>CM061231.1:145671531-146041531 GCA_030844895.1 Ambrosia x helenae
TTAACCGAATTCGGTTTTCTTTCCTCACAGTGTCATCTTGTTTATGTAAGGCAACGGGAATAGACTGAACTTGGCGTACTAGATCTTCACATTTTTAAGGGCTTTATTATGAAAACTATTGGGAGATTTACCAACGTGTTTGTCAAATCTTGGTTTTTTCCAATTGCGATAGCCTGTTGTCATAAATGCCTCTCGCCCACCTTCATTAGCCATCCTAATCCCAACATAGTCTCTACATAATAACAAAATAAACAAAAGGCTTTGTCTTCTTTTATACTATACTCTAACCAACGAGGATGATCATCAAACCAAGTAGTTTGGAAACGACGGTTTTTTATCCCCTACCTTTGTTTGTTGGAATACATGTTCACATGGTTGGCACGGTCCTTTTAATCAATACTTTCTTCTTATGTAATCTCTTTGATTTGGATGGTAATCTAAAATTCTTATCTTATCAGCGGGATCCCAAGGTAGATTATCCAAATCAACTAGTTTTGGCATAGAAGGAGTAGAGATAGGTCCGGGACTATTCATACTACCAGATGGAATTTCACTTGAGGACGATTCTTTTCTTTTTAAGAAATTGTCAAAAAGAGTTCCTAAATGAACAAAAAAATATTAACATAAATAATACAATTGCGAAAACAAAACATAAACCACAACTTGCTTAAGAGGGTAAAATATGTGCACCTTGTTTAACTTTATGTGAAGACATATTTAGATAATTAAATCACCACCAAATCAATGATCCGATTCAAAGCCACAAATTAAAATCTGTATATTTGTAAAATTAGCAAATAATTTGTATTAAAATTATGTTAACAAATATCAATTAAATTAAGAGTAAACTGCCATTTTCGTCCTTGAGGTTTGGCACTTTTTACCAGTTTCATCCAAAAGATTTTTTTTTTCTCAACTGGCTCCACTAGTTTTCAAATTATTGTTGGTTTCGTCCAAGTGCCTAACTCCGTTAGTCAATCTCAGTTAACTGAGGGGCAAAGTTGTCAATTCATTAACACAATTAGTCAAAGTCAGTTAGGTTAAGGGCATTTTTGCCAATTCACCTCTTTTTAATCCTAACCCTATTTATTTATTATTTAACTCACACACAATCCCTCCTAGCTCACCCCCAATCCATCTTCTTCCCCTTAATGTCAAGAAACCCTAATCAAACAAACTCTAAATTCAACAATGATGATGTATCTAGTATCTACTATATCCCCCTTCATCTTTTCGTTTGTATTTTTTGTCAGCACCATCACCACTATTAATCCGACTCCACCACCACCACTACCACCGCCATCACCGCCACCGTACCTGCAACTCAAACAACACCACCACCTAGTTGTCGGAACCATAAATATGGAGATGTCAGAGCCACTATTATTGACCTGAACCACTTGACCCGCAACATCCATCAACAAGATAATCGACCTGAACCTTTTCTTTCAGAATTGTGAACACAGATTTGGGGGTTTTTATTGTGGTTAATCGTGAACTAAGATTTGTGGGGTTTTTTTATGATTGGTGAGGAGGTCGAGGTTGAAGAGGGGTAGGAGGTGGATGTAGATCAGTTCACTGAGATTGAAGACGACGGAAACTAGATACATCAGTGCCTAACTCCACTATTATTGAAGACGACAGTTCACTCAGTGCCTAACTCCACTCAGTTAACGGGTTTGGGTTTGTGTTTCGAGTTGCTCGAAGACGACGGTTCGGGTGAGACGACGATCGAGATACCGAAGCTGGTGCTTCATTTCAATGGGGCGAGTTTGGATTTGCTAGGAGAGAATTATATGATCAGAGATGTGAAGAGTGGGTTGGCGTGTTTGTCTGTTTGAATTGGATTGGGTATGTTGTTTGGGTTATAATTGTTGTTGTTGTTAGGTGGTGAGGTTTAGGGTTAGGATGAGGAGGAGGAGGAGGATGGTGGTGGTGGTGTGTGGTGGATTGTTGATGATGATGGGGTTGTTTTGGTGAATGATGATGTTAAGTAATAATAATAGAGAAGATATAATGATCAGAATTATTATTATTATTATTATTATTATTATTACTATATAGACGAAATTTGAATTGACAAGTTTGCCCCTCAGTTAACTGAGATTGACTAACGGAGTTAGGCACTTGGACGAAACCAGCAATAATTTGAAAACTAGTGGAGCCAGTTGAGAAAAAAAAATCTTTTGGATGAAACTGGCAAAAAGTGTCAAACCTCAAGGACGAAAATGACAGTTTACTCATTAAATTAAAATTAAAATTAAAATTAAAATTAAAATTAAAATTAAAATTAAAATTAAAAACTAATGAAATAGCAAAAGAATATACAAATCTTATTATCAATAATCTTCCACAAAGTGACAAAACTCACAAAAGTCACAAGAATATTCGAATGAATATGCTGACAAAAGCACTATAACCTAAAAGTAAAAAAATATCAAATTATATATAATTATCTTTAGTTGTTGATCATATACATATCATTACCAAACACAAGAGAATGAGGAGGCCGCCGCCCGCCGGTTCTGTGTTACTGCCACCCGCCGGAATGATATTTTCCAATCAAAAAGATGGGTTTGTCTTCACGCTTAACTGTTGATTGTTCAATGACGGGCGAGGATAGGTTCTTTTGTGCCGAATGTTCAGGTTATAATATCAATTATCACATATTCATTTGGTGGGTTGTGGCCTTATGGGCAGTGGGCTATGATTAGGGTGGGCACTGGGCTTTTCATTAAGAAAACTTGATGGGCACTTGGGCTTTTCCTATAGAAAACTATGGAACTTACGGTGGGCGCCAACCCACCGTCGTTTGTGAGTGGCTCCGCCACTGGTTAGAGCTGTAAACGAACCATATTTTTAAAAAAGTAAAATTTCATAAAGTATACTTTTTATTTAACAACTCTAATCATGTCTTATACAGGTTACCTATTGCTAGCCCTAAAATAAATCACGTCAATATTCAAAGCTCATGACAAACATATATTTTGTGGTTAGAGCTGTAAACGAACCAAATGAATACGGACAAGTCGTTGTTCGTGGTTGTTTATAAGGAAATAACTAGTATTTTACCCGTCGCGCGTTGCCGCGGCACGCTGTGTACCTCACCTGCCCTGTTCCTAGTATTCATCAGCTCTCTGTCTCTAAGCAGTGGTGCCTACGATGATGTAATGGATTTCGGTAAAGTCGTCAAGGTGGTGGTGGCGCTAAGTAGTGGTGCCTACGGTGGGGTGGTATGAAAAGAACCAAAGATGTTGTTGGCCGATAGTAGACACTCTTTTTGAAGGCGAATTCATCGGTTCATCGGTACGCCGCAACCATCGCTGGACATCGGAAACACGGAGGTTGTCGGTGTTTTGATGACGTAGTAGCATCAATGTTTAGTAGTTAGTACACTGTATAAATATGCTAAACCTTAAGCCTGTTGAATAAGACAAAAAGAAAAAAAAGGGATGAATGGCAAAACTGTTATTGCAGGAATGGTCAGGGACCTTTTTTTAGTGGCTTTGCAATAGTTAAACCAGCGACGTCGCTTTCACTGACTTTCTACTTTCATATTATGTATAATACTAGGTTATGTACCCGTGTGATACACGGGTTGAACAATTTAAATTATATATATTATATATAAATTTAAAATATAATTAAGAAAAATTAGATTACATATTTTATTTAAAATAAAAAAAGTTGCCTTTACAACCGAAAAAATATTAAATATTCATCAGCCCCTAAATGATTTATTGTAAAAAAACATTTTTATTCACATAAAACTTTTTTCAAACATTTCAAAATATATCTTTCATACCGTGGCTATTACCTTATAATACTGCAGGTACAACAAAACAAAAAAAAATCAAAAAGTAATAAAGGTAAATCTGTTTAAGCTAGGATATAAAAAAAATGAAATTAATTTAAAAGTATCGACTCGTCCATTAAACCATCCCAATCGAGTATTGTTCATTTTGGAATTTGACATCAAGTTTATTCCAAAGCCAAAGTATTTCTAACCTTGAGTGTATAATCATTTTTTTTTCTAACATCAAGGTCCTTAAACATAATGACATTTATTGGTTCAATTTTACTGTATTATAAAAAAAATGTGTGAAGTAATAGCATGGAAATAAAGATTGAAACGAATTAGTAATGAAAAAACTGTTTAGATATTGCATTTCTCTATTGAAGTAACTTGAAAAAACAAAGTCAATGAAGATTTCAAATAATGATTTTTCATATATAAAATGTATTTTATATATGAAGGTATTATAAAATGTATTTTATATATGAAGGTATTATAATTAAATATTTAATTAACGTGAATTGATTTGTTTTATTTTGTTTGTTCAGAATATTGTAAGAAATATAGTTTTAAACTTAGAGTGAAAGACCACATATTAAAAACACGTTTTTAAGGTACACGATTTAAACTTAATAACAAATAAATACGCTATCTTAAAAAAATAAATAATTTTTAATAAATATTACTTTTGTTAGTTCATAAACATTTTCAAATTATGTCTAATAATTTGTTTCTAATTTTGAATTATAATATAATTATATTAATTGATTTACAAAAAACATAGAATATATATATATATTAAACTGAATTCCAGTAATTATACTAATAATTATAGTTGTAACAAATAAAAACTGAATAAGTAATAATTATTAAATAAAGAAAAAAATTAAAATAAATGTATTGTTTAAAATAATAAAATGGGAGGCTTTGTGATGGAGTTCTATGTACTCCATGTGCTGTCTTTTATTACTATAGATAGAAATCGATTAATGTTGATTGATTTATTTTATTCATTTGTTTTGAACAACATGAAAGTCTCACAAAAAAGCTTGACTAGTCTTTTCGTCGTTAATCTTCCATTTTATCAAAGTTTTCCAGAATTATCTAACTACTTCATCAAGGCTCACATAATGCTCGTCATCTTAGACATTAAAAACCAAATATGTAATATAATCAGTTATTAGGCTCAGAGGTACACAATCAGTTGCCACGCAATAGTTGCAAGGATGTTGCGGGTAAACACCGACCGCCATCCATCCCTGCCACGCCATTGCTAGATTGGCAACCAATTTTTGTGGTATTCACAAACTCATCACAGCTCAATGTCAACCAAGGTAAGAAGCACATGTAACAACAAAAAGAATACCCACTTTGAATAAAGATAATACTATACTGAAATCAAAATAGAATGCAACAAAGGCTCAGGCGTACGGTGGTATGTCGAGCGGTTGCGCAATAGTTGCGCCATCACAGCCTACATTACATCACGTATGCAAACATCATAGCCCAATATCACTAATTACATCGCAAGGTAATTATGTACCCAGAAATACAATCCACACGATCGCCAAGACGTTTAACCGAGGCTCAGAGTTACTGAAAGGTACACCAAAATGGTTGCAACGGAGTTGCAGGTAAACACCCACCATTCTTCGACCTTGCCACACCAAGCCGACATCCTCATCCGTTATAATATTCAGACGATTAAACTCATCACTGCCTTAACAACCTACGACAAAATACAAATTCCAAAGAATCAATTTATAGAAACCATTTTACTGCCTCAACAATCAAACCATATAACGTATAAAGTCAGGGCTAAAGCTGCACACAACAACCTAAACCCCCAATAAATTAGGGTTTCACTACCATATGGAACAACATAATAAGGTAAAGATATGAACAGTTTACCATCCATATTGTGGCTCAGATGAAGAAAAGACGAACATATGTCACCATCTTCCACATGGAACAACATAATCAAATCGACAGACGCGCGACAAACAAAATCTTGTAGTATCTCCTTCCCACACCCTCTCTGTAAACGACATCGCTGATGTTTGCTATGACAACGGTCACGCCACCCAAGGCAGCCAAACATGGCCGCCAGCGGCGCCAACCAAGCAACATACATCAACAGTCGATGAACCGAGTAGGAGAGAGAGAAAGAGGCATGCAGAGATTGAGTCAAATAGATCGGAACTATCAGAACCAACGCCACCACCCACCACCCAAAGAGGCGGTTGAAACAATAGAGGGAGACGATGGAAGTGAAAAGGTGGGGGTATTAAAAATGGAGTACTGAAACAAAGATTTAGAGTGAGTGAGAGAGAGAGAGAGAGAGAATATGTGGATTTAGAGTGAGAGAGAGAGAAGAGGTGGATATGAGTGGGGGTTACGTGTAAGAGACAAAGGGAAGAAGGAAAGTGGGAAACAAATGTATGTATTCTTCAGCTGCCACACGCCGGTTAAAAAAAACACATGAGCAGAAAATAAAAAAAAAACCAGCGTAAAACCCAGGAATCGACCTCAATTCCCTTCATTAACACACCAACCAACTGACCACCACACCACACATATCATATCTTAACTACATTCCTAACTAATTATACTTATTTAATCGTTATAATTACCGTTCATTTCGTAACACTGTTCAAATCAGTTTAAACATTAATATAGTTTAATTAATAAAATTCATTTTAATAAATTTATAATATGCTTTTGCAAATAGATTATTATAATTAAATTTGAATTTATTGTATTAAATTAAATAAGAAAATGAGAGAATTCATGAAGGAGTGCCATGTGTTCCTCATGTGTTTTCTTTTATTATATAATAATAAATAATAAAGTGTAGATTTCAGTTACAACTATGATTATTAATATAATTAATAAAATTCATTTTAATAAATTTATAATATGCTTTTGAAAATCAATTATTATAATTAAATTTGAATTTATTGTATTAAATTAAATAAGAAAATGAGAGAATTCATGAGGGAGTGTCATGCGTCCCTCATGTGTTTTCTTTTATTATATAGTGTAGATGTAGATAAAGTGTAGATTTCAGTTACAACTATGATTATTAATATAACTAATAAAATTCATTTTAATAAATTTTTAATATGCTTTTGAAAATCAATTATTATAATTAAATTTGAATTTATTGTATTAAATTAAATAAGAAAATGAGAGAATTCATGAGGGAGTGTCATGTGTCCATCATGTGTTTTCTTTTATTATTAGATAACTAGGTTATGTACCCGTGTGATACACAGGTTGAACAATTTAAATTATATATATTATATATAAATTTAAAATATAATTAAGAAAAATTAGATTACATATTTTATTTAAAATAAAAATTTTTGCCTTTGCAACCGAAAAAAATATTAAATATTCATCAGCCCCTAAATGATTTATTGTAAAAAACATTTTTATTCACATAAAACTTTTTTCAAACATTCCAAAATGTATCTTCCATACCGTGGCTATTACCTTATAAGACTGTAGGTACAACAAAACAAACAAATCAAAAGAATAATAAAGGTAAATCTGTTTAGGCTAGGATATAAAAATTGAAATTAATTTAAAAGTATCTCCTCATCCGTTAAACCATCCCAATCGAGTATTATTCATTTTGGAATTTAACATCAAGTTTAATCCAAAGCCAAAGTATTTCTAACCTTGAGTGTATAATCATTTTTTTTTCTAACGTCAAGGTCCTTAAACATAATGACATTTATTGGTTCAAGTTTACTGTATTATAAAAAAAAGAATGTGTTTTCTTTTATTAATGATTTCAGTTACAACTATGATTATCAATATAATTAATAAAATTCAATTTAATAAATGTATAATATGCTTTTGCAAATCAATTATTATATTTAAATTTGAATTTATTGTATTAAATAATAAAATGACAGAATTCATGAGGGAGTGTCATGTGTTATTCATGTGTTTTCTTTTATTAATGATTTCAGTTAGAACCATGATTATTAATATAATTAATAAAATTCATTTTAATAAATTTATAATATGTTTTTGCAAATCAATTATTATAATTAAATTTGAATTTATTGTATTAAGTTAAATAATAAAATGAGAGAATTCATGAGGGAGTGCCATGTGTCTCTCATGTGTTTTCTTTTATTATATAGAGTGTAGATGTAGATGTAGATAAAGTGTAGATTTCAGTTACAACAATGATTATTAATATAATTAATAAAATTCATTTTAATAATTTATAATATGCTTTTGAAAATCAATTATTATAATTAAATTTGAATTTTTTGTATTAAATTAAATAAGAAAATGAGAGAATTCATGAGGGAGTGCCATGTGTCCCTCATGTGTTTTCTTTTATTATACTAGGTTATGTACCCGTGTGATACACGGGTAAAACAATTTAGATTATATATATAAATTTATAAGTATAATTAAGAAAAAATAGATTACATATTATATTGAAAATAAAAAAAATGTATTTACGACTAAAAAAATATAAAATATCCATTAGCCTCTTAATAATTTCTTGTAAAAAACATTCATATTCACGTAAAACTATTTTCAAACTTTTGAAAATATATCTTCCATACCGCGCTTGTTAACTTGTAGACTGCAGATACAACCAAACAAAAATATCAAAAGTAATAAGAATAAATCTATTTAGGCTAAGATATAAAAAAAATAAAATTAATTTGAAAGTAACTCCTCATACATTAAACCATCTCAATCGAGTATCGTTCATTTTGAAATGTGACATCAAATTTCTTCTAAAGCCAAAGTATTTCTAACCATGAGTGTATAAAATGTATTTATTATATTTTATTTGTTAAAAATATTGTAAGAAATATAGTTTTAAACTTAGAGTGAAAAACCAAATATTAAAAAAAATGGTTAATTTAAGGTACACGATTTATATTTAAATTTAATAACATTTAACTACGCTATCCTAAAAAATAATGAATATTTTTAAATAAAGTTGACTTCGGATAGTTAATAAATAAGAATTTTAACAATTATATTAAAATAAATGTATTGTTTTAAATAATAAAATGGGAGGTTTTATGAAGTAGTTCCATGTACCCCATGTATTGTCTTTTATTAATATAGATAGAAAAAGATTAATGTTGATTGGTTTATTTCATTATTTGTTCAGAACAATATAAAAGTCTCACAAAAGCTTAATTAATTACATTGTGTTATTATTAATTTGTTTATTTGACTTTTGAAGTATTGTTAACATCTAAAATTAATAATATTTGGTTAGCATATTTAACATATAAATAATTAACCAAAACCAATAATAGTAAAGCTTAAAATTCATTTGTCAGACATCATAACAAATGTAGTTATAAATTTAGAATAACGTATCAAATTTTAAAAAAAGGGTTAATTTTAAGGTACATGATTTAAATTTGAAGTTAATGACATATAAATATGCTATTTTAGAAAACAATCAATCATTTTTATAATAATGCTTAATTCGGTTAGTTTTTTTTCAAGCGTAGACCAATGATAAACCTCTTGGCTAGAAACCCCCGGATCGAACCCTTCCCCACACGCCGGTCCCTTTCAAATCTATTGGGTATATTTTTTTTCCGATGGACAGCGAGACTCAAACCTGGGAACCATGCAAGCGTGCAAACCCTCCCACCTCCCTAGTTGGACCGGACATCATTGGCGTTTTATTCGGTTAGTTAATAAACATTTTCAAAGTATATCTAATAGTTTATTTCTAATTTTGTATTAAAATATAACTATATTAATTGATTTACAAAAACATAAGATAACTATATATTATCTATATTAATAACAAAAATCATTTAATCGGGTTTTAATGAAATTCGTTACAAGAATGATTATTAATTATTTATATAATTACTAAAATTCAATTTGGTATATCTATATTTTGTTTTTGAAAATCAATTATATAATTATATTTAAATTTATTTCATTAAATAATAAATGGGAGAATTCATGAGGGAGTGTCATGTATCCCTCATGTGTTTTCTTTTATTAATATATAGGTAGATAGGTAGATTTGTTTATTTGACTTTTGAACTATTTTAAGCATTTAAAATTAATATGTATTTGCTGAACATAGTTTAACACACCTAAAACAATGACCAAAATAATAAAACTTAATAATCATTTGTCAAATATTGTAACAAAATTAATTTTAAACTTAGAATAACAGATTAATTTTTTTAAAAATGAATCAATTTAAAGTACGTGATTTAAATTCAAAGTTAATAATACATAAATATAAATATGTTATATAAAAAAAATCATGTGTTTTCTTTTATTAATGATTTCAGTTACAACTATGATTATTAATATAATTACTAAAATTTAATTTAATAAACTTATATCATGGTTTTGCAAATCAATTATTATAATTAAATTTGAGTTTAATGTATTAAATAATAAAATGAGAGAATTCATGAGAGAGTGCCATGTATCCCTCATGTGTTTTCTTTTATTATATAGTGTAGATGTAGATGTAGATGTAGATGTAGATGTAGATGTAGATGTAGATAATGTAGATGTAGACGTAGAAGTGTAGAAAAAGAGCACAAACTAACAAATATTAAAGCTCATATTGAAACACTATTAGTACTAGCGTTTAAGAAAAAGTTCCAATCAGCTACAAGTTTTTAATGAGTAAAATGACACAAATACCTATTTTACCATAAAAATAAATAAAAAACATGCACACAAGTTTTTAGTTATGCCCATTTTGGTCATTTTATACATTTTATTAAAACCTCCAACTACTATGCCAAACACCAAAATATATTTGAAAATCTACATGTCTACACTTATTACTTATTAGCCACTAGCTTCCAGTCATCAGCTACTTTTGTCAAACATACCATAAGTGTTTACTTTGGTTAATATCAATCGGTTGAGAAAAACCTAAATAATCTTGTTCAATATTGTTTTATTTATTTAAGTGAATTGTTTGTTTATTTAATCGATTCTTAACCTTGAAATAAAAAAAATCGAGAACCTATATAATATTATTCAATATTGTTTTAAATTTAATTATTAGTCAAATAAACTATTGACAAAATTACAATTTTTGTCCTTTATAATACACAAAAATAAGGACTGGGCCCTTTAAAGTTTTGAGTTTTCACTTTCTAACCTTTATTTGAAAAGTTAACACGCTTCTTGTCCTTTGTACTAACCACCATATAATCTCTCTGTTAAATACATGTGAAATGTCTAATATACCCCTTCCTATTAAAAAATAAAAATTAACCTAGAATTAAAATAATAAATATAAGACCCATCTCTAATTAATACCTATCAATCTTTTGGAATCCACCTATGCTCTTCGACCTTTCCACTTAACCTTCATATCCACCACCACATCACCATTGGACAAACAACAACATACCACGGAACCACACCCACACCACAATGGAATAACCACCAGACCACCATAGGAACATCCTCCACACGAGATTCATCGCGTGAAACAACCCATCCTTCATCGACCGAACATCAATGCTCAAAAAAACAAAGTTCGCGCCTCCCTCTCTCCAATAAGATCTGGTTCTAAATAAATCGCCTAATTATACCGCAAAGATGAAATATGAACCAGATTATCGTCCAAAAAGTAACCCATTTGACATATATTCGTACACAAGAATCCCCTCTTCTCCTTCTTCACAAAATCTCACCAGGGGAATGATGTTGACATGGTCTGCAATTCTATCATACGCCCCTTATCCTAAAGAATCTCCAAAACCATTTGTTGCCTTTTTTTATATCAGCAAACACCAATAGACCTGTTTTTGAGATCCATTCAATCAAACTCACACTAAGGTGCTGTTTGTTTTTTCTGCAGGAAAATGTCTGCAGTCTGCGGACCACATCTGCAAACATTTGTAGGAGAAGAGGTGGACTAAAGATTTGCAGTCTGCAATAAGAAGACTGTTTGTTTGTTAACGTCTGCAGGCTGTTGAAATAAACTGAAATTAAATAATTTGATTTTTTACAACAGTCTGGTGGTGGACCGTGGTGGTGGTGGAGGTAGACGGTGCTCACGGTGGTGGATGGTGGTGGTGGTGGACGGTGGGTGGTGGTGGTGGGTGGTGATCGTGGACCGTTGTGGTGATAGGTGGTGGACCGTGGTGGTGGTGGACCGTGGTGGTAGACGGTGAAGGTGGTGGACGATGGTGGTGGATAGTGGGGGTGGTGGGTGGTGGTGAGTGGTGGTAGGTGGGCCGTGGTGGTGGTGGACAGTCATGGTGGTGGTTAACGGTGGTGGTGGACTGTGGACGGTGGTGGTGGTGGTGAATGGTGGTGGTGGATGGTGGTGGTGGTAGACGGTGGTGGTGGACCGTGGTGGACCATGGTGGTAGTGGTGGTGGACGGTGGTGGTGGTGGACGGTGGTGGTGGATGGTGGCGGCGGTGGGTGGTGGTGGAAGGTGGTAGGTGGGTCATGGTGGTGGTGGACGGTGATGGTGGTGGTGGGTGAGGAGAAGAGAGGAGGAGAAGACTTTAGAAGACATTGGAACAAATATGCACCAAGAAGAGATCAGGAAGACTTTTTTGAGTGGAAGGTCTTCCAAAAAACAAACAATCTGCAGATCCCAAACGTCTGCGCGTTTCTGCGCGACGCACACTAAAAAGGCCAGAAGTGCTTGTAAGCAAAAAATAAACAGCCCCTAAACCTCTTTTCCAAATTTGGAATATTGTACATCTTCTAAGGTTTTCCAATCATGTGTGTGTTTGATTTTCATGAATTTTTTGATAAAATTACTCAACCTCTAGATCTGTTGCTTGATTGGTGTTTGATTTCTAAGAAGGAAGGAAGGAAGGAGAGGTGGGTTTTATTCTCAAGTTATGGCAACATAAATAGCAATAAATAAAAGAGTATTTTATAAATGAAGGGGTATATTAGACATTTCACATGTACTTAACTAGAGAAATTGGACGGTGGTTAGTGTAAAGCACAAGAAGCGTGCTAACTTTTCAAATAAAGGATAGAGAATGAAACTCAAAACTTTAAAGGTCCCGTTTCATAATTTTGAGTAGCATAAAGGACAAAAATTGCAATTTTGAAACTATTTATGTAGAAAACAATATATACACCTAACAATCAGAATTCCTAATCGTCTCCCAGATTCGAACCCTAAACCTACACCTCACCTCACCTCACCTCAATCCCTACAAAACCCCCCAAAATTCAACGACCACCCACCGTCCTCCCGCTAACCACCAACGGTTGCATGCTCAACCACCAATGGACGACGTCGTTTACAAAGCACTCGAAGAAATATGCTCACAGGTATCCAAAGGTCTAACCCTCAATCATCTCTGGTCCAAACTCCACCCTCACATCTCCTCTACCGGTCTCCACCTCACCACTGATGTTAAAAGGGCAATATGGTCAAACCTTATTAATATTCCAGGCCTCCGATTCAAATGCAAAGACGTCGTTTACGATGCTACAAACCCTAAGATTCAGTCCGTGGATGATTCCGAGGCTATGGAGTTGAATATTGTAGCGGCGGATCATATGGTTGATAGTTTCCTTGGGATTTATGATGTTAAAGCTTCCGATGCCGGTGTTTCGAAGGTTCAGCGCCGCGTGCTTGAGCGTCTCGCCATTGCTAGGTTTGCCATAGGGAATATGTGAATATGAATGTAGAAAAATTATGATAATGTTGAGAATTGTGAGAATAGCATAGAGTACTTTGTTAGGGATGAGATCAGTACCGAACTGAAAACTAATAAAAATATAGACCTATTATTTTAGCGGTATAGTAACGGTAGGGCAAAAATAATGTAAAATACTGAAAACGGATGGTATTGGTACGGTAATGGTGTTCGGTAAAAGAAATGCTCACCACTACTTAGTGCAGTGGTGATTTAGTTGCTAGGTTTGTTTGTATGAGTTTATTGCCACAGGGAATATATGAATGTAGACAAGTTATGAAAATGTTGGGAGGCGTTTGTTTCGGAACCAATTTTATGTTGAGAACCATGAGAATAACATAGATAGATACGATAATGAAAACAAGTAAATATGTAAACCTACCAATTATTGCGGTACTGTAATGGTAGTGCAAAAATACCAAAACCGGCTAGTACCGAAACCAAAATTTCTAAAGTTGATTACCGCTGGTACCAGTACCGATTTTGTTAGGTCGGTATAGGTAAGGTATTGGTATTGGTATTGGTATTGGTATTGGTATTGGTATTCGGTAAAAAAATGCTCATCCCTACTTAGTGCATTGATGGTTTAGTTGGATAGTGTGGCAGGTAGTTATGTAGCTGGTTTTTGTATCACACTTAAAGCAAAAGGTGCACATGCGTTATTTGGTTCTCGTAGTTCTCAATGTCTTATTGGTTCTAAAAATGTGAACAATCTGGGACATGGCTGTACAAAATTTTGTTTGGTTTGGGGGTATGCATAATGTTTTTGAACTTTTAATACAGGAAACACAGTTATTATTAAGCTCTACTGGCATGCCATAAACAAGAAAAATCTCTGTCTTGCAACAGAAAAATTAAAAATTATGTAAATTTGGAATTTGAGAAGGATGCATAAAGCCATAAAGTTTATTGATCTTGCTGTATTTTATACTTGTCACAGAACGGATGGAGTTGCCCAACATGACCTTGCGAAGGAAGTAGGCAAAAAGAACAATGACATGTTTTATGTACTAAAGCATCTTGAAACCCGCGGGTTAATTGTGAAGCAGTCAGCAATGATAAGGATGAAGGTAGCTGACAGTGAAGAGTATAAAAGTGGCTCAATAGTGAACACCAATATGGTCTATTTATACCGTTATGCAAAGCATTTGGGTCGCTTACAAAGACTTGAAATTACCAAAGAGGACAAATCTTTCACCGATAATGATGAGGAAGACAGTGAAGTTGCTACAGGAGATGGTGTTTCTGAAGAACGCATAAACAACTATGTACCTGCTTTTACAGCTATTTGTGATAGGCTAGAAAAGGCCAACGGCAAGGTTACTGTCGTCATTTCAGCTGCTAGTGTTTTTCGTTGTGTTCGTATTAATCAGGTGCTAATTTTTAAACATTACTTTTTTCAAATCGTGAAGGTTCTCGTTGTTTCAGATATAAAAATGGAATTAGGTTACCGCCAAACACCTGGGCATAGAGCTTGGAAAAATGTAAGCTAATGTATTAAACATGTACATTTGCTTTTCAGTTAAGTTCTTCCTCTCTGAATTAAGTTCATTGCGTAAATGTTCTTAGATCTTGAACAAGCTGAAAGATGCTAGTATAGTCGAGGAGTTTTTTGCTACAGTGAACAATAAGGTAGTTTGATTATAGTGTTTCTGTTACATATAGGATTATGTCATGTTTTTCAGTTTTCCGCCGTATGATTTATTAACTGTCTTATCTATTTTGTTTGTGTCTCAGAATGTTACCTGCATACGGCTGCTAAAGAAATTTTCTCCTGAAACTTTTATGTCCAAAGGTCATGGAGGTGGAGGTGATGATCTTGATACAGAACAACATGTTAAACCAGTAAAAAGAGGCCAAATCACTGAACAGCTTTATGAGCTTCCTATTGAGCAACAAATTTATGATATGATTGATGCCGCAGGATCCAAAGGGTTGATACTTAACGAGGTGTGTCATCTTTATTGGCTATAGCATCTTGCTATTAGTTTTGCAAGATCTTTTTCTATTTTTACATTCTGTATTTGCTGCAGTCCTTTCATTTCCCCCTTTTCCCTTTTCAGAACAAAAAAAATAAAAATATTTGTCTGTTCTTACAAAATCTGTGGTGGCATGTTTATTCATTTTTTATTTTTACATTTTTATATCCACACTTTGATTTTCGTATTTGTAAATTGTAATAACTAATAAGGATAGCCTCCTCTCCAACTTGAATTTTTCTGAAGAGGTTTAATGCTAGATATATAACCTATTAACCTTTCAAGTCAGGTATATATATTGAAAATGCGATTTTTTTGGTAGCAATAAATTATATATTTTTCTTTTGCGTATTCATTGCTGTAAGCAGGTATATAAAAGGCTTGGCATTAACACCAAACGATACTATCCTCGTATTCTTGCTATGGTGACTAGATTCAGGATGCATATTGATTCAGAAAGCCTTAATAGAGGTACAGTCTACCGAGTTTGGACTTGTGGGAACTATAACGGTGCTTCTGATACTGTAGCTAGCACATCAGAACATACCATGATGGAGAAACTTCCAACTCATGCACAATCTGGACAGCTGATGCTGACTCACACTATCCAAGATGCAGATGATAAGACCTCTAATGTGGATGCTGAGGCTGGTGAAGAACAGAGCATTAATCCAATGCCATCAGCTAATGACAAATTGCTTGATTCAAATGATCAGCTAAATGCGGCAAATGATATAGTTCCGGATGCAGAACTTCAAATTGTAACTGTAGAGCCCCCATCAAATCCTGTTTCCTTGGAGATATCTTCATCTGGTTCATCAGCATCCCGAAGGCGCCGATCTTATATAACCTATCCATGTATTGGTTTTAAATCAGTTAACTCATTAAGGGAGCAGCGGATACTTGAAAAACTACAGGTATGTATACACACACAAGGGCGTGTTCAATACAAAACCAACGCATAATCACTTGCACGTACAAGTGCTTATGTGGCTCTCATAGTTCCCTACTTAAAACTGGTTCTGTGTGTGTGTGTAAATATACATAAATACATACACACACAGACTTATATATATAGGGGGCGGTTATTCTACAAAGTAAAAGAAACGTGCGAAGGATGCGAAGGACCTTTGTACTTGTTCTCACGGTTCTCACAATATTTAGCGTTCTCAAGATAACCCTCCCCTATATATATATATATATATATATATATATATATATATATAGGGTAGGGTTCAATTGAGAACCAACCCTTAGTTAGGAACTTTAGGAACCAATCTCATCCATCCATCTTCAATGGCATGATGGTAAATATGTTAAACATTAATTAACTTTTTAATTAAATCAAGGGGTAATATTGTCTTTTGGTATGTGAGTATTAATAGGCTATTTAGTATACATTGTAACTGACAAAAACCACAACTAATATCATTTGTGCGTACAAAAAAATTATACTGTACGATAAACATTAAACAACTATACGTCAGTGTATATTCATATTCCAACAATTATACATCAGTGTATATTCCAATCATTGCTACAAAAACATTATACTGTACGATAACATTAAAACAACTATACGTCAGTGTATATTCATATTCCATGCACTCACACGAACTGATAGGTTGGTCTTATCAAGAGTAACCTGAAACAAAGAAAAAGGTTGTTTAGCATATACATCATTGTATACATACAATATACATCAGACCCCAATAAAATTGATGCTATAGAACAGTGTTTAGTATCGTCATATTCAAACAATTATACATCGGTGTATAGTCCAATCATTGCTACAAAAAACATTTTACTGTACGATAACATTAAACAACTATACGTCAGTGTATATTCATATTCCAACAATTATACATCAGTGTATAGTCCAATTAGTACTACAAAAACATTGTACTGTACCATAATATTCAACAAATATACGTCAGTGTATATTCATATTCCAACAATTATACATCAGTGTATAGATGAATGTTAGTGTATCTGTACGCTTCAACATGATCTGAATTATACATCGGTGTATACTTCCAAAAACTAAACTAATATACGACAGTGAATAATTGTATAACTCTTTGTACGTATGAAATCTGAATTATACATCGGTGTATAATTCCAAAACTTTGTACGTACGAAAAATTTTTGCACGTAAAAAAAAAACTGCTCTGCAAACTGAAACCCTAATTGCGAACAAAAAAAAATTAAAAAACTAAAAAAACATTACACAAATACCTTGATTCTCAACACTATTTTGCAAAAAAGGTTGTGATTGTGTATCATGATCCTTAATATCGTGAGAAACTGATTGAATGATTTCATGTATATGATTATTATCCATCACTTGTTTATCTTAATCGATTGAAGCCGGGTCTAATGAATCGTACGTGATGTTGATATTTTGGAGGAAGGCAATTGAGTGATATTAGGAGGAAGTTATGAATGATATTAGGAAGACATTGATGGTGATAAACATTCCATCTTTAAAACTTTTTTTTAATTAAAATATAAAACATAATTGTTCAATTACCATCCTACCCTTAGATCAAGATTAAAAGATGAATGGCTCAGATTGGTTCCTAAGTTCCTAACTAGTACCTTGGTTCCTAAATGATCTTTTTCCTATATATATATATATATATATATATATATATATATATATATATATATATATATAGGGGCAGGATCAAATACAAAGTAATACAAACGTGCGAAGGATCACTTTGTACATGATAATTACGTAATGATAATTACGTAATGCCTTCATGAACATACAAAAACATTACGTAATTATCATGTACAAAGTGCATGATAATTACGTAATGATAATTACGTAATGCTTTCATGAACATAAAAAAACATTACGTAATTATCATGAACATACAAAAAAGTTCACATGTGTAAAAACAAATTATTTCGTATACGTTTGAATTTTTACGTGTAAATTGTGTTTTTGAGATTGTATTTTAGTAATAAAGACAAGTGTAAAAAGAAATTTTGAATTTGAATGGTTTTAGATGCCGTTCTCACGGTTCGCACGAAATATAGGTGTTCTCAAATTAACTTTCCCCTATATATATATATGTATATATATATATATATATATATATATATATATATATATATATATATATATAAACACTCACATATATGGACGCAGAGCTTTAGTTACAAATCGTAACTTCACTCTCTCCTCATAGCTTCTCACAATATAATGGCTTCACTCGGATCCTTGAAGTATATGCATTTCTAAATAAAACAACTTAATTGAAATAAATTTCAATGTATATGTAAATTAGTTAATATTAAAAAGCTATATGTAAATGTAAGATGTAGGGTGAAGTGGTGTAAGAAGATGTTTTTTTTACAGTACATGCATTGGAGATCCCCTTTTCAGGTTATTTAAGTACTTACACTTCCTAGTGAGCATAGTCTTTATTGTTTAGTAGAGATGAGGTAGTGCTACTTTCCTTGTATGATAAGGACTAAACGTTGCTATTATCTAGAAACAGACCAAGAAACGTGATTCAATCTCTTTCCTGTCGACTTCTTGATTTTTACAATTCAATTTACATTTTTCTAAATTTTGTGATTCTGAAATTAGAAACTGATTTTAGAGAGTTTGTATAATTTTTTTTCTCATGTTTCCATTTATGCAGGAAGAAAAGTTCTTTATACAACCAGAGCTACAAAGGCTGCTGGATGGTATTAATAATCTTGAAAAGAAGCAGAGTACTACAATGGACAGGAAGACTCTAGAACGTAGCTTAAACAAGCTTCAAGAAGAGGGACATTGCAAATGCGTTTCTTTTGCAGTCCCTTCTCTTACTAATATTGCCCGAAAACGTGTTGTTGATGTAATTTTACACCCATCTGTATACGAAGCAGAAGACCTATCAGATCGGGTTCATGACAGACTAAGATTATTCGAAAAACAACTGCGTATCCAATCTTCTTTAAAACATAAGGTCGGAAAATGCAACAAATCAATCCCCGTATTAAACGTGGAGAGAATTAATACAGGATCGAGAATAGATTCTCAAGCTGAGACTTGTGAAGCAATGAAAAACAATGGTTTTGTATTGGCAAAAATGGTTCGTGCAAAGTTGCTTCATGTGTTTTTATGGGGTTATCTCACTGGCTTACCCGGTTGGGATGATGCTATAAAAGATGGACATGAACAGAAGAACCCACATAGTAGTTGTAAATCATTTGAATTAGGTGCAGCCATTAAGGCTATGCCACTTGAGTTGTTCTTGCAGGTTGCAGGTTCCAGTTTACCACTCGAGTCTATGGTTGAGAAATGCACTAAGGGTTTATGTCTTTCTGATCTTCCTGTTCAAGAGTACAGGTGTCTCATGGATACTCGAGCAACTGGACGCCTTTCAATTCTTATTGATATCTTAACACGTCTCAAGGTATTAATTTCTCTGAAATTAAGTTGGGCAAGTTTAATTTGGATTATTACTGGAGGTAGGTCATGCTGGGTGACGGGTCAAAATAAGTGATTCTCAGAACTATCAAATGTTCAAATATTTGAGTTCACTTGAAAGTTGTAGAAGTTTTGCAATTTACCTCGTTTGTGTAGAATGCTTATTTTCATCCCTGATTAGATCTTATGTTCTTTTGGATCTTTTGGCAGTTGATACGATTGATTGGTGGTGACATTCCTGTGGGCCCACATACTACTCTTAGCCATTCACTAGAATTTAAGCCTTACATTGAGGAACCTGTGGGAATGGTTTTGCCATATACAGGCGCCAATTCTTTTGATCTTCGACCTCAGGTCAGACATGATTTTGTTCTTGCAAGCAAAACGAGTGTTGATGAATATTGGAGCACCTTGGAGTATTGCTATGCTGCTTCTGATCCAAAAGCTGCTTTGCATGCGTTTCCTGGGTCTACAGTGCATGAGGTCTGGTGATTTTTCTTAGGTAGTGTTCGGTATGAAGGAATGGAAAATATGATTTTGGTATCCTCATAGGAATGGAATGGACCATTGCATAAGGAATGTTATTTCTTCCATTTTGAGGATTTTCATTCTTTGGAGGAGGGGTTTTATTTTATTTTATTTTTATTTGTTCCTTCCAAGACTGGAATGAAAGAATAAAATTCAATCTAATTAGAAAGTTTATAGTAATTAATTTCTCAAAAAATGTTAGTTTCAATTGAATTTATAAGAAAAATATATAGTTTTGAACTTATTTGATGGACTCGTCATCATTTGATACTCTCTTTCTTTGTATAGCTATTTTTCATTTGTATATTCTAAAGTGTGTTTCTATAGGTATATCATGCTCGTGCTTGGGCCTCAGTTCGAGTTATGACAGCTCATCAACGTGCTGAGCTATTTAAACTTGTAGCAAACGAAGACGTAGATAAAAAGATATCATTCAAAAAATGTGAGAAGATCGCAGAGAGCCTTCATTTGACCTTGGAACAGGTTTGTGTTGTGAGCTTTGTTAATATCATGAGGTGGCAATTTTGACCCACTCTTATAAATAGATTGCTTGTTGTGTTGTGTATATTTTATGCGTAAAACCTCCAAAATCATTTAGTTCATAAAGTTCGATTGTTGGTCAACTATAACAATTTTAATATTTGTCACCATCTATTCATGAAAAAGTTAAAATTTCTAGTTCAACCCATACAAAGTTACCCAATTTAACCTGCTCATTTTGCCAACTCCATTTTTAAGCTTGCACTATTTATTGGGTATTCCACCATGTTGATCTACATTGTTTGCTTGGAAAGCTACTTATGGGCTCTAGTTCAATTGTTTGTTCTTCTTTGTTAGTCATATGATGAACTTATCTATTCCTTTTTGTAAATTGATTATTGTTCCCGCTGAAGGTGCTCCGTGTATTCTATGATAAACGACAAAAGAATAAATTAAATTTAGCAGGAAGAGCCAAAGAGCATGAGCATCCGGCACTAACACATTCTTCATTACCATCGAAAAGAAAGAAGTCTTCCAAACGAAAAGCACCAGTAAGTAATGACAATTCACTTGATGAAGAGTCAGGCAAACCGAAACAAGCCAAAATTGCAAATAATGCGGCAGAAGAACAACGTTCTTTACAAAGGTTGATTGATGAAATCGATGATGCCAATATGTTGATCAATGATCTCGATGGCCAAAAAGACGCAAATGATGATGCAACACTAAATCAAGATGAAGATCGTCATTCTTATTCTGCTATACATGATTGTGTCTTGTCAAAACTACAGTCCTCAAGGCAGAAGCGGTTTTCATGGACAGAAAACAAAGATAGGTAATGATACAGTACTTATTTTGATTTATTAACTTAACATATAGTTGAAATTTGACTTGAAGGTGTAAGAAAAGTTCTTGTGGGACTGGAAATGCAGGTTGATGTTTAGGGTTGGGGTGATCTTGTAATTCACATTAAAATTTATCTACTTATCCTTCTAGAAATATAAGATAACAAGATTGCTTCAGTGTCTTTGAAGTAGAGGTGGCAAAAGTGCAAAACCAATAACCGGCTGTTTCTATAAATGGGTCAATTTGGGAATGTATTTTTTTTTTTCAATGGGTGGTCAAAAAACTATATAAAAAATAAGTTTTTTTTTTAATTTTTTGCACAAATTACTACGTTACTTTCACCTTTGCCATGTTTTTGTAATTGTACCTTTTGAGTTATAAAACCGTCTTTTTTTTTGTCTTGCATGGATTATGTGGACATTTTGTATTGTTTGGTTCATTATGTGAACTTTCTGTAAAAGTTTTTGCTATCTCTGGTCATCATTAAAATATCCTATGCTGATCCAAATGGAGCAATAATCCATCATCTAATGACTCAAAGGTGCAAAAAGAAAAAAAAAATATAAAACATGAGAAAAAGTGAAAATATGTTTGGTATTTTATGTAAAAAACCCAATAAGAAGTAGCTTATAAGTAAATGGGTCAAATGGTTCGAACGGGTCGGTAGTTTGTCCAAATTATATTTTTAATGAATAACACCTCCTAAATCATTTTATTAAAAAAAGTTTTGATATAATATAAAGTTTGTAATCATATACAGCACTAGTTGTTTGTAAAACAATCTGGCCTTTTTTTGTGCAAAAAATGTTTCAGGTCAACATGATCATCCTCGCGCCATACACGTATACCGTGTTGACCAATGCCTGACCCACCGACTTGCCACATTTAATTTAAAGTATCTTGTGAAAGAAACGAAACTTTCTTTCTTCTATGCATATGATGGGATCAATATATGCATAGGATGTTTATGTAAATGTAATAGGGACTAGGGAGTCTTAGGATGTGTTTAGGTTACAGGGTTTGGAATGAGAGAATGTGAGCAGGAACAGGAATAGGCAAATAGCAATCATAAAGGGTGTTTGGTTTTAAGGTATAAGTTTAAATTTAGAAATGAGACCCTTAAAAATTGTCTTCTTCATACCTACCAAGGGGCTTGAGCATGGAAGTCCCACATCCACACCCATATTGATTTAATTCCTATCTACCGGCTAAATGACCACCTTATAGTTTTTATTCATGAATTTTTGTCAGGCTATTGGTGACTCAATACGTAAAACATCGTGTTGTTCTTGGAGCAAAATTTCACCGTGTAGAATGGTCCTCACTTCCAAATCTGCCAGGACCTCCTGATACATGCAGAAGAAGAATGGCGATGCTCAACAGAAACAAGCAGTTCAGAAAAGCTTTAATGAGACTCTGTAACATGCTTAGTGTGAGATATGCAAAACATCTAGATGCTTCCAATAACAAATCACTTGGTGATAATTGCAGGGTGATTGTTAAGGATCGTGATTTTATTGATCATACAAATGATATGAATAGTGAAGAACGATGGGATGATTTTGATAACAACGATTTACAAATGGTCCTTAATGAGGTTCTAAAATACAAGCCACTTGCTAAATTGGAGGCTCCTAAAGGTCCTCGATATATCTCAAAGTTTGGTCAGTCAGATGGTGGTAAATCACATGTAAGATTAACCTAGCCCCTTCTCACTGTTCGCTTTTCTTTGCATAGTACAGATTGCATATAAAGGGATCCTACTTTATTTGATTTCTATTTCATGGTAGCCTTTGTTTTCGCCTATGACAAGGTAACGTAGCTACAAGAAGTGTGAGTTAAGGAAACCAACTTTCAAAAATGTTTTAATGTAATTTGACGTGAATCTGGTTTGGTTTCCCGGCCAAAATGGTGAGGTGGTAGTTGATGTGTTGGTGGCTTTGACCATGTTGGCTTCTGTGTTTTGATAAGCCACATGAAAACAAGGTTAACTTATTAGATTACCGATTTACCTCAAACAAAAAATAATGTAAAGTATGTAACTTGTGATGGTTGAAAACTAAGTTCATTATCTAAACCACTAGGATACCATTTCGTACAACTTTCCCATTCTGCATATCATACCATTAGGCACATATCATTTATGTGTATCATAAACGTTTTTTTTTCCGCTTGTGCTTTTAGGAATTGGATGAAAGCAACTTCGGTTCATCATCTAGCCCTACTAATGAATTAAAAAAAGATGGTGGGAAAAGACAAGCATCCACTCGAAGATCAAGGAGTCGTCTTTCTAAAAGCTATATTGAGCTTATGAAGAAAGTAAAAGATTTTGGTACACAAGCATACAAATCATTAGCAGTATCTAATGCAATAGAGCTTTTCAAGCTTATATTTCTTAGCACTGCCAAAGCTACAAAGGTCTCATTTTTTCTAGCAGAAACATTGCGCCGGTATTCAGAGCACGATCTTTTTACTGCCTTCAACTACCTCAAAGACAAAAACTTCATGGTAACAAGATCTCTATTTTCTTTTAGAATAAATATCATTTTTTTGTCCCTGTTGCTTAATTGGCGAAGTCATTTAATATTAACCAACTTTCGTAACGGTTCCATTATTGTAGAATTTTTTACAATGGTTAATTTGAGTGACCTAATGAAACACGTATGAAACTTGGTTACTATTTAATAATATTTTCTTTCTTAGATCTAGGCAACATATGCAAGTTTAACCTAAAGCAAAACAATATGAAACTTGAGTGACCTAGATAGGATAGTGATGGAACTTGGTTGCTATAAGTGATTTTTCTCTATTTGGGTTCCTTTGATTTTGGTCCTATAATAGTTTCACTCACACAATCAGGTATCTATATTGTTTGACCATTTCTGTTACCTTTTCATTATACTTAGATATCTATATTGTTTGACCATCCCTGTTACCTTTCATTATACTTAGTTATTATATGGTGAGTTATGTCCTGTTTATTTTTTTGCCTATCTTACCAGTTACCATCTTCACCGCTCGCCTTCTTCATGATGAACTGTGTTTTTAAAATACAAAATTCCAACTTGAAAAACAAGAAACTTATCATATCCAGAACATTATACAACCCAAATCGAAACCACTTTAAACTCAAAGATGTGGAACTCAAAAAGTTTTTTTGTTTGACCAATTGACCATTTTTGTTACGTTTTCGTTATATTTAGTTATTATATGGTGAGTCATGTCATGTTTACATGTATTAAAATGAAGGGTAGTTTTTGCCTATCTTCCCATCTTCACTGCTAGCCTTCTTCATGATGAACAGTGTTTCTAAAATAAAAAAAATTCCAACTTGAAAAGCAAGAAATTTATCGTTCCCAGAACATTATACAACCCAAATCAAAATCACTTTAAACTCAAAGATGTGGAACCCTAAGTTTTTTTTTTTTTCCAAAATTAAAATGTTCACGTTCTTCATTAAAATCCAAGGAAAAGGAAATACTAAAACTTAATTTTTTTCAACATCAATTGCTTAAATCAATAAAACCTGTCAGCTATTTGTCTTTTCTGCTCATTCCTCACTGTTTATTCTGCTAACAGGTGAGGGGTAGTGAAATTGGTCGCTTTGTACTCTCCCGGCAGTTTTTACGTTATATTTCTTTATCTCCATTTCCTGGTAATACTGGAAAAAGAGTTGCTCAAATGTCCAAGTGGCTTCATGAGAGAAAAAATGATTTATTAGACAATGGAGTAGATCTATCCGCTGACCTGCAGTGTGGAGATATCCTCCAAATGTGTGTGCTGTTGTGTACAGGAGAAATATCAGTGTTCCCATGTTTGCCTCATGAAGGTATTGGAGAGATTGAGGAATTAAAGAAACGCAAATGTGATGACAATGAAGATTGTAGTGTTGAAATAGCTAAAAAGCCGAAATTATTAGACAATGAAACATTTACCCGTAAAGAAAAAGGTTTCCCAGGTATTCAGTTATCTGTAAGCCGTCGTTTAATTTCAAGAGTTGATGAAATCACATCATCTGTTTCCAATTTGGAGTACAATTCACTGTCATCTGGACCGACGGAAGGAGTCTCAAAGTCATATGGTGCATCTGAGTCAACATGGGAAGCTATGACTTGCTATGCAAGACACCTGGAATCTTCTGCTGAACTGTCTCCCTATCTGTTTAAAACTGTTTATTCAGCCATCCATATGTCTGGTGACCAAGGCTTAACCATGGAAGGAATCTCCCATATCATTGATGTGCAGGGTATGCAGTTTGTTTCTTAGTTGTCAGGAAGAGGTGGTGAGATGGGTGGATCGGGTAATTTGTCAATTCATAGTAAAAGTCAAAACCAGCAGGATAGGGTTGACCCGCTAATGATTCCCTTTTTTTTAGTAAATGGTCGATGCCATAGTTAAAAGCCGTTGCCTCTTGCACCTAGGGCTTTTTTTCAAGGCAAGGCGATGGTTTAGGCGCAGATTCCGGCAAGTGTCCCAAATTCCGTAGAGTTTCCAACCAAATTCTCTAAATTATGGCTAGATTCCAGCCAGATTTCGAATTTTATCAAGGAAATCTACCTTTATACACTCATACGCTAATATTTTAAAACTTTTGATACCAATTACATGAGAATAGTATTATTTCTCATATGTTTTTACTTTTTTCTGTGTTCGCTTTTTTTTTTTATAATCTCAGGCCCTGTTTTTTTGTGCCCAGCGCCTAGGTCCCAGGCGAGGCCTACGTGCCTTGAGTGCGCCTAGCGCCTTTGATAACTATGGTTGATGCATGGATGACAAAAGGGATTACTATAATTATAATATAAATATTTGAATAAAATGATTTATGAGGTTGTATGCATTAAAATAGACATTTAGTTACTTATTTGACTCACTTGACCCGTTTGAGACAACACATAATCCAAATCAACCCGTTCACATGTAAATGGGTCAAATCCGCCACCTCTCTACCTCTGGATTGTATACATACGGACATAACAATATTGCAAATACTTTTAGGGGAAAAAGTACCGGAACTTGTTGTGGAGGTTCTCGAGGCATTTGGTCGTGCTTTAAAGGTTTGCTTTATTTAAATATTTACAGAACTTATTGTTTGTCACTGTGTACAGCTATTTCAAACAGGTATTTAGGTGCACTGAAGTTGATTGGTTCTTGAGTGCAGGTTAACGCTTACGATTGTGTTCATGTTGTTGATTGTCTATATCGGTCAAAGTACATGTTGACCTCAACGCCATCCCATCTCCATGATCTTCACCTCAATGTTCCAGAAAGTTTAAATAATGATGATGAGCCACTAAAGTCACAGCAAGAAAAACCTGAAAATAAACACAAAAAAATAATGAAAGAGACTTCCACAGACCTCGCTGAGGTGCATACAAATACTGATGAGGTGCAACACAGGGTAACGATCCTAAACCATCTGGAAGAGGTTCCTCAACCTATTAGTGAAGCTCAGAAAAACAATGAAATTGAAACCTTAATGGGTCCAAGAAAGGGCTCACATGAGAAAACATTTGAATTTAGGATGGATGATTCTGGTTCTTGTAAGCCAATATTGCCTTGGCTAAATGGAGATGGAACCATCAACAAGATAGTTTACAAGGGACTTGTACGCCGTGTGCTTGGTATCGTGATGCAAAATCCTGGGATATTGGAGGTATTTGTGCTTCTTAGTTTTTTAATATGATATTTGTGAAGGTAAAAGAGATTTATATTGATATATTTCTGTGATACAATTAACATGTATATTTAGATAGAGATTCGAGAAACCTAACGGGTTTGTGACTCCTAATTCTAGTATATGTATTTTAACAATATAAATACATATTGCTAGAAATAGATGATTAGAAATGATATGTATATGTCTGAAAGCTTTCTGCAATGGAATGCAAAATTAATCTTTTCAAAAATTTCAAGGGTGTCTTATCATCTACATCTACATTATTTTTGCTGAAATCGATAAAAACGAGAGCATATAGGTAGGTACTTGGGTGGCCTTTTAGAGTGTCTCAATATTTGAGGTGATTTGTATGCTGCCTTTTATATTTGTACACTATATTTTAAAATGACCTCCTTACCCCAGTTTGACTATTTTCTTTACATTTACTTTTTGTTAGGGCAAAATAGTTTAAAAAACAGTAATTTGGTGGTGTGCAAATCAACAGAGGTTTTGCCACCCAAATACTGGAAGGAAGTACAAGTCACACCCCTTCCGGTATTTGGGTGGCAAAACTTGAATACTTGGGTAGCTTATACGTACACCATCCCTAAAAAAATGTTTTGATTTACCTACTTTATAATATAAGGTAATTAATTCCTATGTACTTTTTTGCTGGATTCTTACACAAAATTGCCTAGCGTTTTAAAATTTTATGGAAGTTTTTTTTTTTTTTTTTTTTTTTTTTTTTTTTTTTTCCCAATATGTAAAAACATAATCTAAATACAAAAGAACATTGTTATTGTTTTTGAAAAAGTAGAAGGATTTTGTATGGTGTTTTTTCTTTAAATGATAAAATATAGGACTTTATTGTTAAGTTATATAAGTTTAAGGTATTTAGTCATGCAAACGTAAAGTGTAGGGGACTTATATAGACTCAGCCATACAAGTTAGGAAATCATATAGACTCAGCCATAGTCCCATAGGCTTTTTTATTCCACAATTGCCCTAATACTGGATAAGGTCTGCCTACATCTCACCCTCCCCAGACCCTACCATTAGCTTGTCTACAGGTGGGATTATACCGGGTAAGATTGTTGTTATAATTGCCCTAATACTATATGGAAGTATTGACAGAGATACATTCAATAGACATGTATATGTCTGAAAGAAAATTCTTAGTTGTTATATGTTGTGTTTTCCTCTTACATTCTTCAACATGATTCGATTTTTTAAGCCCACAGTT
Source organism: Ambrosia x helenae (assembly GCA_030844895.1). NCBI lineage: Eukaryota > Viridiplantae > Streptophyta > Magnoliopsida > Asterales > Asteraceae > Ambrosia > Ambrosia x helenae. The sequence goes on from CM061231.1 coordinate 145,700,177, forward strand.
TAACTTGTTATTTTGCTGTTGCAGGAGCACATTATAAGCCAAATGAATGTACTAAATCCTCAGGTATGGTACTGGAAACTTAAGTGTCTAATAACGCAGATTAACCATAGTCAGTCACTTGAAATTAAGAAACCCATGCTTTTTATATAGCCTCTTAAATCATATGTTTATTAAAGAAGTTGGATTGTTACTTAATACCTGTAATCACATTTGGAACATTTATCTATTTTTAAAAAAGTACGAAAATTTTGGGTTTAAGTGTTTTGGGTCAACCCAAGTACCCAACCCCCTCCTTTTTCATAATCATACCACACGCAAGAAGTACCTGTTTTGACCTGTCTCCCAACCTGCTAGGGTCACCCAATCTGACAACATCTAATTTACACGTTGCCTCCATAACCATAAGGTCGGTGTCTAGTTTTGGTTATTATACTCAACAATATTCAGACCTGGGCTACTTGTAATTTAGTTGACCGGTAAGTGTAAAAGAAAAAAAAAGAAAAAGATGACTTGGCAAGCCATTCATCAGAAAGGGACTAGTTTGGTAAATATACTCTTTTGAATTAGGCTAGTTTGGTCATTCTACTTTCTTAACAGTTGACTTGGACTAGTCCGTAATCTGGTGATGATGATCCCTTGTCAGAAAACAAGCTACATAAGTAAGAAAGCGGTCATTAGCTGATTAAATGTCTAAATTATACCAACGCAAAAAATATAGTTACCATAAAACTAACAATTAGTTATTTGTTCCTAAAACCGTTCGCATTGTGAAAGGGTATAGTTGGCAATAAGTGTAGTATATACTTTTATACATTTCTAAACTGTTCATTTACTTGTGGAAACTTATTAATCCTTAAAATTTGTACACATTGTCTTTTTCAGAGCTGTAGAACATTGTTGGAGCTGATGATCTTAGACAGTCATATTATGGTGCGGAAAATGTATCAATCTGTGTCGAATGAACCACCCGCCATGTTACAACGCCTTCTTGGTAGCAGCAGCAGCTTGAAGAAACCTAAGTTGATCTGCAGAGAACATTTATTTGCAAATCCGAAAAGTATTGACTGTTTGTAGATCAACAGTCTGCTGTTGTAATCCTGCAATTGTCGGTTATGTTTCTGAATGATACTGAAACTATAATGTGATCCTAGTTCAATCGTAATTTACTTTTACTTTGATGATAAAATATGGACCAATTTAGAAGAATGCTCACATAGTGAGCTAGGTTGCATGTTCATATTTCCCTTTTTTTTTTTTTTTTTTTTATAAATTTGAGTGTCTGATGCATGTTATAATCAACACATCAGGCTATCTATTCTATCTATATAATAATTGAATACATCTCGGGTTAAATGGAGACCTTAGAGAGAGCCTGAAAGATCCATATATATATTGCTACATGGAGCTTTGAGATTTCTTGCTATAAAAACCAATATGTTGTTTTTGTTTTTTCATTCTTCCTTTGATTTCATTCAACAATCTTCCTAAACAAACTTCCAATCCTCATTCTTTATTTTCTTTCTAACCAATCTTTCACTCTTCATTCTTTATCTAACATCATATGTTAAATCTTCACAACTACAACCAACTCTAGGTAATGTTGCATAATTTTTAGTCATTTTATATTGTGAACATTATCATGTTACATACAAAGTTAAACACCCGATGAGTATAGTTGTTTCTGACTCCCGTTTATTTAAATCGTCTCTTTAATCCAACAGTATTCTGGTATATTAAACTGTTTTTTTTAATATATTCATTTGAATCTTTGTATGTCTTATTTGTTTGTTGTTTCCTTTTTTTCAGATGTTTCAATCGTTTGAATGATTCTGGCACAAGGAAAAGGGTGTTTATTTTTGTTGAAGATGATGTTTGACATCCAATAGTCAACAAGTTTCCTTAACCATGCAAGAGGATTTTTTATTTACAAAACCAGTCTGGAATGTAAATCATGTACAAAAACACACATACGGATTTCATTCTTATATTGTTTCTAAATGTTTCACACCCCGCTCACGGTTGTGCGCATATAATGTATATATATGTGTGGCGCCCTTGGGGGGCAAAAGTAAAGTTGCACTAATTTTAACGTTATTTTACTAATTTCGTAAAAATAACATTAAAAATGACGGAAGGTTAATCATGCATCAGGTGGTGACGTTGATAGCCAAAAAACAAGGGGGTACATGCACCAATCGGGGTTGTCCCGATTGCTAAGTGTTATGTGCCTTATTATCTAAGGCTTGATACAAAACCACTATTGAGCTGGGGGTCTCACTGGAAGCAGCCTCTCTATTCCGACAGGGTAGAGGTAAGACTGTCTACATCTAACCCTCCTCAGACCCTACCTTGGCTTTTGCTATTGGTGGGATTAACTGAGTATGATGATGATGATTGTTTCTTATTGTTTGAACCGGATATTATTATACAATTGTGTTTGTAAGGGCTTTGTTGGAATCATTATTTTTTTATTTCATATACATGTATTGGTTTTCAACAGAAATACATGATTTGATCATAAGACAAAAACCGGTATTTGATCCTGAAAACTATATTATCATCCACCACAAACTGATATTTACTAACATGTGGCCACAAACCAAGATTTGATCCTAAAAATCACATTAAGCGTTTAATGTGGTTTGTTAAGATTTGAATATTACTTCACATTTATTCTTTTGTATTAATTATATTGACTGTCAATCAATTAAAATAATTAATGTAATTTAGGTTAACCATAATAGGTAGAGTAATTTTAGGACAATATTTAAATTTCAAATACTAATTTGCGCTATATAATTAATGCTTTATCATAATTTACGCTTTCTATGTTCATACTAAAATTTAAACTTTCCATAATACAAATATATAAGGAAAAAAAAAAACACTTATATTATAAGTGTAAACTACCATGTTTGATATATAACATCAATCCATATATATTTTTTAGATGTAAAGGACGTATGAATAATATGTAAACATCTAACAAACCAATCATTTTTATAATATCGTTTGAATTTTGTTAGGCATAATTATTAGTTGTAAAAATATTTAAACAAAAAAAGCCACATTTCGTATATCTTATTTTTGAATTTCAAAACTTATAAATCTTTTACACCAAAATACTAAACACATAATGGAAACTTACCAATTTTACTTATACGACTTTAATAATCAATCAATACTAATTTATCAGTTAATTTTGTATATTATACTGTTCTAATTAGTCATAAATGCTATTTAAAATATCCGGACAATAACTTCGCTAATTGCAATCAATTAGCATTGATTGACGTCTTAATACATGCCTTCCATTTTTGCACTTCATCTATATAGATAGTTTTATCAAATCCATCTCAGTTGCTCTACACAGAATTACTTGATTGTGCAACAGCATTCCATTTTGTAAGTATTCATATCCGATGTTTTTATTTTTTTTTGTTATTTTATGTTTTGTTATCCTACTGTTATGATATGGATATAGTCTTTTTAGAAATCTTATCAGAAAAATTCAACTTACGATAAATGATGTTTAATTTTGGTTATTCGTTTTATGAGGTCGTTTGATTATTAATGATTGACTTTGAAATACCAAAAAACATTCAAACAATAACAAATAAAAAAACGAATGTAAAACACCTTAAAAACATTTACTAACTAGGATTTTGTTATTTTAATTGATACTGTTTGAATTTGATTTTGTCATGCTTAGGGTAACTGTGTTCAAATTTGATAAGTACCATTTTGTTGACAATAAACAGTTTAATTTGCTGAATAGTAGTTACTTCGAGTTTAGATAAATAAATAACCCAATTATGTGTTTTTTGTTTTTTAGATAGATTAATACTCAATGGACTTTTTGTTATTTTGTAGTTTGTCATATATAGATAGATAATGTATGAATTCATTAGTAGAATAAATTCCTAATTTTTTGTTGACAATAAATAGTTTAATTTGCTGAATAGTAGTTACTTCGAGTTTAGATAAATGAATAACCCAATTATGTGTTTTGTTTTTTTAGATAGATTAGTACTCAATGGACTTTTTGTTATTTTGTAGTTTGTCATATATAGATAGACAATGTATGAATTCATCAGTAGAATAAATTCCTAGTTTTAGTCTAACTTTTTTACAACATTCAAAGATAACAATGGCTGGATTACAACCAATAGAGTTTACCATGGTTAATGAAATTGATGTCAACCGAAATGATGTTGCTTTAAAGCTAAACATTATTCGGGTGTGGCGTCAACCTGATCGTCGAAACCCTAAAGATGTTTACTCAATTGAGATGATCCTCATTGACGAGAATGTAAGTTTATGTTCTTATATTATTCATTGGATTCTTAACTCGTAACAATATTCGCCCAACAATATTGATATTCCTTTTTTTTTCAGGATGACAAAATTCAGGCGAATGTATTTAAACGTTTGTTTTCAAATTTGAGAGGTTTTTGTTGGAAAATGCTTCTCTTATTCCAGGAATTGGTGTCAATTCAACAAAATACAAGTATGTACCAAACCCAAACAAACTGTGTTTGAATATGAACACTCAGGTTTTAAATTATGACGATTTTCAAGGTCCAGATTTTGGGTTCTCTTTTGTCCCCTATCAAAGAATTCTGAACAAGGAGGTTGATGAAAATATCACAATAGGTATGTATCCTCCCTATATCCTTTTTTTTATATAAAAACCATAATATTCAAAAGTAATGTTTAATAGAACGTTTGTTTATAATTCTATATAGATGTTATCGGACATGTTATCAAGTTTTTCAACAATGATGATAAAGATAAAAAGGTTATCGCTGACAAAAAGAAGTTAACAATGGAAATGCAGGATAGCGGGTATGTATTATTGTTTTTTATTTTTATTTTATAAGAAATGCAAATCATCAAATATAAAATTGTTTTTTTATACTAAACTAAAATTCGTTACTTTTTGAAGGGGTTTGAGCATTTATGTAACCTTGTGGGATACGTATGCCATGGAGATGTCTAAATATGTTGCAACTCATCAGAAGGGGAAACAATAAGTATGCGATCATATTTTGCATAAATCGTTTTTTTAATAATTTTTTGGTTGTATGATTTGTTAAACTACATTTATTTACTTTGAATTTAATCTTCATTTGCATGCCGTTACAATAAATATATGTTTATTCATTTCATTATTTGTTTTTAAATCACGTCTAATCAAACATTTGTTGATTCATATATCTGTTATTGGGTAACATTAAACTTTTTTTTATGATAATTTACAATCAAACAAAATTCATACGAATTGTATTACGTAACTTTCAATAAATAAAATTTGCATACTACGATCTTTATAGAATTTTTTTTCATTTGACATGGACATATACCGCGTGTATACGCGGGGCTCTAACCTAGTATCTATCTATCTATACATATAATAAACCAAAGCCATTTTAATGACATGACATTCAAAGAGGGTATTCTCTCTATTGAGTGTGCCATGTGTCATCCCATGTGACATGACCTTTATTTTAGGAAAATAATAATTTAAAATTTAAAAACAAAATTAGATTTTTATCTATAATGTTTCCTCCCATAACTTTTAAAACGTTAATATCTTTTATGCACGAGATTTTTTAAAGAAAAAAATTACACCAAATTAACGAGCGTTTTATTATCTTTTCAATGGGTACCATAGTGCTATATAAAAACGACTATTTTTTTGTGTGGTTGGTTTTAATATTATTTTTTTGTGTGATTGGTTTTAATATTAGAGTTATACATTGTTTAAGGTTATGCACTAACATTGGAGATACATTGTTAATTGTTTTAGGTTAAGTGTTATCCGAAGCTTTCCTACATGTAACTGTAAAACGCATCAGTCTATTTCAGGTGTAAAATTGATATTTCAAATTAGATTTCTCAACCGGGACGCTCCCGGGATATAATCTAGTCTATACATCTAATAAACCAAAGCCATTTTAATGACATGACATTCAAAGAGGGTATTCTCTTTATTGAGTGTACCATGTGTCATCTCATGTGGTAAGTCCTTTATTTTAGGAAAATAATAATTTAAAATTTAAAAACAAAATTAGATTTTTATCTCTAATGTTTCCTCCCATAACTTTTAAACGTTAATATCTTTTATACACGAGATTTTTTAAAGAAAAAAATTACATCAAATTAACGAGCGTTTTATTATATTTCCAACAAATATCATAGTGCTATATAAAAAACGGAGAAAAAACGACTATTTTTTGTAACCCGACATGTATTGTGTCAGGTTTGGAATTAATTTAAAAAAATTGTGGGTTTGGGTCAGGCCTGGGATAGTTGATACCCGACCCAATTAACCTTTTTTTATATTAGAATATAATAATTTATGGCAGAGATTTGTTTAAAATAATAATAATAATAATAATAATAATAATAATATTCATTAATCATATATTGGCAAATCATTAATTATGTTGTCATGTTAGATATATTATTATGTCATATTAGATATTTCAATCCGGGACGCTCTCCAACAGGTAAATGCTATGCTTTCTTTTTCTACCATATTCTGAAATAGCTCAAATTTTATTGTATGCAGTTAAAGACTTTTGACTGAATGTATTGGTGCTAAACAATCTATGTCCCCTTGAAGTGATTGAGATCTTAATATTCTGTTTTAGGTGTTGATGTTGTAAGGTGAAATGGATCTTTTGGTATTTTTTTTAAAGTATCTAATGTAAGTTAATACATAGATGTCATTTTTATAGTTTAGATACTTCTAATTTTATTCACTTTACTTAGATTTCTCAACCCGGGACGCTCCTGGATATAAGTTAGTTAGAATATATGCTTACGCAATAAAGTAGCTAAACACTCAACTAAAGATAGCAATGTACCCGTATCTTTTTGGTGTTTCAATAAACAGAACTGAATAGTAGTTACAAAAACAATTTTGAGTAAATTTGAGCACTTGCGCTCGTGGCCTAATGGATAAGGCGCCTGACTTCTAATCAGGCGATTGTGGGTTCGAGTCCCACCGGGCGTGAGTGTTTCTTTTTTTAATTTCCTCAATTTTACCTTTCTTGATCAGTCAAACACAGGTTGACACTTTTTATGAATTTTCATTCTATATGCTAACTTTTATTAAAACCTTATATAAAGTACACAAGTGAATATAAAAAATTATTATAGCAAAACATGTAACATTAAGAATTGTTTTTTACATATTTTTTATTTAATATGTTCAAAGTAATTATAGAATTGAATGTCACAGGCTCTTCTAAAATCTCTTGACTTTCTATTGATTAAATATATAGTGTTTAAAGACAATTTTGCCTCTGAAAATTAGTTACTATATGCATTTTATGTTGTATTATATGCATTTAAACTTGTACCTCTTAAATTTTAAGAAGTCTGTCAAATGCTTTATAATATAGTATAGATATAGATATCAATAAATATACGAAAGAAAATTTTAACTTAGTTTGGATACGACAGTTGTTTATTAACGGCAATTTTCATTAAACAAAACTAGCGAAGGCGCTAGGAACCAACAAACAACAAAGACAACTGCATAGAGTTATACACGTGCATATCTAAGATTCATTATAATCTAAGACTGGCTGTAGTGGGAAGCCCTCATAGCGCCCTCTCCTTCATTCTAATTGGTGGCACACCAACCAAAACAAAAATGGCGTTACAAACTTAGCGCCTGACACCCATTTCTTGAATTTTAAAGCAATATGGCACCCCTTAAGGCCCTACCGTAGCGGTGTTTGGGTGCTAAAATAGGATTTCAAGCCCCAATAACACCCCACTATACATGGTCTAAGTCTCAAAGTAGTTACAGAATCAACTCAATCTTTTTCAAGATTGAAGTGAATTCAAAAGTTGAATGCTTTTCGTAATAAAAGTTTTGTTTTCCTAACAATCGTAATGAAGACTTACCACATCACAAATTTAACATGAGCATCAACCACAAACAAACTTGTTTGGTGTGATTAGAATAACTGTCCACAAAATGGTTGTAAATTATGAGGACTTATAACACTAAACTTGAGTAGCCTAAAACTAGTTATTTTTTTTTTTTTATAATCTAAAACACCAAAGACGCCTCAATAGTCATACATTATATAAATACAAGGGGAATTGAATTTTAATAACCTACACTATTTAAAATTGACTGTTGGCACCCCAAACTAAAAAATTGGTCATATATACCCTGTGCTATTACCCTATTGGATTTTGGCATCCAATTTGGGTTAAGTCACTAACCCAGTTAGTGTTTTGGATGACATGACACCCCCAATCTAACGAGGCATGCTAACGTGGCACCCACAATCTGACGTGACATGCTGACGTAGCACCCCTAATCTAACTGGGTTAGTGACTTAACCTAAATTTGGTGCCAGAATCCAATAGGCTAATATTACATGTTATATATGATCATTTTTTTAGTTTGGGATGCTAACAACCAATTTCGAATAGTTTAGGTTATTAAAATCCAATTTATTTAAATATAAATACTAAAATAACATAATAGTGGGCGTTACTTGTTCACATCGACCGACTAAATCATATTAACTACATGCTTATATAATTTTTGTGTTTTTACTTTTATGATGTCATATGTCATCCTAACGTGAAACATTGGGCAATTAATTTGAAAAAAGGCAATGAATATATATCCAATGAGGACTCGAAACGTTGAAATAGACGCTTCATGAAGCCAAGGGTCCCCAATGCACCATAGTACAACATTATATGGTGACTAATATGATGTGTTCAGTCAACTTGATCACGCGGTCCACTCCATACGACCATGTGAATTCTCGTGAACGTTGCGCCCCTTGTCGCAACTTAGTACCATGATCATCAGAAACCACTTTACCTCAATTATATTCGATCTACTCAATCAAGTAGTCACCAGATGTCATATTCTTAAGGGGTGATCGAAAATGAGGTGTGAATGAAATAGAAGACTCCTGATCTAAACCGGTTTATACACACACACGAACACACACATACATACAAATACATTTACTGTGCTAAACATACAACTAACTAGAGTAATATGAAAACAAGGTATGAATGAAATCAAAGACTCTTGATTTAAACCGGTTTATATATATATAGATACAAATAGATTTAACGTGCTAAACATACAAATAACTAGAGTAATTATTGGTACTCTACTTCATTTTTTAGTGTAGTGTTATTACTTTAGTTTCAACCTACAAAGTAATAAGTACTCTAATTATTTGTAAGCTTAGTATCTTAATTACATTTGTACTGAATCCACCCACCCCCAGTCAGTGGCAGATCCAGAGGGGGTTTTGGGGTTCCTAGGAACCCCTAGATTTGAAAAAAAATAAATAAAAATTTTAGTGGAAAATGTTGGAAAATTCATGAAAATCAGTGAAAATCTATGAAAGGAACCCCTGGATTTGCCATCGCCCCTAGCCCCCACCACACATATAAATTGATAACAGAACTTGATATAGCTGGTATAGGTTCTCAATTTATTTTGAGGTAACACTTATGTTCCTTTTTTTAACACCAAACTAATATACTCCTGCATATTTTTATTATCAACTTATACTTGCAAGCTTGCATTTTAAAGGATTTGAACCCTCCATTTCTAAGATAGATGTGACGTCTTGATCTGCCCAAATCAAAATCAATAACAAACAAGGTGGTTCACGGTTCATAGTTGTCGATGTTGGGGTGGTCCATCCTCCAACTTCCATGGTCAAGATGATAATAGGTTTTAAAGATATTAAGGTGTTGTTTGTTTTTTGCTCAGAAACACTTCTGACCTCTTTTGTTTGTGCCGCGCAGACGCGCGCAGACATTTGGGGTCTACAGATTGTTTGTTTTTTTGGAAGACTTGTTCTAAGGTCTGCACCACCACCATGGTCCACCACCACCACCACTCAAAAAAGTCTTCATGACATCTTCTTGGTGCAGACTTGTTCTAAGGTCTTTAAAGGTCTTCTCATCTTCTCTTCTCTTCTCCTCACCCACCACCACCCACCATCACCGTCCACCACTACCACGATCCACTACCACCGTCCACCACCTCCACGGTCCACCTCCCACCACCACCACCACGATCCACCACCACCAATGTCCACCACCCACCACCACCACCATCCACCACCACCACCACTGTCCACTACCACCACCGTCTACCACCACCGTCCACCACCACTATCCACCACCACAATCCACCACCACCACCACCTCTACGGTCCACCACCACCGTCCACCACTACCACGGTCCACCATCACCACCACCGTCTACCACCACCACCACTACCACGGTCCATCACCACCACCACCATGGTCCACCACCACCCACCACCGTCCACCACCACCATCCACCACCACCACCACCGTCTACCACCACCGTCCACCACCAGACTGCTGTAAAAAATTAGTTTATTTATAGTGGAGTTACAAAAATTATTAATTTATTTAACACCATCCACCACCACTATCCACCACCACCACCACTGTCCACTACCACCACCGTCTACCACCACCGTCCACCACCACTATCCACCACCACAATCCACCACCACCACCACCTCTACGGTCCACCACCACCGTCCACCACTACCACGGTCCACCATCACCACCATCGTCTACCACCACCACCACCACTACCACGGTCCATCACCACCACCACCATGGTCCACCACCACCCACCACCGTCCACCACCACCATCCACCACCACCACCACCGTCTACCACCACCGTCCACCACCAGACTGCTGTAAAAAATTAGTTTATTTATAGTGGAGTTACAAAAAATTATTAATTTATTTAACATTAAACACATTTATTATATGGTAGATTCCTATTGTTAATATATATTCTTTTTCTTCTTACAAGATATTTTATTTTCATTTAACGCAACTAAAAGAATAACTGAAATGAATTCAAATGGAATAAAAAAATCTGTTGATAAATGAATCCCAATTCTCATACTAGGGAAAGAACTCTCCACTATATATATAGGGAAAATATAAATTGAAAACCCATTTGAGTTATGAAAACTTTGAAAACCCATGTAAAAACCATCTAATTTTTTTTTGAAAAAAATACACAAAGTAACATATATGTATTTAAGAGTTTTGGCAACAAAAAAAAGCACCGATGGGATATTTTTTTAAAAGATAAACAAAGTTTGCGCTGTTGCATATGTTAAAAAGCTGAAACATATGTTAACAACGCAAACTTTGTTTATTTTATTTTATTTTTTGGCCCAAAACGCTTAAAAACATGTATGTTACCTTATGTATTTTTTTCAGAAAAAAATAATAACAAATTTTTAGATGGTTTTTACATGTGTTTTCTAAGTTTTCTTAACTTAATGGGGTTTTCAATTTATCCTTCTCCTATATATATGTGTGTGTGTGTGTATGTGTGTGTAAGAATTTTGTAAAAAAGAAAGTTTCCCTAAATAAAACTGTAACACCACGACCGATGGCGGAATATATCGAGACGCGATTTGTGATAGATTGTTCAAAGACATCATAACATAATCAAAATGGGCACATCTTGTTCATAGAGAAAGGAAATTACAACAACATAACAACAAAATTAAATTAGTGAGTTTCTAAGTCCAATCCTAATTAAGTTCTTGGATCATCATATCAAGCATTTCCTGCAACATGTATAAAATATCCGTTAACACATAAAGCATTAGTGAGCATACTAGTTTTGGTTTACATACATAGTATAAAGAATGTTTAACTCAATTCCTCATGCTATAGTTTGTTAGTCTAGATGCGCATACAACATACAAATGGCATACTTAAACCATAGATTACCACTAGCATATCCTATCACCGAAGTGAAAGGCCGATTAGATTACTTAACAATGACCGACAAAATGGGTGGCATGCTACTCCTATAGCGCTATACATGTTAACGTAGACTTGCAAAGTTAATGAGTTATGCTTAAGGCATTTGTATCTAGTATTTGACATATAACATGGCATAACATATAAGCATGATTTATAGATTGAGTTTATGTGCTTAAAAGAATCATATAGTGATTTTAGTGTGATTTAATAGAATACATGTTGAGTCCCAAAATAGTAATAAAATGGAAAAATGGACAAGTATGAACTCACCTTTGGGTGTGTTTGATAAGTGTGTGAATGAGAGTCTTGGGAGGATTTGGTAGAGCTCCGATTGTCCTATTAGGAATAACGGAGTGCTTAATTTTGGAAGAAAGAGTTCTAGTATCAAGAATGTCATGCATCGCCAATGGCGGACAAAAGCACAAGCCACCAAAGAGGTGATTCGGATGGTCAAGGTTGTTAGGATGTTAAAACCAAAGCACAAAATCACCATAGAAGCGATTCGATGGTTAAAGTTAGATTAGGAATGTGAATCCGACTTAGAGTATTTCATGTCTTGACTACTTTGCTTATGAGTTTAAGCATGAGTCTTGGACATGGGATTTTTCCATTCTTGTGTGGAAGTAATTCCGAGTCACAAGGTGGGTCAAGAGAGGGGAAAGGTAGGGATGTATCCACAAACCTTTGATATATAGTTATTAGGATGAAAAGGAAACACGTATACATATTATACTTATATTTAGCTAAGTATCAAAGTGATGTATGGTGCAATCTTCTTTAGTGAAAGAACATTGGTCCTTTATGACACCATTTACCTTAACACAAGTTCTTCCAACGTAGATTTGTTAGAGAACTTGGTTTGGTTTCATTCACTTGTAAGATTACTTATTTCATAAAAGATGGAAAAAAGTTTAAGCAAAAACAACCAATCTTGGGACTTCAAAATGGTGATTTACCCTTTATGTATACCTTGGCAAACAATAGGCAAGTCCAAGAAATTCATCCAACTGGTTGGAAGAAGAAGAAAAAGGTAGAAAGTAAGAAAAATGTAAGCAAAATTTATTAGAAATGAAGAGAGAATTACCAAAAGCTGGAGATTTTTGAGAGGATTTGAGAACTTGGAGATTCATTGAGAGAATTTGGATATTTGGAAGTGATTTGAGAGTAGTGTAAGAGATTAGAGCTGGTGGAGGTTGGTATTTATAAGTAGGATGCGGGTTAGGGTAATAAAGAAGGTGGTTGAGAGTTAGAAGTGGGTGAAAAATAGTTAATGAAGATGGTTAGTACTTGGTAAATGTTTATGAAAAAAATAATAAATAAAACCTTTATAAATTATAAATGTTACTATTAATAAAAGGTATATATGCATGTATTTTATATATAGGTACATATACGTGTAAAAAATAGATAAAACGAAAGTATATAAAAATTCTAACAACTTTATTTACCACCGAATCTTAATTACAACAAGTGAAAAAATGCGGATATTACAAAAGCGGGCTCTGGCTATGGGTCCTCTTCAGCCACCCAAAGAACCTCCCATGATCATTTGTGCGATGGAAGTCGAATTTGTTTGATTACATTTTTCATTTATGTAATTGTTGTGGGACTTTCTGTTGATGGTAAATTTGTTTTTTTCATTTCATAACTGATAAATTTTATTAAATAGCAAGTAAACAAGCAACAAGCTACGCCACCACCCAATATCATTCATCATCAATATTTATAACCATATGAGAAAGATCCTAGAATGTTTGGTTAGTTGGTGGGTTTATTTTTAATGGCAAGTGGATTGGCAATTTCAAGTAATCTTGATAACATGAGATAGTTAATACATAGAGGAGTTAAATGCCAATTTCGTCCCTGATGTTTGGTTCAGTTTGCCACTTCAGTACAAAAAGAACACCGCTTACGGCCATTGTTTGTTGCTACCACCTATTTATCGTCACCGACCACCACTATTACCGTTTGATTTGCCCGTCGCTTTCGCCACTCCGCCTCCGCTAGCACCATTGTCATGACGGCATTGCTTCACCACCAGCTTGCCCTGGCATCCAACCCGATCCGGCCTGTTAGTTTTTTCAGGCTTAAAAGTTTCCCAACTTGGACTGAGAGTTGCATCAAGGATAAGGTTCGGGTCCAAGATAAAGTGCCAAAACTTTTAGAAAACTACATTCAAATCCCGACAACAAATACAACCAAACTAAAAATTGATAGTTTTCTAGACACTTATTTTCTTTAAAAATCAAGATCATATTGATAATATCCCAATACCTACTTGCATGTACTAAGACACCAAATATTTATGACTACTTATCCCCATTGACCGTCAAACACATTTTAAAGCAAAGTTGTCTAGCTGTAGATATAGATTAGCATAGTTCATATGTTTTTTCTTAAACGAACATACCACAAATTTCCAACACTGACACAAACCTAAAACTAAATTTGCAGGTATGAATTTTGCTTAAACGCGTTCGGGTCAATGCTAAACGTGTTGTTAGCGGATGAACCTAGCGATTTGCAGTTTGACTTGTTTATAAATTGTTGAATTTTATGTCAAAACTCCAAAGTAAAAAAAATAAAATGAGTGTTTGGTTTTGTAGTTTAAGTGCAATTATTTCAAAAAAAAATGTGTTTTTTAGTGTACATTTCAACTTTATACTAGTATGCAAAATAAAAAAAAATATCATGGTTAAACAGGTAGTTCCCGTTGGTAGGATTCAATCAATTGAACAACACAAGCAAATACGAACGAATTGCAAGAGCAGAAAACAAACGAAGATGAACACACAAGATTTACATGGTTCAGTCGATGTGACCTACGCCCATGGGCGACAACAAGATACAAGGGTAATATATATATAATATTAGATTAGATTAGGGTTAACCCTTTGGCAACAAGAACACTAATTATGGGCTAAATAAAACAGATGGGCCAAAAGCCACTTTGATTGTCTTCTAACCTATGCCTAAATCAAGGCTCCACAAAATCCAACACCTGTGTCAACCAGCTACACACAGGCCGCATTCAGATTCGTGTGTGTGTGTGTGTGTGTGACAGGCTGTCATGTTAAACGCACTAACAAATGAGCACGACCTGTTTAACACCATGTGTATAAAGGTTCTGACCAATGTGGTTACTTTAAACATTAAAGGAGATAAATAAAAAGGTGCAACTTTTAATGGGTAGTTTTAATTTGATATCTATCCTAACCATTCATGTTGTGACGAGTGACAATCATTCCCAGTTACAAAAGGTAGTGGCATTTTGTGGTGGACAGTAAATGCTAAGGCTGGTCCTAACTCAACCTGAATAATATGGCAGTGTGGCTCATATTCATGTGTCACTAAAAGCTAGCTGAAAACATGTGACTGAGTAAACACACAAGTCGATTTACATACCAGAATGATTTTGAAGTCAGCATATACGTGTACAACCTTCTAGTTGATCCTAGAATTATACTAACATTGATCAACACTCCAGACGAGGTTTCAGGTCAAAATATTTTTCATCAAAAATGACATCACTGAAAGAGCTAAAACATGCATCGGCAGGCTATACAATGTAGCTCTCGATGCATTCATGCGCCCCTTCTAGATGATGTTTATGGTGTCTAGGGAAGAAATATCAAGAACTAGAGCATAAGTATAGAACTTTCCCACAATTATTCGTAAGAGGGTCCTACATGAATATTATGCACTTTATGCAATTATCTTCAAACCACACAAATTCATATTTTCTGCTGTATTCCAATTCTTTGTTTCCGGAAATAGATGTTTCCCCTAATTGAGGCCACCTTAGATTCACATGTCAATTTACATGCCGAAAGGAGGTCATCATGACAATATATAGATCAATAATATACAATCAATGTGGGAAGATAAGGGTATGCGTTATCCACTTTAAAATGACATAACATAAAAAGGTTCTGTTTTGGTATACTTGGGATATTATTGTTTGCCCTTGAAGGATCTTCACTAGGTTCGGTTTTTCCCTGAATCTGGGTCCGTCCAGAAGTTGTGTAATGAAATTGATGGAAGTTTTTTTTTATGGTTATATAGATAAGTGTTAGCGGAATCTAGGATTGTTTAGATGAGAATGGGGTCGTTTATAATTGGGTGGCAATTCTTGACACAGAGATAACACGAAAAAATGGGGTTTTGGGTTGTCATATCTAACCCATTTAAAAAAATAGGTTGTGTTCGGGTTGGCATGTTTAACATGCTTAATTAAATGCACCATCTTTATCATCAACCCGTTTAACACAATTACAACTTGATTATGTCAAACCATTTTGACTCGTTTAGATAAATGGGTTAACCGGGCCGTGTAAGGGTTAAGTGTGCCTAGGTCAGGGTTGATGTGTTTGACATGAATAAATATATGGGCTGTGTTTGAGTTCAACAATTCAACCTGCCAACCCAACACGATTATCACTAACCTGAGTTGAGCTGCTTTACTTCATACATCTAGAGACATCATTCTTGTTTCTAGTACCTGAATCAAGTGTAGCAAAAAAATTAAGAAAAAGTATTTCACCATTTGTTTACATGAATACTTCAATTTCCATTATGTGTGTGATCCATGATGTTCGACACTTATATCAACATGCACAAGAGATAAAACGTTCCCAACTTTTTACTGCAAATTCTTATTTCAGCATGAATACACAACAATAAATATACTCGTCCCGAAATATATTCTTGTTTTGACACATGATTGTCAAACAATTAGTTTTAACTTTAATAATTATCTTGGTTATGACAAAGAACTCGAAGCTATGTCGACTTGAAAAACATATAAATGGAACAAATTTAAAACATAAAAAGATAACGTACGAAAGGGTGGTTGACCTTACCATTGGCAACATAAAATGATAAAGCATTGATGATTTGGAAATGAGTGGCGAATACGTAAGATAGTCCTAGAATTTACCTCTTGGCCGGGGCGATAACTATGCGTTCTGGCTGATGTGTCTCTATATAAACCCCATGACCCCTTTGCTCACACATTAAAGGATCCCCTACAGCAAATACTCTATACAAGTTTCACAGTTCTTAGCTAAGTCAAACCAAGCATTCATGAAGCTTGTAGCAACTATTTTTTATTCAACAATCTTTTTATCTTCTCTTTTCTCATATTATTTTTTCAGAAAAGAAAAGAGGCTGCATAAAACTAGAGCTAAGCTCCCCCCAGGTTCAATGGGTTGGCCTTGCATTGGAGAAACTCTCCAAATGTATACACAAGACCCGAATGTGTTTTTCGCCTCAAAACAGAAAAGGTTTATAATTCACAGCCATGCAATAGAGTCTAGACAATTGAGTTACTCATTTATGCATTGTATATAAAAATAATAATATCATTTTTTTGTATCGTGATCAGATATGGCGACATATTCAAAACTCAAATACTTGGGTACCCTTGTGTTATGCTTGCAAGCCCTGAGGCTGCTCGGTTTGTGCTGGTGTCCCAAGCTCATTTGTTTAAACCTACCTACCCAAAATCTAAAGAGAATTTGATTGGGCCATCAGCACTGTTTTTTCACACCGGAAATTACCATGCCCGCATGAGGAAACTAGTTCAAAGCTCGTTTTCTCCAGAAGTAACACGAAAACTAGTTCCTGAAATTGAAAAAATAGCCTTATCTAGCTTGGAATCATGGGCCAATGGTCAAGTCATCAACACCTTCCATGAGATGAAGAAGGTATGTCTTCTTATTATTTAACCAATGAGTTTAGCTTTCATCGAATAATACTAACATCTATAGAAATTCTACAGTTTGCTTTTGAGGTAGGCGTTTTGTCCATCTTCGGCCAGTTAAACAAGACATATACAGATAAGCTGAAGGAGAACTATAGCATTTTAGAAAAAGGTTACAATTGTTTCCCAACAAAGCTACCCGGAACCGCATATCATAAATCATTAATGGTAAATAAGTTTAAAGTTCTAGAATTTTTCAAGTATTATACCCTAACCTTGTAAGTTGTAACTAACCTTTCATTGATATGATTATATGAATATGTGAAGGCAAGGAGAAGGCTTAATCAGACTCTTGGTGAGATTATGAACGAAAGGAAGGCGAAAACACTTGTATCAAACAATCTCTTGGGTCGTATGTTGAACTTCAAGGATGAAAAGGGAAACACATTAAGCGATGAACAAATAGCAGATAACATCATCGGAGTACTGTTTGCAGCTCAAGATACAACAGCTAGTGTCCTAACATGGATACTAAAATATCTTTGTGATGATCCTAAACTTCTAGATATTGTTAAGGTAAGATGTTAAAGTAATTATAGATGTGATTATAATGCAAGAATTTACCTTTCAATACAGGCGCGCGTGCCTGTGACTGTAAACATAGAACGGTCGTACTGAAGAACTTCTACCGCTGATGGCAGGGAGAGCAGAAGGCAATTAGTGAATTTGAATATGGAGAGAACCGGTCTTTGACCTGGTCAATGACAAGAAAAATGCCACTAACATACAGAGTATGTACTTACAAAACAATAACTATACTGAGTTATAATCTTTTGGTATATCATAAGCTACATGTTAAAAACTAATCATGAACACATCAATTTCAGGTGATATTAGAGAGCCTGAGGAAAGCAAGTGTTATATCTTTTACTTTTAGGGAAGCAGTAGTCGACATTGAATACGAGGGTGAGTCAAAGAAGATGTTTATTAAGGATTAAACTCATTTACTAAGTGATTTTAACTGACTAATGATGTAAATAAACAAACAGGATACCTGATCCCGAAAGGATGGAAAGTGATGCCACTGTTCAGGAACATTCACCATAATCCAGAATTCTTTGCCGAACCGGAAAACTTTGATCCCTTCAGATTTGAGGTAAGGAATTCAATGCCTGCCCAAGTTAAAAAGTCCAAATTATACAAAAGTGTAAATGTTTAAGAAGTCTTTTGTTCACTAATTTTTATTTATTTATTTATTTATTTATTTATTTATTTATTTATGTATTTATTTATTTATTTATTTATTTATTTATTTATTTATTTATTTTGCAGAATCCTCCAAAACCTAACACATACATGCCATTTGGCAACGGAATACATGCTTGTCCAGGAAATGAACTTGCAAAACTTGAGATGCTTGTTCTACTCCACCATATGCTTACAAAGTACAGGTGTGATGTTAACATGTAAACAATCAAATAATTAGGAATTAACAGAGTTTCTTGATACAGAAATAGTATTCATAAATCAAAATGATCCCATGCTGATCTTATTATTATTATTTTTTTGGTGATTTTGAACAGGTGGGAATTGGTGGGTCCATCAGATTTAGTACAGTATAGTCCGTTCCCAGTTCCGGAGCATGGGCTCAGAGCTAGGTTTATAAAAGAACCGACGGCCAACAAGTGTTGTTTCTAGAAAGAACACCTCTTTAATTCAGTTAACACTTACCAGCACGTACTGCATGGCCTTCGTATTTTTTCAAGGGTCTTAGCTTACAGCAACAGCTACCTAATTATTGATGCTTATCCCATATGTATTATATTCATGATGTCAAAGGTTGCATTGTAGTTTATTATCAACATGCCCTTACAAGGGACCATATATATGCAACAATATAGAAATATATTATTATGAGGATAATTACTTACTTCATATCTTAGCCACAGACTATTCATCTATCTTGTATTTTATTTAAAGTGTATGCTACTGTCAATGGAACCTTTTTGTTAAACACTTCGACATATTTAAAACATACCAAATTACACATCACCATCGATGAAATATACAATATGCATGTGCTTAATGATTGGAACTATATTGTGCATTATTCAGTGCTCCATTTGTGTTTTGATAAGACTAGAAAAGCAGAACCCATTACAAAGAATAGTGCATTATATCAATGCAATAACTCAGCCTTTCTGACTGGATTGTTCAACCTATATTATACGAAAATGGGTCAATTTGGGCCGCATTTTATAATAAATTGGTCAAACAGGTTGAATGGGCCGAAAGTTGCCCATTACATAATTAACTGTTCACAATATACTAAATTGTTTTGCTTAGAAAAAATATAGTTTTGAAATCATATCTAATATGTTAATTATTTATGAAATTTTAAAGAATGAAACAAAAGTGTCAGTGTATATCTATTACCAATGTTATGACCAAATCATGCAAACTCCCTCAACTCATAACTACAAATCATTCTCCTCAATAAAGAACAAAAAAAGGTAGGTTCCATGATGGTTACCATTTTGTACTATTTTTTTTCTAAGTGACTTATAAAAATGAAAACAAAATTAATATTTGCTAGAAAATATTTACAGGTTTGCTAAAGAAATCACAAGAATAGATATCAGGGGCATGTTTTTAAAAATCATTGAACCCCAACAATATTACAGTTTACCAATAAATAACATGTCACCATGTTTAAAGGTCCTTAGCATGTGCATATAATATGTTAAAATACTAATAGTGACATCCTATATTGATGTCCACACATAGATATTTCAAACTTTGAAATATGAAGCACTTTACAAGCTGTTAAGGTTACCAGTCAAATCAATCTATTATTAAACATAAACCGACAAGCAACGACATTAATATGGCTGTGATTTACAAGTATATGATATTGACCATTATATGCCAGACAATGAATGCCTACCATAGTCATTAACAGTAACATTTTACTAGAAAAATACAATTCATACACCTATCAGATTACCATGTTAGTATGGAGGAAGGCATAAAAAAATCAAATCAAATAAAAGGCCAAGGAATATTACATTAATCAACCTCATTAGTCACTTCTCAAAGGCTAATCTGTCTATTCAGGATATATAAATGCCATTATGTGCTTATTGCTTAACCTCAACACCCTAGAAGGTCCACAAACAGAACATTCTTGATTCATCATGTGCATCTAAACAAAACCAGAAACTTCTGATAATACAGAGTTACCAAATAGAACAAGGACTGTCTAAATAGATCACTGGTGACTGTGAACTTATTTATTAGCATCCATATAAAAAGAAATTTAAAAAAAAAAACAAAAAAAGCTGTTTCAATATAGACAGCAAATATACTAAGCAACAAACCATATATGTTACATGCCTTTGTAATGAATATAAAATAAAAGCGCAGGCAAACCAGGATTTATAGAGCATTTATGTACTTGTCCTAACTGTTGGTAACGTGTTATTCAAAAGAACCTCTCATATCAACCAATTCCCTTTGCCCAATAGAAGCTCACGGATTTGTTTTTGGCTGGTCGAGTGGAAACTTACTATTAGATTGCTCCACCCAAAAGCGTTTAACTGTAAGGTTCTCGTCCATAATAGAATACTTATGTATTATGTATAACAGATTGCAGATAAGTGAGCTATGTAAAGGGAAATATAATATTGGCTAGAATTTTTTTGCAGGGGTGTGTTTTCAAAATTATTGAATCCCTTCAATATTACCGCTTACCAATATTTCAAAGATGTCAGAATGTTCAAAGGGCCTAAGTATGCGCATATAGTGTTATCGTTACATGTTAAAGTACTTATAATAACATCGTATAATGCTCTAGCCAACAACTCTATTAAGTGAAAAGAATATGTAAATTGGTGTTCGCAACATAGATATTTCAAACTCTATATGTAAAGCATTTTACAAGCTGTCAAGTTTACCAGCCAACCAAAGTACTCTTATTTAATATAAATTGACAAGCAATCACATCAATATGATCATGATAAGCAAGTAGACATCGACCAGACGATAACAGACAATGACCATACAATACTCGCTAACAGTCACATACATTACTTTAGCTAGAAAAGCACAATTCATACACCGGCCAGATTAACTGTTTGTGAGGAGAAAGAGATTGATACATCAAATGAGGTTAGCCTCCTTGATCCTATAAGACAAAGAAAGATTATATCTAAGAATTATTAAACCTCATTAGTCACTTGTGAAGGAGACAAGGACCCCTCAATTTCAATAATCCATCAATTAGGTAGACTAAGCATAGATTTGAGGCTAATCTGTCTACATGCCTTTGTAATGAATAATAAAAACAAAAGCCTTTATAATGAATATAAAAATAAAAGCAAAGCCAAACCAGGATTTTCAGAGGATTTATGTACATATCCCAACTGTTGATAACATGTTACTCAAAAGAACCTCTCATATAAACCGATTCCCTTTGCCCAATAGGAGCTAGCAGATTTGTTTTTGGCTGATCGGCAGACACTTCCCAATTCCCATCAGATTGTTCCCACCCAAAAGCGTTTAACTATAAGATGCTCGTCCATAATAACATACTTATACGTTATATATTGCAGATTGCAGATAAGTGAGCTATGTAAAGGGAAATATAATATATATGCTAGAATATTTGCAGGCTTGCTAAAGAAAACACAAGAATATATATCAGAGGTGTGTTTTCAAAATTTCCGAATAACATCAATATTACCATTTACCAATATTTGAAATATGTCAGCATGTTCAAAGGTCCTTAGCATGTGCATACGCTACATGTTAAAGTACTTATGATGACATCGTATAATGCTCTAGTCAACAACTCTATTGGTGGAAAGAATATGTAAATTGACGTTCGAAACATAGATAAACTCAAACATATGAAAAGCATTTAACAAGCTGTCAAGTTTACCAGCCAATCAAAGTACTCGTATTTAATACAAACCAACAAGCAATCACATTAATATGATCATGATAATCAAGTAGATACTGACCAAAAGATAACAGACAATGACCATACAATAGTCATTAACAGTCACACACATTACTTTAGCTAGAAAGCACGATTCAAACACCGGCCAAATTATTACCTGTCCGTGAGGAGAAAGAGATTGATACATCAAATGAAAAAACAGTTTCCTCCTTGAAAGGGAGGTTAGCCTCCTTGAACCTACAAGACCAAGAAAGATTACATTAATGATTAATCGACCTCATTAGTCACTTGTCAAGGAGACAGGGACCCCTAAATTTCAATATTCCACCGAATTAGGTAAACTAAGATATACAGATAGCATACGGCACTTAACCTTAAAACTCTCGAAAGGACCACAAACAGAATATTCTTTAATTCTTCATGTGCATCTAAACAAAACCAGAAATTTCTGAAAATTCAGAGTTACCAAATCGAACAAGAGCTTCCTAAATATATCACCGGTAACTATTAACTTATAAAAAAAAAAGCACAAGTGAACCAGACCAGGAGTTATAGAGAATTCATGTACTTATCCGAACTGCTAATAACATGTTATTTAAAACAAAGAGTTGCGTTATCACCCATCCGACCCCTCATACCAACCAATGTTTTTCATTTGCACACCCAAACAAACATGTTTAACTGCGAAGTTATCATTTTGTCCAAAACCAATGCCCAAAACATTTTGGTAGTAGCGTACCATGGACTGTAGGATGCGGAATTTGCCTAAGGTGTCACACATTGGACATTAGATATTCAAACCGAGTCCACTTATACTTAGTTTCGTGTGAATATTAAAAATTAAAATAATGCGAAACAGCTTAGGTTTAGCAGGTAATTCATCCATCATAATTAACTAGCTTAGGACTCACTTATCATGTAACCTAATATAAACCGAATTATTAATCAGAACTAATGCGATAAGTCAATTCAGATGTCAAACCAGATCATTTGGATGAACAAATTAAACGAGTGGAACAAATTAACCTCGATTATAATTATAATAACCTTATCAAAATTTAAAATACAATCGAAATTGGAGGGAAAATAGAACTGATTTTACCTGTGGAATATGTTTCTGCGTTTGACGTGATTGATGTCTATGATCGTTTTCGGTACTTTCAGATCAGATTATTATCAATAACATTAATGTGAAGCAGGAGAGTGGTAATAAGGGATGCGACTGAAATAGTGAAATGAGTCAATAACGGATTCCGTTGGCGCCAAACCATCCAATTCACCCATGGTAATTGGTTTTTTAAGTGGATTAAATGAAGAATTTTAACTTATTGTTTTTACTAGCTTATACCTCGGGAGCGTTCCGGGTTGAGAAATCTAAGTAAAGTGAATAAAATTATAGGTATCTAAACTATAAAAAATGGCATCTATATATCAACTTACATTAGATACTTTAAAAAAATACCAAAAGATCCATTTCACCTTACAACATCAACACCTAAAACAGAATATTAAGATCCCAAGCACTTTAAGGGGACAGAGATTGTTTAGCACCAATACATTCAGTCAAATGTCTTTAACTGCATACAATAAGATTTGAGCTATTTCAGAATATGGTAGAAAAAGAAAACATAGCAATTACCTGTTGGAGAGCGTCCCGGATTGAAATATATAATATGACAACATAATTAATGACTTGCCAATATATGATTAATGAATATTATTATTATTATTATTATTATTATTATTATTATTATTATTATTATTATTATTTTAAACAAATCTCTGTCATAAGTTATCATATTCTAATATAAAAAAGGGTAATTGGGTCGGGTATCACCTAATCCCAGGCCCGAACCAAACCCACAATTTTTTTTTAAACTAATTCCAAACCTGCCACAATACCTGTCGGGTTACAAAAAATAGTCGTTTTTTTTCTCCGTTTTTTATATAGCACTATGGTACTCGTTGGAAAGATAATAAAACGCTCGTTAATTTGGTGTAATTTTTTTCTTTAAAAAATCTCGTATATAAAATATATTAACGTTTAAAAGTTACGAAAGGAAACATGAGAGACAAAATAATAAAGTTTTAATATTTACATTTAGTAGATTAGGTATTTAATAGATTATGTTAAATCATATTTAAATCATATTTATTCTTTTTTTTTAATTGGTCTAGAGTTGCCACATAACATCCTATGTGGCATCTCTAAAAGAGAGATTGCATAATATTATGACATGTCATAAAAAATGCTTTGGTTTATTATAGATATAGATAGATATAGATATAGATATAGATATAGATATAGATATAGATATAGATATAGATTATTATTATTATTATTATTTTAAACAAATCTCTGCCATAAGTTATCATATTCTAATATAAAAAAAGGGTAATTGGGTCGGGTATCACCTAATCCCAGGCCCGACCCAAACCCACAATTTTTTTTAAACTAATTACAAACCTGCCACAATACCTGTCGGGTTACAAAAAATAGTCGTTTTTTTTCTCCGTTTTTTTATGTAGCACTATGGTACTCGTTGGAAAGATAATAAAACGCTCGTTAATTTGGTGTAATTTTTTTCTTTAAAAAATCTCGTATATAAAAGATATTAACGTTTAAATGTTATGGGAGGAAACATAAGAGAGAAAAATAAAGGTTTAATATTTACATTTAGTAGACATATTTATTCTTTTTTTTAATTGGTCTAGAATTGCCACATCACATCTTATGTGGCATCCCTTAAAAGGGAGATTGCATAATATTATGACATGTCATTAAAAATGCTTTGGTTTATTAAATACTAGATAATTGCCCGCGTTACACGCAGTTTACCAACGTACGATTATTTGGAGTAGTATAACGTATAAGAAAAAGTAAAGTAGAAACATTTTATTAAAATTTAAAAGCAACGAATACACAGTAATTCAAATATCGCTAAAAATTTCCTTATAAACAACATTTTTTGTTTTAGTCATCACTTTCCCATCAGCATCCAGTATAAGTAACTTCACGCCTGCCCTGCTTTTAACTCTTGATAATGCGACATAAAGCTGGCCGTGTGAGAATACAGGATTTCTTAAATACAATCCAACCTTTGATAAAGACTGTCCTTGGCTTTTATTGATGGTCATTGCAAAACATACACTTATTGGGAATTGACGCCTTTGGAACTTTACTGGAATCTTGATATCAGATGGTATCAAATTTATTCTTGGAATAAGAGTTTTGGTACCAATGTTTCCACCTGATATGATCTCGGCTTCAATAACACGCTTTGCAAGTTTGGTGATTCGTAACCTCGTTCCATTGCACAAACCATTTTGTTGATCTATGTTTCGCAACAACATGACGGGTACACCGACTTTAAGTGCTAAACGATGGTTAGGTAACCCAGAAATTTTTAAACCATTAAGGACATCAGGAGAGTATAAGTCTTCCTGTGAACGGTTATTACCATTCTCAATCTGACATATACTATCAGAGCTAAGATACTCGACTTCATCTCCAGGAAACAATGCAAGAAGCCTTTCATTTATATCATGTACGACTTCATTTGTAGGTGCAAGTATTGCTCGTTCCCCAAAATAATCCTTATCTTTGTAAAGTTGGATAAGTGAAGGGTAGACGAAGTCAATTAATCTAGAAATCGGGTCTGATGTACCCTTAATAAGAAGATCATCTGGAATTTCCACATCAAACTCATCATCATGAATTGACTCACCAACTTTACCCTCACCTAATTCAAGAAGCCAGTTTGCAAATGCCTTTGTTTCATCGGATTCAGACGTGTTGTTACCTGAAGTTAACCTCATGTTTTTTGTTAAAGTGAGGACTTTGCAACTATTCCAAATAGGAGAAGAAGTTATTGATGCATTTAAAATATCTCTTCTACTACCGTTTGGAACAACAGGAAGGATCTGTCTAAAATCACCACCAAAAACCATAACCTTACCACCAAAAGGCAAATCAGAATTAGGTGAAGAATTTGACTGCAGGACGTCTTTCATTGTACGATCAAGTGCCTCAAAAGCATGCTTGTGAATCATTGGAGCTTCATCCCAAATAATTAACTTAGTTTGCTTCAATAAATCAGCAATATCACTATTGGGCTTTATACCGCACAATGATTGTTCAGTAACATTCAAAGGTATACGAAACCTAGAATGCGCTGTCCTTCCACCAGATAACAGCAGAGAAGCAATACCACTGGATGCAACGTTCAAAACAATTTGTCCTTTAGATCTTATGGCAGCAGACAACGTTTTCCATAAAAAGGTTTTACCAGTTCCTCCAAAACCATAAACAAAGAATAGCCCACCTTTGTTACCATCAACCGCATGTATGATTTGATTAAAAATTGAACGTTGCTCATCAGTTAAAGAACGTGAATAGGTATGAAATTCCTCAGCCAACGTACTAACTTGATAATTCAGCTCATCAAGAATCAAACGGTTATTTGCAGATGATATGGAATCATTATCAGGATAAGGCATAGAAGGAAACCTACGCAGGCTTGAGTTATTCCGAAGCAATTGTTTCTCAATTTCAAGCAACGTAAGGTTCTTTATTTGTTCATCAGGAAGAGACAAACCTAAAAACAAAAAAGTTTGGACCATTCAATTTAAAATAAAAGGGACATTAAAAAAAATTATTTCATTAAATTTGGAAATTAAAATTTGTTACCTTCAATTTGGAATACGTCTTCGTGTCTACGCATAATACCATCTGACAGATACTTCCATGATTTTTCCCAAACATGCTCAGGTCTAGATAAGGTATTAGAAAGCAACATCATCGCAAACAAATTACGAAGACAATATCCAGAACCGGTATAATGAGCCTCTTCAATAGCTTCTACATATTCTTTGTCATCGTCTAAGAGGCCAAGAGCATAACATGCATCACGAAATGTTGGTAAGATTTCTCCATTTACCGTTCTTATCTCCTCAAATGATCTAGGGCCTTTTACTTTATTTAGAAGCACTCTCAAAAAATACGCCTCGCCCATAGATGGATTAACCATGTGAACACGACCAATTGCCTTACCCATCTTTCGAAAGTCCCATTTTTTTTGTTCCTCTTTCCAGACAAATTTACTTGGGATTTCAATGTAACTTAGTTCACGTGCCACAGCTTCGTTTCGGTTCAGTTCCATCCATTTTAGAAACATTGTGGCAGCCACCGTTGGTTTGTCGAGCACATTTTGAATATTTTCTTTTGGACCATATACAACACTTTGCTCACCGGGCAAATGAAATGGAAGCCTTATAACTGGAGGGTATCTATAATGCACTTCATTTTTAAATATTCTCCACGAAGCTTCACATGCTGAAAGGAACCTACAATCAAAATGTTTTTTGATTTCATCTCTTTGCATCACTTCTTCACCTTCTCCATTATCTTCGACAAAAGCAACTTTAGCCATATCAGGTCCTTTATTAATGTATTTAAATAAATACTTAATTGAAGCGGCCTGGTTACACCATTCAACATTGATATGAGCTTGGTAACGCCTTAAAAGTTTTGCATTATAAGGGACCACATGTCTATTGTCTAACGTAGCAGTTCCTTTTTCAACAAATATCCCTGACTCTCTTCTTCTATAAACCGGATATCCATTTGAATCTAAAGTTGAAGCAGGAGAAAACTTCTTTGGAAATTTCTTGGAGCACTTACCGTCAAGCATGCACGGACAGTTCGGATATTCACGCCCACATGGTCCATGCATCATAAAGTCACTCACAAGACTAAACAACTCCGGATCAAGATTCTTATCAGGGATTTCAGCCGAAACAAAACGATCAACGTGTTCAATTGTGGGTAGCTTACTGGCTTCTTTAAGAAACAAACAGATATGAGCATGGGGCAGTCCACGTTTTTGGAACTCTATAGTATAGACAGCTGAAACATAAAGTAAAACAATATAATAAAACACGTTACTATTTAGAAACAACAAATAAGAATTGTATTAGTATAAATGAATAAAGATGCTAATATATGAATATATATTGGAGGTTTTTTTTTTTGGTAATCAATTTTACCTGCTGAAGTTTTGCCCAATAGTGCTTTTTCACGTAAATCTTTCATGATTGAGTCTAGCTTAACTTTGAATAGTCTAGCTAAAATATCTGGCCTGTCTTCTGGATTTGTCTTCTTGTCTTTAAGAAACCGTCTAATTTCAGGCCATTTTGGATTGCATGTGATTGTAATAAAAAAATCAGGGTATCCATGCCTTTTACAAATAGCCATTGCATCAAGATAATTTTCCCTCATGTAGCGTGCACCACCAGTAAAAGAAGAGGGTAAAATCACAGGTGTCCCTACTTTTGCCAAGTCAGTAGGTCCATTTTGGTTCAACGTTTGAAGATTAGTATAAGTTTCACACCTAAGTTTACTTTGCTGGAAACGGACATAAAATAAACGCTCACTCTCAATCATTGTATAAACGTCAACCAAAAACTGTTGAAGAAGCCGCCTAGCATTCAAAATCAATGAGAACTTACCAACTCTGTCCTGAATATGATATGCAAAATACTCTCTCATTGAACACTTTGAATCAACCTTCTTTTTAGATTTCCTCTCTTCCCTATGTGGTATATCAACCCTATAACAATCTTCTCCAAAGGGAATAAGCAATGGATACTGCAAGGCTAGATACGACGGATGAAGTTCAGATATACGCTGAAGTCCCTCTGATCTTGATTCGACGACAATATCTCTATTGTCAAGCTGCTCATCATTGTCTGAAAAAATAAGAGCAGCGATTTCTGACGAAGTTGGTAGGTTGTATGTTCGGCCATCTTTAGTTCTCCTACCAATAAGACGCAACTTAAGGGTAACTTCTGGATTTTCATGAAATCGATCCCGTACACTCCTATAACTTTTCACAAGCGCATTATTTGAGTCTAACATCGACTTCAGGTAGTGAATGATTTCAATGTCAAGGAGGTCAGAAATATCCTTACACTTTTCCTTTTCCTTACTGAAAAGAATTGAAAAAAATGAAATTAATACATTAAAATTTATATACAGGGCTAAAAAAAAGTTGAATAAAATTTGTAGAATATTACCTATAAATGTTTTTTCGGTTTGAAACTTCATTTTCAGTGTCATATATATATAACTGCGAAAACTTCGGTTTCGAACCATCATAAGGAAGAAGACCACCCATCGTGTGATAATTCTCACCACTTATTCTGTATATGAAGGGAGCCTTTCCACTATTGATATTTGAATCAACCTTCCCTCCCATTGAAGTAAAACAAAACATAGAATTGAAGCGGCGAATGTGCTTTAAGAAATATTTGCTCTTTAATTCTATGTTCTTTAGGCCTGTAAACGAACCGAACGAACACGAACACAGGCGTGTTCGTGTTTGTTCATTTAACTTTAACCGAACACGAACACGAACACGAACACATAATCGAACACATTTTTGTGTTCGTGTTCGTTCATTAAGAAATTTGCCGTGTTCGTGTTCGTTTATGTTCGTTCATTTAAACCTAAACGAACAGTTCATGAACATAAACGAACACAAATGATCAATATAAACAAACACAAATGAACATAAACGAACACAAACAAAAACAACTTAATAATGATTCATGAACATAAATGAACGTTAGGGTTAGGGTGGAGAGCGGCTGTTAAGTGTGGGGTTGTGAAGTGTGAAGAGCGGCTAATAAGTGATATGTTTAGAATGTTAGGGTTAGGGTTAAGTTTTTAGAACATATGAATTAATGTTACTTAACAAAAGGAAATAAATAATAAAAATAAAGCTAAGTTTAATTAAACGAACATAAACGAACAAAATAAACGAACATAAACGAACATAAATGAACGAACATAAACGAACGTTCATGAACATAAATGAACGAACACAACGTGTGTTCATGTTCGTTCGTTTAATTAAACGAACAAAAAATTGTGTTCGTGTTCGTTCATTTATTTAAATAAACGAACATAAACGAACTTCCCGCCGAACAGTTCACGAACAGTTCATGAACGTTCGGTTCGTTTACAGGCCTAATGTTCTTGAAAAGGTTCTGATAATCTGAATTGCTCTCTTTGAAATCTGGAAGTTGTACCTTTCCATAACCACAACATAGCAAATAGGTTGTTTTTCCACAAACATTTACGCTTCTAGTAGCTTCTGACCTCCACAACTTTGCATTACACATTTGACATACAACGGTTTGATCACCATGATCCAGATAATCTTGCAAACAGAATAAATAAAATAAAACTAACTTATAAAACAAAAAAAAATGCTTTTAAATGTTTTGTAAATTTAATATTTACCTTTAGAGACACCCTTAAATTGCAAGCCTTCAATTGTTTGAGGTTCCACATTTTCTTCGTCAGATAAACTAACCATTCGGACAGGTGAGATGCAACGTCGATTATTCCTTGATGTATTAATCGGTTCTCTTTGAGCAGAAGATGATGCAAGTGAGACCATATTAACATCAGTAAGTCCACCTTTAATTAATAATAACATTTAAAAGTTAGTATTAATAAGATTCAGAAATTCATTACATTAATCGACACAAAGCAAATTGTACCAGATGGGGTTGGATAAGTAGGAGTTCTTAGCGTGTCATCATTTGAACACTCATGTGCAACAGTGGGTTGTTTTCGAGGTCTACCAACAGAACCAACTTTACGTCTTTTTGAATCTAGTTGTGCTTTTCTAACGTTTCGTAACTCTGTAGATTTTTGTCTTTGGACTTCAGCCACGGAAACTATGGATAAAAATAATATCAGGTTGTATATTCAATAAACGTTTAATGTTAAAATAAAGGACTAATGTAAAAATAAAAGGTGTATAACATAGTATTATGATACCGTTTGTAATATTGGACAAAGGAGTTCTTTGTGTAGAACCTAATAATACATAATGAAATAACAAAGAGAAAGTGTTAGAGTTAAAAATTTGTCATCAATTTAAAAAGTAAAGGTATCGAATATTTAAATGCCATACAAATTTATTACCAGAGAAGGATGCATTAAATGGGTTGTTGAAGGTTGATCTAAAGGATGGCATATCGATTGAAACTAAAGTACTTCTGGATGTTGATGAGTTTGAATTTTGACATTGATTAGCATTGAGTCTCATAGAATCCATTTGTAGTTTTCTGGTTTTTGGAGACTCCGTTGCAATATATTTATTGACTTCAATCGTAGAAACAACGTATTAAATAGTATTAGTTTTTATAATGAAATCAATAAGAAAATAGGATATTCGTATACAGTGAAACATGTAGTTTAAATAAATAAAAATAACATTTGATAAATTAAACAAATGATTTTGTTGCAATTGTACTATAAAAAAAGACGAACAAATAAAATTTACTTAAATTGTAAATGTGGAATGGTAGTTAAGACTGTATAGAAATACTTAAAAATAGAAAGTGTTATTCGTTGATTTACCTGGTGTAGAAACATTCAATGTACTTTGGAAAGATGAGCTTTGATGAATATAATGGTTGGAAGTTTCAACGGAGTAACGATTAAATATTGTAGTTGGCGGCACATTTTGAATTCCATTATTATGATTGTTCACCTTGCATCTCTTTGCATCCAGTTGTAATTTTCTATATCTACGACACTCGGCCGCGTGCCTAACTTTTTCTTCATGGGAGATAACTATGAAGAATTACGTATTAGTTAGATAAGTAAACGATAATATAAATAAAGACATATATAACTACGAAATAAGTGTACCGTTTGAGATATTAGATAATGGCGTTCGTATGTCATCACCTTATAAAAAATCGAAAAATTAGATGACAAATTAAAAATAATAAAATTATAAATACATTGTATATTTATGCCAAAAAAATTACCATTCGAACTTTTAGATAGTCTTTTACGTCCCATTTCAACTAAAAGGATGCAATTCTACATTCAATGCATTATAAGACTTTAAGAAAATATAAACAAACTTAAAATTATGGATGATAGGTTTATATATATATAAACATTCAACGATACATAATACTTATCTAACAATATATTATAAATCAACATAAAGTACGAATCATCATGTTATGCGAAAATATGTAATATTGAAATTAAAGAATTACATACCTTCATCTTCTTTGATGGAACAGTAGCGAAAAAACATGTAGATAAACATGTTCTACGAAAACATGTAATATTGAAATAAAAGAATTACTTACCTTCAACTTGTTTGGTAGAAAGTAGAGAAAATATACAAAAGCAAAGATGAACTCTTGAATATTTGAGTCTTCTGATTTGTCTGTAAGAATGAATGGATTCGTTTATATGAAAGGTGTTGATTTGATTTATAGTAGTAGGGTTTTATAGATTTTTAAAAACAGAAAAATTCTAGTCAAAACTGTTTTAATATGGTTAATTACTTACCATATTTAAATGAATTTCAAAATTTGAATTTTTTGCTATAATTACGTTCAAATTTTTCGAAAATTTTAATATATGGACATGTATAGGTTTTTATTTTTAGCAAGTGTGTAATTACAAAGATTTTGTAATTAAAAATGTTTATTAATAAGGTTAAATACTTACCATTATTAAAGAAATAGTATTTGAATTTTAAAGTAAACGAAAAAGTCAACTTAATTATTATTAGTATTTATTATGTTTTTTTTATTAAGTATGTAATTAGAATACAATTGTTTAAAGTAACTGTACTATAGCAACTTTGTAATTTTAACATAATCTTTAGTTATAATACTTAGAATTTTAAATAAAACTAAGTAAAAAAAAACGTTTTTTAAAAAAGTAATATAATTAAGTAT
Organism: Ambrosia x helenae; assembly: GCA_030844895.1. Taxonomy (NCBI): domain Eukaryota; kingdom Viridiplantae; phylum Streptophyta; class Magnoliopsida; order Asterales; family Asteraceae; genus Ambrosia; species Ambrosia x helenae. The sequence continues at coordinate 145,733,490 of CM061231.1, forward strand.
TACTCATATTTTGTTGAATAATTTTATGGAATGTATTAGAACTTTATGTTTGATAAATTGTTTGAAAAAATATAAATATGATAAAAAAATGTTAATTATATATAGGTGGACCTATGAATAATGTTATGATTCTTATAGATAATTCAACGTAACGTATAAATAATTAAAATTTATTCAACAACGAACAATTATTTGCCAAAGGTAAGGAAAAAAACATAAATGTTCAAACCAACAACTAATTCAAATGAAAAATAGTAGCAAACATCAAACAAACCATAATAAAAACCAAATTGTTTCAAACCATAAACAAACATTCAGAAAAAATCCCCAAAAAAATAGCAAACAAACGGATAAATGTTCTTATTTTTCAAGCTTTGGGATCAACAGGGGGATCTCAACTGATTTGTCGGTGCAAACTTTCTTATCACCCTTACGCACTTTGGTAGTAGACTCACTTGCATCATCTTCTAGACCGTAAACTTTGTCGAGGCTACGCTTCACTTCCTGCTCGTCATGGACCAGACTAACTCTGCAAGATGATTCTGGAGTGTTGTTATCTCCAACAGAATCCTACAAAAGTAAATGAAAGGTTTTATGTTTGATAATAGTAGCAATTTAAATTAAATTGCGGGAGTGATTTAATAGGTGAAAAGAACCTTAAGAGAGACTGCATTTTGTGTAGACGATTCAACTCCATCCAAGCTTTCAAATCCAGGTTGATCCACCTAAAAACATTAAAGGATTTCTATGTGTCACATTATATAGTAAAACAATAATAAATTTTTATAAAAGCAACCTATAAAGGAATATAGTATGGGAATAAAAAACCTGAATATCGGAGAACTTTTGTTCTAGTGAAGAAAGTATCGATGACTCATTTGTAAACTTGCGTATACTATATCCGTCTAGGTGCTTGTCAATATTGAATTGACCCACTTTTATTTTGAACGCAAACTTTTTGTCTTCAAGATCACGAAATTCAGTTGGAGTTGTTTTTTCTTCACCAGAAACCTTAATAACAAATGACATAAATAATATAAAGCAAAATAACTAATTTGTTTTGGACAGAGTGTAAACAACTTACTTGCTTAGATTTTTCTAAAAGTTGCATTGCTGACATTCCCAGCAATTTCTTTGCTTCACGATCAAATAAAGTAAGGGATGTAATACCAGTAAAATCCTGAACCCTTAAAGGTACTCTGAACCTACATTTACAAATTACAAAATATTATTAAACAAATTTAATACTGTTTTACTTTAAGATGTACATATTTAAGATAAAGCATACACTGGATCAGCAGAGACGATGTGCTTTGGACATTCTCTATTGGGGCAAACTAACACCTGTTTAAACGAAGTAACATCTGTTTCTTCATTATCATCAGGTAAACTTAAGGTCGGCTCCACCTTGTGATTACAGTGCTCACATCCCAAATAATACCACTCATCTTTATCATCGACACCCTTAATGGTTCCAAGAACAATGACCTGTTTGTTCACCTACAAAAGAAACAGGAATTGGTTAGTCTTATGAATTTTAAAAAAAACTTGTATATAATGATATGATAAATCAATTGAATCTTACCTCTGTTATCAACGGAAGATCACGAATAGTGCTGAAAGGGGTTTTATTCAAGAACTCATCATTAATATTCATACTACCAGACGATCCAAGAGATCGTTGCACAGACGATGATTCCGTAGATAAAAACTTTTCAATATAACTATAAGAATAAAAAAATTAATATAACATCTATATAATAAGTCAAATTTTTAGATATATGTAAATAATTACAGGATAATTTAAACATATCACCTTTTCTTAAAAGCACGAATATCGTCAATATCTTCGTTGATAAACAGGCGAGTTATATTGAACCCATTTTGCAAACTTACATTACCTAAAAAAAAAAAAAAGCAAGCGTTATTTTTTTAAAAAAAGTAAAAAAAATGTCAAACGTAATACAAATTGCAAGAAATGACAAACCTTTATAATTGGTAAAGCTACCAAACTGAACAATAAGAACTACATGGACTTCAGCTTCGTTCTGCTTGATGTACTCAAACATCTGCTCACTATATTCATCCCACAAAGAACATGACATTTTTACCCCACTACATACAATACATTTTTTATTAGAGCATGCATAAATTCCAAACATTTCTTCCAAAGTATTAATCGTACAAATGAGAAATGAATATATCATGAAAGATTATGAGATAATAAATTATGAATGGGAAAAATTAAACACATACTCTAGATCAATCAAGAGTAGGTTCATTTTCATTTTCAATCCAGCTTTTGTTTCGATAGGCTCGGGTGGACTCCATTCTTCAACAAAGCCAATGAAATCTAAAATATTTAAAATGTTATCTCAACTAATAAATAAGAAGACAAATTAAAAGAATAAAAATATATAAAAGATTAAGGCTTCGAAAACTACCAATCCTTTGTTCTTGCGAAAGGTTACCAGACTTAATAGACTCAAAAGAAGAGAAATTAAAACCATATTGGCTACCATCAAATCTGTTACACTTTGTAAGATTTGTTTCAAAAGTAAAAGATAATATGTCATTTTTAGAAAAGTGTTTAACAGATTTGTTATCCGCTAGTTGTGGTCTATAGATATAATATGATTCATTTTCACGTAGAAATTTTTCATGCTTCTTCATGTATCTATTCCACACAATCGCTTGCATTTTAGAACCCTGCGTAAAAAAATGTAATTAGAAGACATTATTTGACCAGAAAATATTCAATGGAGTTTTGGTAACATATATGCGACAAATGAATTGATGATATAAAATCTAACCTGTTCATCCATAACAACCATATCAATGCAAAGAGTTTCACCTGGTGTCTTTCGATTTGCTCTCTTCCAAAGCCTAAGTACCTTAACTTTGATTGTATAATTACTCAGCCGCCATGTTATGTCATTCAAAAATGTTACATTATTTGGATCCATCTGGCTGCACGTGTGTAATAGTTATCACAAATAATTGCGAACAAAAATATGTTAGTACTCGTGTGATATATAAATAAAAATGTAAGAGCCTAAAGTAGTATATACTACCTGCGAAATGTAGAAGAAAAAAAATGAATTAAGTTCGACAATTTTGTACATGTATATATAATTTGGTACACCAATTATAAATAAGGAAGAAATGTTTAATTTTTGGTATTGATTATATAAATAGAAATGCCAATCTAATTGATTAAGTTTAAAGGTTTCCATAATACATTTTTAATCAAATTAATGGGTCAAAGTTTCCGAAATTATGAAAATAAAAGATATTTATTAAATCTTATTGTAAAAAATTCAAAGACTAATTTTTGGTCTATACAAAAATCTTGCTTGTCAAATTAAAACTTTTTTAATTTGTAAATTATTAATTACTTGTGATTTTAAAATAAAGAGAAAACGTTTAGTTTTGTTTTAAAATTGTACTGGATAAATTTAACATTTTTCAAATAAAACGGTTGACTTTGTTAAAAAGCATTCAACAGGTAAAAAAACAACAATGTATGTAACCACTAACAGTTAATCACAATACAAAAATAACCAAACTAAGGTGGTAACAGTTACACAGCAACACAATTTTAAGAGGAAAAAGTCAACGGTATAAATTTGGATGTAAATAAAGATAAATTATAGGTTGATTGAAAGCATAAAAAGTAGTCAAATTATACATTGTTAATTGATTGTCTTTCTAAAAATCTTGTTTCTCAAGATAAAACGGTTTGATTATGAAAATTATTAATTACTTGTGAATTAAAAATATTAAAAAACGTTTAACTGATTTTTAAAATGTTATTCCAAAAATTTAATATTTTCAAAGAAAACGTTTGATTTTGTTAATAAGCATTCATATGTGTTTAAAAAAAAATAATATCATAAATCTATTTCTCGTTAGACATATCAACAGGTATAACAAACCAATCTATGTAACCAATAACAGTTAATCACAATCCCAAAAACAACCATACTCTAGTGTTAAAAGTTACACAGCAACACTATTTGACCAGAAAAAAGTCAACGCCATAAATTAGGATATTTAAAGACAAATCGAATATAGGTTGATTGAAACCATAAATAGTAGTCAATTACACATCGTTAATTGATTGGCTTTCCATAAATCAGTTTTGTCAACATAAAACGGTTTGACTATGAAAATTATTATACAAATGGAAAGTATTAAAACTTGGGACTTTAAAAAAAAAAAAGTCAAACTTACGTAATATTAGAATGTTAATAATGAGAATGACAAAACTTAATGTAATGTAATTTACCAATTTTAAGTTTTAATATAAAATTTTTAAAAAGTCAATTTGTAAAAAGTCAACCACTGTATTGTTTCAAAAACCATAAGACTGATATATTTTTGAAAATTATTAATTAATTATGTTTTTAAAATATTAAAAAACATGTATAATTTGGTAAAAAAATGGAAAGTATTAAAACTTGGTACGTTTTCAAAAAAAAAGTCAAAGTTACTTAAATTTAGAATGTTAATAATGAGAATGACAAAACTTAATGTAATGTAATTTACCAAATTTAAATTTTTATAAACAATTTTTAAAAAGTCAATTTGTAAAATCTATAGTTGTCTAAATTGTAAATCTCATTATGGCAAATAAATCATATTAACCATATTTACGTATTCCTAAAAAAAACATATTTACCAAATTTTTGCTAACTATTATAACCTAGAAAGCATATCAATGTATATTTTTTCAAAACACATATCAACACAAAAAACACATATCAACACACATATCAACACATATCAACACAAAAAACAAATCAATGTATGTGACCGCTAATTAATCATCATCCAAAAAACGACCATAATCAAGTTTGTTAAGAGTTACCCACAACCACTGTATTGTTTCAGAAACCACCACGACTTAGGACCAAAAGTATGCGATTTATATCCAAAAAACTACCCACTGAATCCCATCCTAATTACCATCAACCCTAACTACTTTAGAGAGCTTGAACAGACCTCGTTTTTCAAACCAACGGAAATGCACCTGATCACCAGCCTGCAAATCATTGTCAGCAACAAAGACAGACATACCTTTGATGTAAAAACGCTTACTCGATCCCCTGTCTTCAATACCTACAGAGACACCCCAGCTATTTTGCTCAGCATCCTTAATTGTCAATGCGCGCGGCCTGTTCAAGCCGTTGTCCTTCGCCCATTGTGTCTTCATCCGCTAAAACAAATAATAATACATGAAATTTGTTATAAAACGGTTTATATAGCATCAAAATGATTATAACAGATTGCTTAAACATATAATACTTACAAAATGCCTGTCAACAACAAAAACAACTGGAACGGCCCAATCTTCTATATCGTCAACATCTTCATCCGATCCAGAGTCATCATCATCAGTTTCCATATCATCATCATCTGAATAGTGTTCTCCATCATCATCATCAGAAACCACAGCTATTTCCTCCTGATTAACTTGGTCATCCTCGGGCTGTTCAACGTCCTCCCACAACTCCGGAGGCAGGGTCAGCTTGTTCTTTTCAAAGATGGACAGCTCCAATGTTTTCTGTTAATTTTACAATGAAACACATGAAAGGTGTACAAATTAATGATATAAATCTCAAACAAAATTAATGATATTTTTTGAAATTTGAAATCGACAAACAAACCTCGTTGTAAATTTGAAACACCATCAGATGATCCGCTGTTATGTTAAACCTCTGTTTCATGTACGGCCATCCCTGGGTAATGAAAATCTCATGACCATCGTATTCAAGTTGGATCTGGAAAACGTGGCCTGCAAAGAAGATGATTTTCCAGCATACTGTTATGATTAGGAACATCAAAATTTTAAAAAGTCTTATTATCTAACAATATATTATATACATGATATTACCTGGGAATGAGCTAACCATAATCGGTTCCATAGGAGGGTTTCGATTGTACAAACCATGATGAACGAAGGCACTTATATGCTGGAAAGTTGAAAAACAATGTTGAAACATTAGTACATATTAATGTATTTAAGGCGTTATGTCATGTTTATAAACATCATTTAAAAAACATACCAGCCGATTCAGATCACTGAGCGGGTCATCAAGTTTGCAGTAGAAATACTTGCCCGTGCAGCTATGGCATCCTGATGGAAAGTATACATATTAAAACAGTTGAGCATTTCTTCGTACTCAAACACAAAGTGACAACCACTTGGGTAGTTTAGCGTTGTAATCATGTGCTTCCACCCATTGTAAAAAAACCACTTCCCAGCGATATTCATCACTTTAACTTCGAATGATCTCTGATCCAACGTATGAATTCTGGTCATGCCAGTAGGGTATCCATACTTTGAAATCCATTCCTTATAATCTCCGGGCAACGCCTACAAATCAATACAAAAAATTTTGATTATAAACTAATCTCTTGGATTTTCAGTTAATAAACATTATACATCCGAATACTGTACAGTGATCAATGAAAATATTCTAACAACCAACAGAGTTTTAACGCATAAGAAAGGTCGCTTACCATACACACACGTTCTCTGCCCTCTGATTTAACCCAAAATCCATAAACCATTCTGCGACGACCTTTAGAGCAACTGTATTATCGGTAAAAACATGTTAAAACATGATATCATATAACTGAAATTGAATCATTTGATGAATACATAAGTGCCAAATCTGTATTTTATTAAAACCTATTCAATTTTGAAAACAGATTAATTTTGGAAAAATCCCAAATTGAAAACTTTATATAATCGAGTCATATTTTTTGATGTTCATACAAACTGATTCAGAAAAAACAACAATCTAATCTTCGGAAAACCAAAGTTTGACCTAACATCATCTATTTACATCAAAAATATAATACACTGTGTTAGTCCATCAAAATCCATTCAAGAACCCTAATCAAACAATCAAAAAACATAATCAAACAATTGAAAACTTTATATAATCCAGTCATATTCACAGTGTTCATACAAAGTTGATTATATAATCCAGTCATAATCATCAGTGTAAAATAAAAATAGAAAACACTGATTCAGCACAACAAAATCCATTCAATAACCTTATAAAAAAATCAACAAACCTAATCAAACAATCAAGAACCCTAATTAAGGGCAAACGAAGGTTTTCTTTGTCGTAACATAAACACAACAATGGAAACATAAATAATCAAATCAAAACAGGGAAAAAAAAAACAATCAATCGACAAAGAGATTAGAAAAAAACGAAAAAAAACACAGTTACAATGAGGGATAAACATGGATTGATTAAAATAAGAATGAAAGAGAGGTAACCTTTGATTGGATATGAAAGATTGGGTCGATCGCCGTAATGGCTGTGATTAGGGTTTGGAAGGGTTGGTTTGTGGAGGAGGCGATGATATGAGGTTGATTACTTCCGTGTTTTTTTTTTGCCTTCTTATATTTTCTGTTTTTTTTTTTTAAATCAAAAACTTTATTAAATCCCACAATGAGACACTTGGCACAATATGATTGGCTCCACAATTGAGGATGAATGTGGGAGTGCCAAGTGTACTCATAGACTTTTGTTTATTAGGTATATAGATATAGATATAGATTATTTTGGGTGGATATTATTTTTTTATTATTACGTTTATAAAGGTTATAGCCTTGTTTGGTTGAAGAGCTGAAAGCTTTTAGATTATGAGAAAAAACTCTATAGTGAAAAGCTACTACTACTAGCTTTTAAAAAAAAAAGCTCTACTAGCTACAAGCTTTTAATTAGTAAATGACACAAATACCCATTCTATTTTAAAAACAAAATAAAAATCTTCCTTACAAGCTTTTAATTATGCCCATTTTGGAAACCGAAGAAAGTTTTAAGTTCAAAACAGGTTCACTTGAAAAGATTTTGTAGGTACACATTTTTATGTGTTTACGAGAAGTCAAGTTTGAAAAGTGTTATAAGGTTTATTATTAGTTGCAAATTCCTCCCGAAAACATATATTGGATATGTTATATGAAAACATGCAGATTTACATTTGATTTGTAAAATATGCAATGCAAGTTTAAAAAATGCAAGATGAAAACATTTCATGAAGTATGTGAAAATCTAAGACCAAGATTTAAAATGACGTGAAGGTTATGAATGATCCCAGATGCCTTGACGAATTTTGGAAAATAAAATTTTCTGTATTTAAACATTTCTTTAACTTGGGGGTTGAAAAGTCGGAAATTTTTAATTGTTATGAAATGTTGAGAAAATCGAAGTGTCACCCGTTAAAACTGGGTAAACTTGAAACCTTTTAAATTTTCAAACTTTTACAAAATTTATACATTGAAAGATCATTTATTTGCAGGATCGTTAAGGCATCTCTTTGGGCTCATAGCGGGCTATTTGTTTCAAGGCACAAGGTGTATGAAAAGTGTGTTCTAATTTGGCGAATAGGCTCTGTGAAAAGACTTATATAATAAGTTGTCAAATTAATCGTTTTAGAGAGTAGTGTACTAGTGCGTATCGTGTTGGTAGGCATTTATGTATGAGTTTAGTCTGACTAAGAAGTTCTAACTAATGGTAGTTGGCTATGGCTTAGGAGACTGGGTGCAGCAATATTAGTATTAGGTACATGAGGATATACTGTGACTTCGATCACGTAAGTTTGTAAACATGAAGGTATAAAACAGGTTGAAATAATAAGTTTGGAAAAACCATGTTTATTTTTAACTGTATGATGACGCAACATTTCTAAAATTATGATGTGATCAAAGTTAAACACAGAGTTTAAAGCTTAAGTCGGGGGTAAAAATGTTTTAACGCAAAACGAGTAATACCTTATAATGTAAAAATCATGAGCATAAGTGAAATAGTGTAAGCTTTAATGCGATAATATATCGAACAAAAGTTTTAGTAATGATGATAAGGAATTCAAAGCGAATGATTAATGAATAATGACATATGAAAAATCAAGTGATTAAATGGAATCTTCAAATGATAAACAAACATAAATATCAATGATATAAAACATTGGAATTGTTTCTATAGGAAACTTTGACCAACTCAAGTATTTGAAATTTCCTAGTAACTTGTGGGGGCGTACTTTAGCCTATAAGTGAATGCTCATCCCGAGAGTTCCCAGGTCGGCATACGGGTCCCTCGTCTGATTGAGATTTATGCGAAATGCCAGGCCTAGACAGAAAACTCAGGATACAGGCGCTCACCCTTCTAGATTGCACGTGCCCCATCACTAGTGAATTCCAAAACTTTAGCGAGTTTAAAAACGAGATGCAAAAATAGATCCTTGAGATTTGGATTTCACTCCTAACTCAAAGATGTATTTTAAAATTGAAAACGATTGTGGAATGAAACCAATCACTAAGTTAAGGATATCACTCCCAACTTAGTGGTTAAGTTCCTTTTTGAAAGACATATTCTTTGAGGTGTGGATGTCACTCCTATCTCAAAGATATATTTCTAAGATAAATAACATATAGAGGGGTGAAACTAATCATTAAGGTATGGATGTCACTCCTAACTTGGTGATATCGTTTCGTTTGTGAAATACGAGTATCTTCTTCTTTAAACAACACACTGAAAGAATAACGAGAAAGAATCATAGCGAAAATATCTTGAAAGAAAATAATAGGATAAAGAGAAATAAACACGAGAGGACTCGTGAATGTAAGCTTGGTTATAGACTAGGCTAAAAGGCATTCTAATAACCTAATTCCCTATAACCATGGCTCTAATACCAATCTGTAACACCCCAACCGATGGCGGAATCATCGAGGTGTCACGTAGTGACGATTGTTTAAAAGCACATGGTACTAAAATGTAAATATATTATTGAATAATTTAAATTGTATTACATAGATGAAATGGGAAAAATACAAAAGTCTGAACGAAACATGAAATTCGAAATAACTTATTAAAAGCAAACACTAAAGTCCAATGCTATATAGTACTAAGATCAAACTGCACCTGAAACATGTACAAAATAAGTTTTGTCAACATATGAAATGTTGGTGAGCATTCCTAGATTTAATACATATAGTAAGTTGGAAAATGTTATACAATTCAAGTGCAAAGCTACAGTGCAATTATGTAAACTATGTAACATACAAATGAGCGAAATCAACCCTGTGACTGTATAATGTACTAAATGAACGGCGGTGTACTTATCCAATAAATGGATAAAAACTTAACAATGACCACGGATTCTCCGATGAAAAAGGGGAGAATCAACCTAGGCGGGTTGTCAATCCAATAGCGCTATCCAATGTTAAGGTCGGCTTGTACAATGTTAATGATTTCACTAAGTACAAATGTATTCTACATGTAATGTCTAAGCATAAAGCACGTTTGTAAGCAAATGCATATAGTACTAGAATTGTATTGTAAAAATGTGAACTTGTATTTGTAATTTGTATAAGTGTACATGTAACACCCCAAAAATGAATAAAAGCAAAAAGGGGATAGGAAATACTCACTTTCGTCAAATGACTAGATGACTAAGCGAGCGTGAAAATGCGAGCAATCCAAAGATTCAACAACAAAACTAGTCCAATTTTGAAGAAAAGAAACCGAATAGGAAAAATATCAAGCTTCCAATTCGCCAATTACAAGAGCTTATAATCAAAGCTTCAAATGTAGAAGTAATATACTATAGAAGAAAGGTATGAGGGGGAGTTTAATCGAATTGAAACAATCGATTTAGAGGTGCAAAGTGTAATGGGTCATAGGTGGGTTTTTATACTAGTTTTGAATTCAATTAGGCTTTAAAATTGGTCAACACAATAAAGTAAGGTTTTAAGATGAATTGACTATTTGACTAGGACTTTGACTAGGATTTTGACTGAGACTTTGACTAGGACTTTTGACTAGGATTTTGACTGAGACTTTGACTAGGACTTTTACTGGGACTTTGACTGTTTGACTGTCTTAGCGGACCGCGAGAGCTAAAAAATCAATTTTTCTAATTTAATCAATTTTAAGTTCTGGACTTGTTTCCTTCGGTTTCCAAGTTGTTTTAGGACCGAAAATTAAGGGCATTGAGTATCAAGGTCTGAAACATACGTGCTCGAGTGTAGATGTGAGTATAAAACATGCATACTTTTACTTATAAAAATTATAAGTTTTATTAAATTGTGAATTTTGGTCCTAATAAAATACGAGGGTTAAAAATGAGAATTTTGAAATAGTTGAGGAACCAATTATGCACATTTATGAAAAGTGAAGGGTGCAGGTTGTCACAGCACCCTATGTTTAAAGGTAAAATAGAGTAGAATGAAGGGTGATATGAAAATTAGATGAAGAAATAAAGAAGATCAAACATTTTAATTTTTTTTAAAGTAAAAGTGATATATTCTAGCAAAGAAGGTTTAGATTTTCAAAGCCCAGCTATAAATTGCATCTCTGTTTTTTCAAGATTCTTATTAGACTGTCTGTTGTGGCTAGAGGTGAGCCATGGCTCTATCCTCTAAGGGCATAAGGGGCGCTCCACTGAAATTGTTTTCACTTCACTGATTTCTACCAATCCTGCACTGCTACATTACTTCAATGATTTCCTTCACTGAAACATTTTTTTTGTAGACAGCACTCCACTGATTCTTTACCCAACTATCAATTACTTTCACACATAATAATAATAATAGTAGTAGTAGTAGTAGTGGTGGTGGTAGTGGTGGTGGTAGTCGTAGTAGTCGTAGTAGTCGTAGTAGTCGTAGTGGTGGTAGTGGTACTGGTAGTGGTAGTGGTAGTGGTAATGGTAGTGGTAGTGGTAGTGGTAGTGGTAGTGGTAGTGGTAGTGGTAGTAGTGGTAGTCGTAGTGGTAGTGGTAGTGGTAGTCGTAGTGGTAGTGGTAGTGGTGGTGGTAGTGGCAGTGGTAGTGGTCGTGGTGGTGGTGGTGGTGGTGGTGGTGGTGGTGGTAGTGGTAGTGTAAGCGAAAGATTTTGACTAAAACAGGATTATTTGATCATACAAGTTACAAAACCAGGTGCGGAAACCCTAGCTTTGAACAAACTGATAGAAACTCAAATCAAAACACAATCAATATCATTTTCAAAGCTTTTCATAGATTAACTTTTGCATAAACTTGATTACAATGACAATACGGTTAATCTAGATCAATTACAGACACTTTCAATCTAACCTGGAACCTGACCTCAAAACACACACAACTAATAACTCTCTTAATCTCAAAAACTCACAAAATCTATTTATAGGCTCTGCAGGTTCGCCCCTTTTCATGGTGCGAATGTGGACACTTTCCACATTCGCCCAGTGTAGATGGTCGAATGTGGAATCTTTCCACATTCGCCCAGTTTGATTCTACATTCGCCCACTTATTTCTACGTTCGCCCACTTTTTCCACTTTCAACCCATCAGCACTTTTTAGCACATGTTATCAGCACTTTTTAACACATGTTAACATTGTAGATCCAATCACTAGTCGTAATACGTGCATCTACAAACTCCCCCTCGACTATTGATTGGATTGTCTTCATGTTTAAGTCTTGGTCGTTTTCTGATTATCTGAACCTTCGACATTCTGTACCGGATCACTAGCTAGGGACATACATGAATAATGCACTTACAATCTCCCCCTTGGACCTAGCTAGTGATGTACCAAAGCAGAAAGTTATCAATTCTTCAAGTCTTGATTGAAAACTTTCCAATTTCATGCACGTTTGTGTCGAAGTTCCTGTCTATCTCTCCAGTAAGCTTTGAAATCTCAAACAGACTCAAGAAATCTTGGCTTTGTCATTTTATGATCCAGAGATGAATATAGACGATAATCTTGATTTCTTCAATCTTCATCATTTCTTTAACCTCTTACTAACTTCTGTTGTTCTGGTAATCTTGATGTTCAGGTTTGAGTCTTGTTTGGTTACACAATTTGTCGATGAGTCATGAGTAGTGCACCTGTTGTATTTGATTCTGCAGAAAAATTTACTAAAAACTGCACAAACTACAACCGGCGTTAAACACGACAAAAATCTCGGAAGTACTCTTCACATTCCTTTTCACCCTCAATAGTTCTCCCCCTGAACTATACAACATTTTCAATATGTACCAAAAACTTGAAAATTTGAAATCTTTTTCAACTTTTAAGTATCTGAGCATTCTCATTCAGTATCCCAACATCGGTTATCGAAAATAAAGTTGAAACAAAACTTTTTGATTTTTCAAACTTTAAGCTAAAACACACCAAAAATCTTTTTGAATTTTCCAATGTAATTTCATAAAAGTAAATTCAACATATTTTTGTGAATTTTCCGGTTAAGAGGATCATATCAGTATTGAAACAGTCAGTCATAACTCTTTTTGATCAATTTTCTGTTTTTGTCATTGAGCATCCTACAACCATTACCAGTATGTTTGTCCACTTAAACTCAAAATCATCATTCATTGCTCAGCACTTTAGATACATTATGGTAATATTAGATACTGAAAAATCTATGGTCCCCGCATTCGCGACACATTCCCGTATCAAGAATTGCGCAAAGTTTCATTGTAACGCGTGATTATACTGTAGTTATCTGTTAGTTACAAGGTATGAGGCACAGTGGTGACAGGTCAGCAAATTAATGCTTCAAAGCGACTTGTGCACTCTACCAGGGTGAGGACTAATATCAATCATGATTTGCATCAATGATTGGATACGATGCATTAGATAATCTTTGATTATCATCACACATGTTAAGTTCCTCATTCGGTAACTTAAGGTTTTGTCATTAAAGATCTTTTAGTAAGATACCCTGACTGATCTAGGTCCGTAAATCAATACGACAAAAGATCAGTTAGGCTATCCCCAGATAACTTTCAATATAACAACCCGAAACCTCCGATTTTGGCAATCTATCAAACGAAATTTCGGTACTAAGACCATATGCCAACGATACGTTGATCCACATGATTATCAGTTATTGATTTTAAATTTATATCACCATGCTGAACTTTAAACTTTGATTTCAAGCCTACCAATATATAATTGTAGTGGCTACTCAATGTTTATCAAATTATTTTTGTTTTTAGAGTAGTCTGACAGTCCACTGATGTACTATCATCTCCTCTTTTTCTCCAGGAAAAACTCATTTTTGATTTTTTTTGAAATTTTCTCCCCCTAAAAATCTAAAAATAAGCATATTTTTGGATTTTTAAACTTTTGAAGAAAAACAAAATAAAATGATATCCGATGCGGTTTACCCACTGAGTTTTAAAAACCAGTTTCCACTCAGATTACTAAACTCATTAAGATTTTTCAATTAGCAAACCATTTTGTCGTATCTGTTATTGAAATCCAACACCTGAGAGCAATTGCAAGAGATTGCAACTATTTCCGGCTTCACAGGTTGGAGACAGACTACAACTCTCCTCTCTGTTGAAATCATGTTTTCCTTCTTCAAGAATCCTTTCTTGACCTTCACCTCTCCAATAAATAGTGTGTATACAGATGCTCCACTATCAACTATCAAAGAATAGCTAATAGGTCTGTCTGGAACAATCTGTACACTTATTAAACAATTAGCATGAGAGAGGCACCCATCCCTTCACAATGATGGGTCGTCCAAGGTCATCAATTCTTGGAACATCAATCCATTCTCCTTTTGAAAAATCAATTGGTCTTTCAATGGATTGATTTGAAGTAGAAATTGCTATTGACTTAGAAAGTGATTTAGGTTTCCAAACACGTTCAGAGTTTATTTTAGATTTTGTTGAAATCGTTTTGATTTTTGACTTTTCAGGTTTCATGTTTGACACCTGCTTCTGAACTTTGTTTGGAATCTTCTCAGACTTAACTGATGAAGACCCAGGTTTAGAGTTATTCTTAGACTTAGCCTTAGAACTCCCCCTTACCTTAGCAACCCTATCACAATCTCCATTTTTATTCAAGGCAATTTTGTTACGATTGTCATACACAACCTGTTTCCCCTTTTGCTTCTTGATTGGTTTTGGGGATACAGGCTTTCTGACATTGCCTGAATTTCTAGCAAATTTCACTTCGGTCTTTTTCTGTTTAACATACGGACAGTAAGCAACTAAATGCCCACACTCTCCGCAGTTATAACAAGACCTATACTCTTCAAAATCACATGCATACCCGCCATCCCAATACCAATAGGGACAATGAGCAGCAATATGTCCAACTTCACCACATTCAAAACAGTTTCTCCATTCAATATAACCATGAGAATACTGTGGTGAGTTGTTTCCCCAATAACCATCAAATCGAGAATTATATGAATAATCATAGTAGTCATATGATCTAGATGAAAAATTTCTTGAATTCTTTTGATAAGAATTTTTTATCTGATCATTTCCTTTCGATTTGTTTGGTTTTGGTCCCTTTACTTTAGGACCATTCTTATTTTCAACATTTTTCTTTTGATCCTCTTTATTCTCATGTTGGTTAGGACTGAGTTCAAAATGAAGATGATCAAATTGATTTCTAAATTGATTTAACAAATCAATATTATCAACAAAAATACATTTAAGTAGAGATTGTTCGATATTCTCAATTAGAAAATCTTTGTTGAGAATCAATTTGTCATGTCCTTCCAACATGTAGGATCCTTCAACTCCTTCAGGAAAACTGAATATGGGTTTTTCTTCAGAATCAGATTCTGAAGTTGTTTCAACATTTTCAATTTTCTGTTCAAACATTTGTTTCACTTCAGAATCAGAATTAACAACGCAAGGTGTTGTAATTTCCAACTCTGACGTGGAAGTATTCTTTGAAACACTTTTATTCATTTCTAATATTTCTTTCTTTAAAGATTCAATTTTATTTAACAAATCTTTTTCATTCTTTTCAAAAACTTTAATTTGGTTTTTACAATTTTCTAGTTCATTTGCTAGTTTCTGTTTGTCCTCAATAAGTGTTATCAATTCACAATTCAACTTGACACATTTAGAACAACTAGCATTTACCTCATCATCTGATTTATTACCATTATCAGATTTTGCATCACCATTTGAAATATCACTCTGTTCTGATGTACTTTGTTCTGAACTCGTATCAGAACTCAAATCACTCTTTAACAATTCACTGGAATCATCATGTCTCATTTGTTTGACTAAACATACAACATTCCTATGAACACCTTCTCTGTTAACACACTTGTTAACATGTACCATTTCATCAGTTGGTTTCGGTGTCATTGGAAATCCCCAAATGTTGTCAGCTTGAGAATTTTGTCTCTGTAATTGTTGTTGCTTTCTTTCAGCTTCGACTAGAGCTTTGATCTCCTCATCCGTTCTACATACGGCCATGTAATTAATCATTTTTCCAACAAAACTATCTAAAAATTTTTTCTCAAATCAGGTCGAAATTTTTAGGCACTAAATTCTACGTTCGCCCCTGGTAATTCTACTTTCGCCCCTTTTGATTCCACGTTCTCCCAAAAGTATCAGCCGAATGTAGAATAAACACCAGAATGTAGAATATCAAAATTCAAATTCCACGTTCGCCCAAAAATGTCTACGTTCGACCACTTCTATTCCACGTTCGTCCAAAAATTTTCAGGTTCGCCCACTACAGTTTCAGGTTCGCCCAACTAAGTTCCAGGTTCGCCCAAAAATTCCAGGTTCGCCCATAATGACTCCAGGTTCGCCCATTCAGTCTTTTGAAAAACGGTTACACTTTGAAAAACGGTTATTTTGATCTCTGATTTTCAAAAGTTTGTGGATTTGAATGATCTTAATCAGGTTATGATTCGGAATTGATTTGGAACAACTTTAATTCTTGGAATTTTGAATTTTAACCACAAAATCAACTTCAAATCAATCAAAAATACTCAAAAACCATTTTCATGCAAAAACAGATGTATTTTGATCAAAATTATGTCCAAATCAGCTCTGAGTTTATCAAATTTGTTGTTGTATGATCCGTATAGCTCTGATACCACTTTGTAAGCGAAAGATTTTGACTAAAACAGGATTATTAGATCATACAAGTTACAAAACCAGGTGCGGAAACCCTAGCTTTGAACAAACTGATAGAAACTCAAATCAAAACACAATCAATATCATTTTCAAAGCTTTTCATAGATTAACTTTTGCATAAACTTGATTACAATGACAATACGGTTAATCTAGATCAATTACAGACACTTTCAATCTAACCTGGAACCTGACCTCAAAACACACACAACTAATAACTCTCTTAATCTCAAAAACTCACAAAATCTATTTATAGGCTCTGCAAGTTCGCCCCTTTTCATGGTGCGAATGTGGACACTTTCCACATTCGCCCAATGTAGATGGTCGAATGTGGAATCTTTCCACATTCGCCCAGTTTGATTCTACATTCGCCCACTTATTTCTACGTTCGCCCACTTTTTCCACTTTCAACCCATCAGCACTTTTTAACACATGTTATCAGCACTTTTTAACACATGTTAACATTGTAGATCCAATCACTAGTCGTAATACGTGCATCTACAAACTCCCCCTCGACTATTGATTGGATTGTCTTCATGTTTAAGTCTTGGTCGTTTTCTGATTATCTGAACCTTCGACATTCTGTACCGGATCACTAGCTAGGGACATACATGAATAATGCACTTACAGGTAGTGGTAGTGGTAGTGGTAGTGGTAGTGGTAGTGGTAGTGGTAGTGGTAGTGGTAGTGGTAGTGGTGGTGGTGGTGGTGGTAGTCGTAGTAGTAGTGGTAGTGGTGGTGGTGGTGGTAGTCGTCGTAGTAGTGGTGGTAGTAGCGGTGGTAGTGGTCGTAGTAGTGGTGGTAGTAGTGGTGGTAGTAGTGGTGGTGGTGGTAGTAGTGGTGGTGGTAGTGGTGGTGGTAGTGGTGGTGGTGGTGGTGGTAGTGGTGGTGGTAGTGGTGGTAGTGGTAGTGGTGGTGGTGGTAGTGGTGGTGGTGGTGGTAGTGGTGGTGGTAGTGGTGGTGGTGGTAGTGGTGGTGGTAGTGGTGGTGGTAGTGGTGGTGGTGGTAGTGGTAGTGGTGGTAGTGGTGGTCGTGGTAGTAGTAGTAGTGGTAGTGGTAGTGGTGGTGGTGGTGGTGGTGGTGGTGGTGGTAGTGGTAGTGGTAGTAGTAGTAGTAGTAGTGGTGGTGGTGGTGGTGGTAGTAGTAGTAGTAGTGGTAGTGGTAGTGGTAATAGTAGTGGTAGTAGTGGTAGTGGTAGTGGTAGTGGTAGTGGTGGTAGTGGTAGTAGTGGTAGTAGTGGTAGTGGTAGTGGTAGTGGTAGTGGTAGTGGTAGTGGTAGTAGTAATAGTAGTCGTAGTAGTAGTAGTGGTAGTAGAAAAGGATGTTTGACCGACTTTTTTTTAATAATATATAAAAAAATTTGGACCTACCTCCCGAATCCTCACCAAACACCTCTATTATAACAATAATAATATATAATAATGTTATCTTCCTCAACAAACCATCTCTCTAAACCATCTTTCATACTCTGTTTTTTTTTCCTATGTCCCTTATCTATACTCTCTATTATAAGAAGAAGAGGAAGAAGAAGAAGAGGAAGAGAAAGAGGAGGAGGAGGAGGAGGAAGAAGAATAACGTACAAGCATACAAGGAGATTTTCTTCACCTTCACTACCTCAGCTCAACTTCTTTATGTCTTCATCCTCCTTCAAGCTTTATTTTTTTGTTTAATTATTGGAGTAAAAGAATTAAAAATAATAAAATTGTGTGAAAGTTTGTGCCACATTCGTAAACCAGCACGGTGACTGAAACCCGAATTTGGTTCACGGGACCACTACCAGCATGGGTGGCTGCCGTGTTACCGTGCTGGTAGTGTGGTACCCGTGACCATTTCTGGTAGCGCCCCGTCCCCCCTAATATTACGTCATGTCAGCGCCTAGTTGGCAAGATGATAAAGCTGTTGGTCGCTCATTTGATGGCGTTGTGGCTAGAGGTGAGCAGCAACTTTATCCAGTTTTTTTAAACATTAATAAAAAATATTAAAAAAACATTTTTGTAAATAAAAAAAAAGACTTGGTCTGTGGAAGACTTTTTGACTTGGTCTTTGTTAATAGCTAATTATTTCCACCGACCTTCAATAATATTAATCTATATTATCTTATTAAGGAGGAGTGATGGCCAAGATTGTAATTTTGTCAAGCATCCAACTATTAAAGCAATATGTACAATTAAATTATGCTTATATAATGAGGGTATAGTTGGAACTTTATGGACATTTAAGACACATAGAAGGGTAGAATGGTAAATTTAGCATAATCCAATACCTCACATCCTAAAATCTTATCCCAATTCTACCCTCATGTCCAACTTTTAAAACACAAAATACAACCTATGATGCATCAACCTTTCATCATCATTATCATCAATTCATTAGTAACTCATTCCTCTTATATATCTATATATTATCTATGTAGGGTCAACAACAACAAGAATCACCACATAAATCACCAAACCTAATTCTTTGGTTTCTCACCTTAAAACCCTTCTATCATCACAGGTTCCTTACCGTATCGTTCATTTTATTTTTCATTTTTTTTTTCACTATGCATTTCATTAAAGCTTGGTATGCAAACATTATTTTCTATCCGTATCTTTCATTTTAATTATGGTTTTCTTTTTTTTTCTATATGACATTTTATTGAATCTTGATACGCAAACATTATTTCCACCGAAGCTTGATACGTAAACATTGTGATGTTAATTAGTATTTTTTTAGGAATCTTGATTTAGTTAGTCAAATAGTTTTTTTAACCATAAAACTGTGTTAATGGAAAAAAATGAGTTCGTGGATTTATGGTGATTGATGATAATTGACAGGTGGGATTAATAGTTTCTAAATGGCAAAAGATGGACTCAAGATCACCGGGGATAGCGCGAAAGGTCTCATCATCTCCTTATACTCTTATAAAGATTTTCAAAAGCAGAGTTGATTTTTGTTTTAAATACCAATTTTTATACGTATCAAGCATTTTGCTACCTGTTGTTTATAAGACTCAATACGTATTATCTCTTTATGTTTTTATTCCATTGATTTTGATTCTTGACTCTTTAGTACTTTTCTATCATCATGAATTCTATGTTTTCTTTTGCAAATATCTATATATCTATATCTATCTATACTATATTATAAAGCATTTGAGAAGGATTCCAACAAAATTTAAGTAATACTACATATTATGCTTATGGTACAACAACTTAATGAAGTTAGTAAGAGGGCAAAATTGTCTTTCCATATAAATATTAAATTGAATAATTAATAATGATTTACATTATGATCACATTAATTTTGCATTACTTGACATTAACATTATTGAATTGCTTTAATTCTTTTCCTTGCTTTGTAACCGTAGAAGCCTAAGAGTTGTATGATCATTGAAACAAATTAAAATAAAAAAATATCAAGTTTTGAGAATACAAAAAAAACATTAATAAATATTAAGATCAAATGTATTATTTACATTAAACAGTAAGTTCTAAGAATATATAAAAAAACCATTAATCTATATTATTTAAGGTAGTTACATTCTTTCTAAATTAGTAAAAAGAGTTGTGTGTTATCTAGGTAGAATTCAAGATTATCCTTAGGGATTTTAGCACTCATTATTTATCCCAACCAGACAAGTGTGTGGGATGAAACTTTCTATGCTCGTACCTACCACTTGTTCCTAAATCTTTGCTTGGAGTAAAGATTATCACTAACCTTGAGTAAAGGAGGCATTTTTTGCTACCGCTAAGAGGATTTAGTTTATATAATTAATATTTCTTTGTTATAAACATATATATTATGGTGACTATACATATTCTAACTCTTATCTATGTTAACTTCTATGTTACCTTATTAAGGAGGAGACATGTCTATAAAAGTAATTTCCTCTCCCTTTTAAGATGGCATATGAAGAGGCTCTTCACAAAAGTGTAATCTTTGGTCATTTTATTCCATTCATGCCCTTGTGTACAATATGCAATGCTCATTGTATATGTGTGTACTACATACTTTTTATCCCTCTCCACATGTAACTACTCTTATAAATTTCATTAAACCACTTTAAAACCACTTCATTATTATAAACCCTTCATTTTATTCCATTCTAGATGTAACCCAATCACTCATGTCTTTTTAAACCTATGCATGAATGCATCCAATTGTTCTCTTTTGTTTTTGCAGGAAGATGTTGAATTAACAGAATTGAGAGCAGAATATGAGAACTTGCTTATTCAGTTTGAATGTCAGGTCATTGTAACTTTTAACATACCGAGATAATACGACTGTCACTTTTAGCAACTCTTTGAAACCTCTTACATTTTATTTGTTGTTTTTTTTTTCAGCTTACTATTTGCATTTGTTTGCTAATATATCAAAAAGAATTCTTTGTTTTGAAAAGAAGATAATGCGGTTTAAAGACTACAACCTTTGGTTGGTTGATGATCAAGCATCAGAGTCACCACTTAGCAAATTAGAATGAACCGAAGAATCCATAGGTAACTAATTTTTCTCTTTTGTTCACATGTAATTAATTTTCCGTTCTGTGTCGCTCAGACATATCTTTATTTCATCTATCTATTGAACCTACTAAATAATCAAAACAAATAGAATTATGATATTACATCTTCTCTCTTCAGTAAAGCCTAACAATTTTTTTTATCGGGTAACCATGGAGCACATGATCGATTTAGCGAGTTATCCATTGATCAAGATTTACCACAGGTAGAGAACACTAAAGCATCAAGTTGATTTCTGGCTTAATTGTCACATATCATTATATCTCACAGGAAATAAACCTAATTATATTCACTTTTATAGAAGTTATTTTTTTTTAATTGCATGATTTTCAGTTTTTTAAATACTTCTCTTCCCGTTTGAATAAACTGAAATCAGTATGGGTTACACTAGAATTTGGACCTGCATTAATTGTTTGTAGAAAAAAATGCCAAAATAGGTTTCGAACACTATTTGTTTGTATTTGAAGTTGTTTTTAGATTTATAGTAAATATAGTTTATGACATTACACATACTATGTTGTTAAATTACAATATTGGTAAGCAAAATATTGGTTTATATTCAGCCTGCAAACCCTTGGGAATGATTTTATTGAACTTTGAAACTTAAGCCAATGTTGTTTATTTTTAATCAGGAGGTTGAGATGACACCTTTGATTCTGGTGGTATTTGTATTTTTATGATATATTTACATTTAAGATTTGACGAATATCTATATTATTATTATTATCTTATTAAGGAGGAGTGATGTACAATATTGTAATTTTATTATGAGTACAAGTTTTGTTGCTACATATACAATTTAATAAAGCTTGTTTGATAGGGGTAAATTAGTCACATATGTGTACATTAAGACACTTACAAGGGTATTGTAGTAAATTAATCTATGCTCTTTAGTTAAAACAAAAACTTTCATTCCCTATTTGCCCCTCTCATCCCTTCATGTTCTATCATCCTTTCGCATTCTTGACGATCCATGATCATCACCTCAAAATTGAAACCTACACCCTCTTAAATGGCGATGGTTCGAATTCCTTTATCTAAAACAAAGCAACAAACCCCTGAGAATTCACTCAATTTCTTATTGTTAATTTCAAAATAAAAATAACGTAACAATGTGTTGTGGAAAGTTGTTTAAAAATGATAAAGTTGACCGTTTGGTCATTGTTGACCAAAGAGTTGACGAAATTTAACGGCCTGTGGTAGGAATTGATGTGGGGTTAGTTGTATGTGTTTTGTGGCAAAAGCACAAATGAATTTCAAGTATTACACACCAATGTGACTATGTGAGGTGCTTATTAGAAACTCTCTACTTTAAGTTTTTCAATGCCAACTATATAAGATTGGCTCAACAGAAAGTCCTTTTATTAAAGCATGAATCCTAATATCTTAGTCCTTTTATTAAAGCATGAATCCTAACATCTTGATAGTCACGATCATTAAAAATATAAAATAGATTATAAATCCCATTAGTATAGTTTTACTTTGAGTAGAAATGCTTTAAGCTGAACTCAAAGCTTTGACTTAAGAGTCAAAATGTATTGTTTTTCAAGAGCCAGAATGAATAAAAAACCTAGAAAGAAACCTATGCAATTTATCATCAGACTATAAGAGTGTAACTGCACAGTGCACAGTGTACACACCAGCCACCACAGTTATATTGAAAACCAAATTCTCTTGAAAGATTAGCAATTTACAAAAACCTGCACTGCTGATCCCTTTTTAGCAACGGTTAATGGTGTATATTTTCGTACCACTCGGTAAGCAAAATCTTATATTTTGCTTCTTGAATAATCAGAACAAAATAATTAGGTGTAATCAAATGGTTTGTATGATTTCAGATTTGCTTGTGCTTTTGATGTTTAAAGACTTAAAGTAATAAAATGTACATACATATATAAATACATTCATCTTGACTCAAGCATATCTCTATGCTTTTCTGTTTGGTTAACGTTCGGTTATGAGGTTATGAGCCGACGTTAACTATAACTATACCCGTAACCGTCGGTTAGTTTCGGTCACTGGTTCATTTAATTCAGTTCCGGTTCAGTTGCCATTTAATATTAGCTAACGGTTAAAGTTTTCTCACCCTAAAATATATCACGTGAGGATTGATAAACTAACGCAAAATGGGTACAACATTGCTCACCCGGAAAAAAGTAAGTTTCAATTTGAGTTTACTAGCTTATTAGTTTTTTTGAAATTAGGTTTCCGTGGGATATTGGTTTATTACATTTTGGGAATTGTTGCTTTTTTCAAGGTAGGTTTTTCATTTAGTAATTTTATGCAAATTATTTGACTAAGATCGCTTCATAGCAAGATGCTCTGGTAAAAAACTGCGAGAACATCATCAAAATCTACCCATTATAAGTACGTGAGAAAATATAAAATGCAATTATTTGGACTCCTTGCTCCCAAAGCAACCCGGTTTTTAGATCGGGTGTAAAAGGTGGTGCAGAGTAACTCTTCAGCGGTCAAGGACACAAGTTTTATTTTAATAGAGTATACTTTACCGTTCAAAAGGGGGTAGTGGCGCAGCTTGTTGCCCGTTTACCCGTTGCCCACTTGTAAAACTTGTTGATTTTGTTTTAATGAAAATATGAACCCATCTTTACAATATATATATATATATATATATATATATATATATATATATATATATTGATAGTATGATACAAGTAAGATCCCATGTCCATCATACATGCTTTTGTAACACAAAATTGTAGCTCATAACTTTTAATTCCGCATTGGTCATTAGTAAAATAATATGTTTGAGAATAACAATAACCTATTCATAAATAAATGACTTATATATAGTGATAATGCAAGGTGACATTTGTGTACCTATAGTCATGTGTCATCTTTGTTTCAAATGAGCTACATAGATCTTATTTCTTAGAATTTGCTTCTAAGGTTTCATCAAGATCTAATTCCGTTTTAGTATGTATATGACTACATGTGTCGTCTATTTTTTGCTTTGTAATTATGCGGGTTAGATAGATAACTTAAGCAATCCTCTTCAAATTAGGTTCTAAAATTTTATTGTACATGAGATACATGTTTTGATAGAAGTAGCAACCGCAATGCGGGTCCATAATTATATTCTGGTCGAGTTTTCATGGTGCTGCCATCTTTTATATTATTGTTTTTCATGTCAATTATTTGCTTTATACTATTTTGCTCTATGTGGCTTGATATATTAGTTGTCTTAGCAAATATGTATTTAAAAATATATTACGTGAAACCTGCAATGTGTGCCAAAAAAATATAGATACCCGCAGCAACGCGCGGGCATTTCCACTAGTATAATAAAAATAAAATGCTTGTCATCTTCACAACCAACAAAAAGCTCTTCATCTTCTTCAAACACCTGCAACAATTCTTCACTTGCTCTCACAAGAAAAAAAATAGAAAAAATATGTAGACACCCATGTTCATCATCTTCTTCAAACACCAAAAATACAACAAAAATAAAAAAAATAAAACAAAACTGATTTCTCCTCGCTATCCCACGCGATCCGGCTCACGTCTGCTTGCTCGCGCAGTCGTTGACGTGAAGGTGTTGTGATTCTAGTGATCCACGTTGCTCAGAAACTCGTTCGCGCCTGCTCGGTCACGCACCACAACAGATAGTCTTATTAGTAAACAGTAAAAACTGATTAAAATTTTATGTAGTTTGTAGATGTAATCATTCTAGCAAGTGGGTTTAGATTTTCAAAGGCTTGTTAATTTGTCATTCGTTTGTTTTTTAAATTTAATTATTAAATAATAAAAATTACTATAATTTGATGTTGTTTTTGTTGGTAATAACCGTTAAAATTATCAAATTACTAATTATACTAAGTCATCTTTTAATTTTTGAAATTGTTAGAATATTTATGATGGTGGGTGGAGGTTGATCATGGCGGTGATTATGGAGGCTGATGGTGGTAATGATGATAGTGGTGGCGTAATGGTGGAGAAAGAAAAGGATAAGATGAGGTTTTTTTTTTTTTTTTTTTTTTTTGGTAAAAAGAGCAAAAGTCTATTATATACTATGCATGTGAGGGGACTTAATCAATAAAGTTAACTGAGTTTGTGCTAAAGGTTAGAACCTGCATAAAAAACTTAATCTTCATGTAAATTAAACATAAAGGTTGAAACCTGCAATTTTGATCAAACATAAAGGTTGATTTCTGTAATTTTGTCTATTATTTACTTGTCCAACTTATACCCATCATTAAACATGTTTCAATAACCCGCTTACAACCCAACAACCCACTTATAACTTGTCAACATATATGACTCATTTAAAAATATGGGTTAAACGGGTCGTGTTCGGGTTGACTTGAATTAATGTGGGTCGGGTTAGGTTGAAATCTTTTGATATGAATAATAATATGTGACGACTTTGGGTTGCACATTTCAACCCATCAACCCGCAACCCGTAAACTCGCCAACCCGACACGATTGACACCCCTAGGGCAACCCACCGAGGGCAAAACGCACAACATTGGTAGTGAAAGGGGCTGGATGTTGCAAATGGTATCAGGGCCACTCTTGTGTCGTTCAGGATGGTGGGCAAACCTCATTGAGGACGATGAGTCCCTAAGGGGGTGGTTGTAACAGTACTGATCATTGGTTCATAAGTAATTCAGTGCTTCTTAAATCACCAACGCGTTTTGAGCTTACTTAGTTGTGGAGCACATGAAAACTCTACAGCTATACATGCTCAGGTGTGAGTAGTTCCACGATGGATGACCTCCTGGAAAGCCTTCGATGGGGAAATAAAAAATAAATCCGTAAGTTCCTTTAGATGATATAAAGTGAATTAAGGAGTGTGAAACTGAAACATTCATATTTTCTTGCCCTTGCTTGATTAAACTTTATCAAGCAAATAAACTAATACTCAACAACCTTTTTGTTCATAAATATATAAAACCCTAATTCTTCGACCATGTCAGGCGATTCAAGGCGGTGATCTTCGGATGAATGGCAGGATGTTCCAACTAGGAAAGGTAGAAGGGAGTTTCAACAGGATGCAGGTAACAAGAAGGTAATAACGAAGTTCTTTGTTTTGAATATTCCCCCAAAGTGTTCTTCTCTGGATCTTAAGGAGGTTTTCAGCAATTTTGGTACGTATGAGGGGTCTTACATTGCCAGGAAACTGGATAGGTGGGGGAAATGTGACACCTTAGGAAAATCCCACATCGGTCGTGGCCAGGAGGGATCCTTGGTTCATATGTAATCCAATGCCTCTTAAATCACCAACGTGTTTTGGGGCTTAATGCTAGTGGGTGAGAGGAGAACTCCACAGTTAAGCGTACTCTGTTGGGAGCAGTACTAGGATGGGTGACCTCCTGGGAAGTCCCACCAAGGCAACCAAAAACAAATCCGTGAGCTCTGGATAGGCAACCTATCAGGGCAAAGCGGATAATATTGATGGTGAGAGGGCCGGATGTTACAGAAAAAGGTTTCCTTTCGTTTCGTTTAGGGATGTTCCGGATGTGAAAAGATTGGAAGGGGAGATGGGTGATGTATGGGTTGGATCTTATAATCTGTTTGTGGTTGTTGCAAAGTTTGTGTATGGGGATACAACCGATAAATCCAAGTTTGACCTAAAAGGGAAGGCGATGATGAAGGATCATACTGACCATGCAAACCCTAATGTAGGGGGAACGAACTGTAACATTTCGCGTTTAAAAATCGTACGTTACGTAAAATCGGGATAAAAACGACAAGTTTTATTTTTATTATTCGCATTTAATTATTTTTGTAGCATTTTGGAAACCCTAATACCATATTAATTAGTTATATATATGTATGGATATGTCATAGATTATTGTCAAAAAAATAATGCTTGGGCCGGGACTCGAACCAGCGCCCAAGCCGGCCCAACAACACAACAAACAAGTTAACCACCTGGTCTAGCACTCATACTTGTTTCAAATCCGGACTATTATTATTATATCACTTGTTCAAAATAGTCACAGTTGACTTGGAAAGTCAACTGTGATACACGACTTGCCTTAATCAACCACATTAACTCGTGATTGATTTGTAATTGACATTCTTACACGATTATCGGCCATCTATGACTCAGCAACACGATTATTTACATCCAATTGTTACCAAATTAACCATATACGCGTGTGACATTCAATGCTTGGTCAACTCATACCAATTCGATCACCCAGGCCATAATACTATAAATTGACCATTGTAGAACAATCACAACTCGCCAATACATCTCTCTCAATCTCCAATTCTTCACAAAACCACTCTGTTCTTGTTCATACGATCGCGTTTTGACTATTTTGGTTTGACTGGCCAATCGTGCTTGTTTCTGCTTTGTAAGTATAATTTTTTTAGTGGGATTTGATCATCGGCATCCACACATCAATAGCCCTATGGTTAATTAGGCTATTGATGTGTGAATCAAACGATTGGATAATCTAGGGCTCGTGGGTTTAATTTGGGGATAGACTTGATTTTGTATAATATATTTATTTTAAATCAAACGGAACTAATCACAACCACTGGTCTGGACCAAGTGGTTGTGACTGGTGCATTCATCCTAAGCCACCCGGGTTCGAGTCCCGGCAGTGGCATCCTTTTTTGTTCCTTTTTCCTTTTTAACAAATAAATATATATAATACATATAATTTTATAAATTCATTTTTAATTATTAAAACTCTTTTATAAATTCTAAAAAAATTATTTTTAGATAATCTGATGTAAATGTTTCACCCCACAATTTTTAGTTTTCAAAAATTAATTTATTTAATATATATAATAATTAAATCAATTTTATTCTATTATATTTATAAAATTCCATTAAAAAATCAAAACAATTTTATAAATTTCCACAAAAATTATTCTGAGTTTGTATAATGATAAACTTTTCTGAAATGATTTTTAATTCTGAAAAATCATTTATTTAATATTTTTAATCAATTTTTGTTAGTTTTTAATCATAATTAAATCATAATAAATCCAATTTTTAATATTTTTGCACCAAAATTTTATACAAATTATTTCTGAATACTTAGAACAGAAATATAAAATTTAAACTAATAATTCTTTAATTTTAATATTTTTAAATATTAAAGTTAAATTTTGACAATTTGTTATAAATAGAATTTAATATTCTATTTTAAAGAAAATAATTTTATAAAAATTATTTTTATACTTTAAACACATTTTTGTGACCATCTTGAATTTAAATTTTATAAAAAGATTTTTGTCTATTTAAATTACTAAATTTCTCCCATTTATCAAACATTTTTAATATTAATCAAACAAGCAATTATCCCCAATTCGAAGCCCTAGAACATATACATTTGTAGACTAGATAGACTTAGACATATTTATTACCTTATTATAGGGTGATACTTGACACATTTGGGCAACACCACTATTCAATTTTTCAACGGATATAACCTTTTGCTAAGGTGAGTTTTACATAGCCCCTTTTCTATTTATCACCATTTTTTGGGGTGAAACATGTTACAACATTATTATGCAATTCAATCATCAATGTGTCTATGTGTTTTTCTATGTTGCATTATGTCTTGAACATTACTAGGGTAAGCACAATTCTAGCATAAACATTGATCAACCGACGGTATACATTGATAGATCTATTGGACTGACAATCCCACCCGGATACGTGCCTCCTACAAAGGTTGCGTGGGTGTTTGTTACTGCAATATAAACGAGTGAACCATGAGCGTATGGGATGTACCACAATACAACAGTCACAATGGTTGATTATGCACTCGATTTACTTCTAGTATGTTTTTCACATATGGACTAGATTGCCATGACACATGAATTGCACAACAATTTTATTCGATTATCAAAACCTATGTAATTCTCACCAACTTTTGTTGACCCAAAATATTTTTAACTTAACATGTTTCAGGTTTCTACTTGCTTGAAGATTTGAATTAATGCTTGAAGATGTGTGCATAGTTTTATTCAATTTGATGTACGAAATTCTTGTATAACAATTGTATGTAATGGATTTAAATCATATAATGAAATTTATTATGTACCATGAGCTACTGAACAATCATCAATACGTGACATCCCGATGTTTCCGCCATCGGTTGGGGTGTTACAGATTGGTATCAGAGCCATGGTTATAGGGAAGTAGGTTATTAGAAAAATAATCTAGTCTATAACCATAGGATTTAACCAGTACTTGCTTCTTTTACTTGCTATACTCTATCTCCCTCCTACTTCTTATCCCTACTTTCATCCTTACGAGAAGGTTGCTCTCCATCACTGGATCTATTCTTAGGACAAAATCCTCAGGTTTAACCTGAACCACCTTGAGATCTCGTCGAAGTTCTAGATTTTAATAACGAACACGTGCAATCTGGAAGGGTGAACGCCTGTATTCTGAGTCTTCTGTCTAGGCTGGCATTGCGCATATATCCCAATCAGACGAGGGACCCGGATGCCTACCTGGGAATTCTTGGGATGAGTGTTCACTTATAGGCTAAAGCATGTCTTCATATGTTATTAGAATTTAGAATCTTTGATAAGTCAACGTTTTCGTTTATTCGTTTTAATTAATGAATAAATGATTACATTCCATATATAACCTCATTCATTTCGTTGTGTCTCTTACAGATCATGCCTCCACGTCGCAGTGCTCGTCTTAACAGTGGTAACAATCATGATGAAGGGAGTAGCAATCACAAACATAACCATGACACTAACCACAACAACAACAATAACAACAACAACAACAACAACAATGGTGTCGATGCCCAACTGGCTGCAATCATTTCTCAACAAATGGCGCAGCAAATCGCAACTCTGGTTCCCAACTTACTAGCTCAAGTCATCCAGTTGAACGGCAACGGGAACGGTAACGGCAACGGGAATGGAAATGGAAACCACAACGGGAATGGGAATGGTCTTCCAGCCTGCACTCTCAAGCACTTTAATTCCTGTAATCCCCCAAAGTTTAGTGGTGAAGAAGGAGCTACGGGACTCCTACAATGGTTTGAGGGTATTGAGAATACCTTCATCAACAGTGAATGCCCCGACAACTTTAAAGTCCGTTATGCTATGAGTGTTCTTCACAAACGAGCACTCACTTGGTGGAATGAAGAAAAACGCACTCGCGGAGCTGAAGCTGCACTAGCCTTAACTTGGGATCAAGCTAAAGACATTATGAAGGCAGAGTTCTGTCCTCGTAATGAAATTAAGAAGCTGGAAGATGAGTTTCATGATCTTGCTCAAGATAGTGGAGAAAACCTTGCTTACAACACTCGTTTTCACGAACTTAGCCTACTGTTACCCCACAAGGTCACCCCCTTGCCTATTGCAATTGAAAAATACATTGGTGGCTTACCGATGCAGATTCAAGACACGGTGTGGGGAAGGAACCCTGCTACTCTGGAGGAAGCAAAGCGTTTGGCTGCCACCCTAACAGATAACCATGTGAAGGCAGGAACCCTGACTCGTAAAGGAGAAAAGAAAAAGGATACTCCCCAACCTGCCGTTGATATCAAAACCGAGGCCTCAATCAACGGGAAGTGCAAGGCCAGGAATTTTGCAATAGACACCACTGCCCCACCCAACAAGAAACAATACAACGGGAAGCTACCTAAGTGTGACACCTGCCAGTATCACCATCCAACTCAAGTACCCTGCCGACAGTGCACCAATTGTCAAAGGTATGGGCATTTTGCGGATGCTTGTCGAATCCCTGCTACAAACGCTCTTGATGCTCCAAATAACCCCGCTAGAGACCCTCCAGCTACTTAACAGCAAACCCCACCACTTGAACCATGTCTACCTATTTAAATTCTATGTATTAATACTTTTTGATTCAAATAATAAATTTGAGTATTATCATAACATCTGAATGTATGCTTGTTTGTGAACTATTTGCCATATCTATAATCATACTTGCTTACTTGTACATCAATTAGTTGACTACCAAAACAACCTACTCAACGATTGGTAGAGGTCATCATGTCTTTCCAACAGTCGGGAGAGGCCCTACCACCTGCTCAACGACTGGTGGAGACTATCGAACCTGCTCAACAATCGGTAGAGTCATAAAAGGACGCAAAACCCTAACGTAAGGTAAATTGGTAATTACGGTCCGGAACGTAATCATGAATTTACAGGTACGTTAAGGTAGTGAGAAATTTTATCAAGGTTTCCGGTAGTTGACCAATTGTAAATCTGGTGTTTTCTTTTAACTTCGGGACGAAGTTTCTAAAAGTCAGGGAGACTGTAACATTTCGCGTTTAAAAATCGTACGTTACGTAAAATCGGGATAAAAACGACAAGTTTTATTTTTATTATTCGCATTTAATTATTTTTGTAGCATTTTGGAAACCCTAATACTATATTAATTAGTTATATATATGTATGGATATGTCATAGATTATTGTCAAAAAAATAATGCTTGGGCCGGGACTCGAACCCGCGCCCAAGCCGGCCCAACAACACAACAAACAAGTTAACCACCTGGTCTAGCACTCATACTTGTTTCAAATCCGGACTATTATTATTATATCACTTGTTCAAAATAGTCACAGTTGACTTGGAAAGTCAACTGTGATACACGACTTGCCTTAATCAACCACATTAACTCGTGATTGATTTGTAATTGACATTCTTACACGATTATCGGCCATCTATGACTCAGCAACACGATTATTTACATCCAATTGTTACCAAATTAACCATATACGCGTGTGACATTCAATGCTTGGTCAACTCATACCAATTCGATCACCCAGGCCATAATACTATAAATTGACCATTGTAGAACAATCACAACTCGCCAATACATCTCTCTCAATCTCCAATTCTTCACAAAACCACTCTGTTCTTGTTCATACGATCGCGTTTTGACTATTTTGGTTTGACTGGCCAATCGTGCTTGTTTCTGCTTTGTAAGTATAAATTTTTTAGTGGGATTTGATCATCGGCATCCACACATCAATAGCCCTATGGTTAATTGGGCTATTGATGTGTGAATCAAACGATTGGATAATCTAGGGCTCGTGGGTTTAATTTGGGGATAGACTTGATTTTGTATAATATATTTATTTTAAATCAAACGGAACTAATCACAACCACTGGTCTGGACCAAGTGGTTGTGACTGGTGCATTCATCCTAAGCCACCCGGGTTCGAGTCCCGGCAGTGGCATCCTTTTTTGTTCCTTTTTTCCTTTTTAACAAATAAATATATATAATACATATAATCTTATAAATTCATTTTTAATTATTAAAACTCTTTTATAAATTCTAAAAAAATTATTTTTAGATAATCTGATGTAAATGTTTCACCCACAATTTTTAGTTTTCAAAAATTATTTTATTTAAATATATATAATAATTAAATCAATTTTATTCTATTATATTTATAAAATTCCATTAAAATATCAAAACAATTTTATAAATTTCCACAAAAATTATTCTGAGTTTGTATAATGATAAACTTTTCTGAAATGATTTTTAATTCTGAAAAATCATTTATTTAATATTTTTAATCAATTTTTGTTAGTTTTAATCATAATTAAATCATAATAAATCCAATTTTTAATATTTTTGCACCAAAATTTTATACAAATTATTTCTGAATACTTAGAACAGAAATATAAAATTTAAACTAATAATTCTTTAATTTTAATATTTTTAAATATTAAAGTTAAATTTTGACAATTTGTTATAAATAGAATTTAATAGTCTATTTTAAAGAAAATAATTTTATAAAAATTATTTTTATACTTTAAACACATTTTTGTGACCATCTTGAATTTAAATTTTATAAAAAGATTTTTGTCTATTTAAATTACTAAATTTCTCCCATTTATCAAACATTTTTAATATTAATCAAACAAGCAATTATCCCCAATTCGAAGCCCTAGAACATATACATTTGTAGACTAGATAGACTTAGACATATTTATTACCTTATTATAGGGTGATACTTGACACATTTGGGCAACACCACTATTCAATTTTTCAACGGATATAACCTTTTGCTAAGGTGAGTTTTACATAGCCCCTTTTCTATTTATCACCATTTTTGGGGTGAAACATGTTACAACATTATTATGCAATTCAATCATCAATGTGTCTATGTGTTTTTCTATGTTGCATTATGTCTTGAACATTACTAGGGTAACCACAATTCTAGCATAAACATTGATCAACCGACGGTATACATTGATAGATCTATTGGACTGACAATCCCACCCGGATACGTGCCTCCTACAAAGGTTGCGTGGGTGTTTGTTACTGCAATATAAACGAGTGAACCATGAGCGTATGGGATGTACCACAATACAACAGTCACAATGGTTGATTATGCACTCGATTTACTTCTAGTATGTTTTTCACATATGGACTAGATTGCCATGACACATGAATTGCACAACAATTTTATTCGATTATCAAAACCTATGTAATTCTCACCAACTTTTGTTGACCCAAAATATTTTTAACTTAACATGTTTCAGGTTTCTACTTGCTTGAAGATTTGAATTAATGCTTGAAGATGTGTGCATAGTTTTATTCAATTTGATGTACGAAATTCTTGTATAACAATTGTATGTAATGGATTTAAATCATATAATGAAATTTATTATGTACCATGAGCTACTGAACAATCATCAATACGTGACATCCCGATGTTTCCGCCATCGGTTGGGGTGTTACACGAACGATGGGATGGTTAATCATGATATTAGAGGGTTCAACAACATCGAAGTGGGAGGAGGGCGATCATTCCTCGATTCGGAGTTGAATAGGAATAAAGTGGATGTTATCAAGGTGGATGATATGGTGGAGGGTTTCGTTCAGTGGCACGGGGTGACTCTCGTCGGCAAAGTGGTGGATTTCAAGACTTTAACTTCACTGAAAATGGTGTTAAGGAGTAGAGGGTGGAGTTTAGTGGGTATTAAGTATGTGGGCGGCTTTACAGTGTTGTTGGTGTTTAATTGTATGGAGGATTCTAAGACTTTTTATTCAGATAAGCTTATGTAGTCATCTTGGTTCGAAAGTTTGACTAAATGGGACGGTAACATTAAAGCTGAGGATGAACAAATAGCATGGTTACAGGTTCATGGCGTTCTGATTTAGCTTGCGTTAGATCAAGTGTTTGAATTGGTTGGAAGTAAGTATGGTAAGGTGGTGCAACCAGCGAGGATGTTGGTATATGATAATAATTTTTCTTATGCTTACACTGGTGTGTTGATTAAGTCTTGTAGTAGGATTGTGGGTCGTGTGAATATTAGCTGGTCATAATTGAAGACTACGACAATTTACAAATTTACAGCATATGATCTGACTGGCTAATGATGATGTTATCTTTTTAAAATTGGTTTTAGTTTCATACACAAATGGTTGGACTTGATTTGATGGTATTTTTTGAGAACCACATGAAGTAAGTGAGAAAAACAAAATTTGGTAATTTATTATAAATACTTTATTAGTTTCATATATCATGACAGTAAATTATACGAATAAAACTACTAATAAAAATACAACACAATTTATCACGAGATGATTGATAAATTAACAACAATGAATATCGTGCTAAAATTGTCTTCCCGCAGCAACGCGCGGGCTCACCACTAGTATAATAAAAATTAACAACCTAAGGGTGACGGGGCGCCACCAGAATTGGGCACGGGTACCCCGCTACCAGCACGGTAACACCGCCGCCACCCGTGCTGGTAGGGGTCCCGTGAACCAATTTGTGGTTCTTTTTACAGTGCAAGTACAAAGGAAACGATCATATTTCTTGACCAATAATTAATTTCCAAAGTGTTTTTTTTCTTTGACCGTTTTTTATATATGGTCGTTTATATTTTGACCGTTTTTTATATTTTTACCATATATTTAAACATCATATCTACACATACAATGTTTTTTACAACTACATATTTGAATATGGCCTGTGGCAATATGTTTCTGAATACGTATCGTCGACGAAGATCATCTCGCCCCGCAACACATCAACTAACTACACACCCACCAACAACACACCCACCAACAACACACCAACAACTAATCAACCAACTACACAGCCTCGTAACACCCCAACCGATGGCGGAAACATCGAGGTGTCACGTAGTGACGATTGTTCAATAGCTCATGGACTAGAAATGTAAATTTTGATACATTGAAAGAAATACAACAATTACAACTAGAAATCTAACTAAAATACAGTAAGTCCCAATCTAAGTCTAAGTTCCAAATGCTTAGAAGTGATCTCATAAGAACCTGAAACATGTACGAAAATAATTTGGTCAATACAAAAATGTATTGGTGAGCATACCGTTTGATACATATAGTAAGGAAAATTTAGCAATTCATGTGTTATTTTGCAAAATGTAATAACTGGTATCCGGGTCAAATCAACCCTATGAAAGGAAAGCAGATATATATAGTATGCGCTAGTAGTAATGTAATACATAGCAATGACGATGACTCTCAACAGAGTCACAAGGGTATATACCATAGTACTATTCATTGAAATGTCAGGCCGCAATGGTTAATGATTTGACAAGTCATAGATACACGAAATGACACAAGCAAACACACATAAGAATTGTTATTTTAGTAACAAGAAATAGAAACTTGATAATAGGTACATGAGTCACCCCAAAACAGTAAAACAGTAAAAAGTGGAAAAGATATACTCACATCGATAGTGCTGAAATTGCTAGAATTTAATGGAATTCAACGAATTATGCTCTCACCTAATTAAAAACGATGTTTTAGTACCTACAACCATGGTGTTCGAGTAAATTGCATGCCTTTTAGACATATCTATCTCGAATTATTAGCATCGTCGATAAGTTGATGTCTGGAGATGGTTTATGAATTTTTGCTTATTATATATTCTATTGGCCTAGCGCATCTTTGTAGTATGTAGTATATATAAATTGTACAAGTGTTTATACCAAAAAGAAAAAATTCTACGGATTTTGTTAAAATGATTATGAAACTTCCAAAAGTTATAACAATATTTAGTCATTATATATATAAAAACATTAGTTTTACAAAATGTAATTAGCATGTAACTTATGAAAAGGGTTTAAAAAAAACGTCAAGTTACAAGTCTATAAAATAACCTTTCACAAAAAAAATGCATTATGAATAAAGATAGAAAAAAATTGACTAAACAAATGACTAAATTTATTTGTTGGTCAATGCAACTTGATGATAAAAGTCATATAAGATATGACAAGGTAACTAACAAAATAACTTAAGTATTGAAACCATGATGATTTTGTTATTGTTGACAAACAGACATGCACCTATCTTGAACCCACCCATACCAAAAGAATTATAATCCCAAACAACATGTATATAAGCGTGTGTTGTGTAGAGAGACTTGAGAGGAAGAGTAAAGACTCACAACGGCAATGGTTGTTGGATCCAAAAGTGGCGTGCAACGGAGATTAAAGGATGGCGGAGTGGTGATGACTGGTTGATGTGGTTACGACTACCATGACTAAAGTCGGAGGATCGAGAACAGAGCGTGAAGATGGAAAAGAAGGTGGTCGGAGTTCGCGAGTTGGCGAAAGTTGATAACTGTGGTTAACGGCGAATGGTGGTGGCGCTTTGTTGTGGTACAAGGAGGAGAGAGACGGTGGTTGTAGGCTGTAGTGAAAGTTTCGCGGTGGTACGACGGACCGGGTGTAAAGATGGTGGTGCGTGTGTATAACCGAGTCTCGTGACTAGATAGGAGTTCGAATACGTACTGGGTTGTACGATGTGGAAGGGATTAAATCAAGAGTTTAGGCCAAGTTTTAGAACCTTGATTACGGTCATTTGGTCAAACAACCGGATTTAAAACTCGTGCTATAAGTTAGAAATGATGCACGACATGTTAATTGTTTGGAAGGAGGTGGTGTAGGTTGGTGAAAAGACAAGCAGGAAGTATATAAGAGAACCATTATGTCTTTATATTACTATATTATATACAAACAACCATGAGTTACAATTGGTTATGGCTTTTCATATGAAACTCTTCCGTTTATTTTAAAGGAGACTTTATTGATAAGAGTAAATGTGTGTCGGTTTCAAGAAATCAGTTCCACTAATTTAGGTATGCAATAAGTATACCATTATATTTAAGTAAACAATTTTATTAACCTTAAATTTAAAACTTTCCGTCAAATCGTTGCACATTAATTTTTGAATGGTAATTGTAAACCAAAATGGTTTCCATTATAACTTAGCATATCTATATTATATTATTAAGGAGGAGTGATGACCAACATAGTAATTTTCCTTTCTATACAACTTAAAAGGCAAATTGTACAACATATTTAAGCTAGAAATTTAAAGGTATTATGGGCATAATTGTGACAATTAAGACACCTAGAAGGTTAAAATTGTAATTTTATCATAACCTCTTACTCACAACTTAAAAACTTATTCCAATCTTGCCCCCATGGTATGTGATTAATAAAAAAAACCATTAATGTAATCAATTTCTTAAATGCAAGAATATGAAGAGCCTATGAACCTCCAATAAATTTTCTTTTGAGCTCAGGTTAAAAAGTAGTTATGGACTATAATAGATAACTCACTACACTGCCCTAAGATCATGGGAGACATTACATGGTCTAGATAGTGTGGCTAAATGAGTCCTTTTGTTTTCAAGAACAAGATGAAAAACTTGATGGTGATGCAGCTTTCAACAAATTTTTCCGAATATATACAAAGATGCTGATGAGGATACAAGAAGGGCCATGAGCAAATCTTTTGTAAGTCTCTTCTTTTCTTGATTTTCAAAATAGTCTTGCCATTGATGTTTTGTTTTCATGCAAAAGAATCGTTGTATCCTCTTTAAGAGATGGAAATTTGACTTAATAACCATTAACCTTCATCTTATATTTCTAACGGATCAAACGAGAAAAGAAATCATGGCTAAAAATGAAGTGCGGTAAATGCATTGAACAAATTGAAGTTGCCCAATGTGTATCTATAAATGCTTAGTAACTTCTGCTTGCTTTATCATTAAGTTAGAATGTTATATTAGTATTGAAATGGTATAGTTTTAGAAACCATTGTTTAATATTTTAATGATGTACACCATTGTAATTTCCATTTCTATACAAATTAACAAGCAACATATACAACATATTTAAGTAACAAATTTATGTAGGAAATAGGGTTCACAATTTTATTAAATTAATAATAAAAAGAAATAATAACGATACTCTCGTTATTCGTAGGAAATAACATAGTACAATACCGATTACAAAACTAAATGTAAATGAAAATAAAAACAAATACATATACCGAATCTTGATCCAAGTCGAATACTTTAGTAGACTTCAACCGAATCATCTAATATAATGCTCCGCTGCAAAAATAAACAAACTTGTTGTAGACGGTTTTTGGTTGAGGATCGTGTTTGACACGGGGCCCTTAAAACAGATTCCGCGCCTCCTCTCAGACGGGCTGTTTCCCAGGCTACAACAACCGGAACAGTAGTCGTACTGCCGGAGATGGTCTTGAGCCCGAGAAAACACCGGGTTGTTTGGTGTTTGTAAACTAAGGAAAAGGAAAGTTGTTTTTCAACTTGAGAGTACTCCTCTCATTTGGTGAAAATGTTTCTAGTAATTTTGTCATGAGAATCTCGTATGTTTTTTCATATATCAACAAAATGAGGATAAGACTCATTTATAACTTGACAAAATAATTGAAACATTCTTCCAATTAATATTGTAATTAATAGGATTATTAAAACAATACTAAATTGCAATAATATGGATTTAAGTGGTAGACCGTAACTCCCATAGTACTTAATTGCATGAGTTGAAACAGTCCAAGGACCCGAAACCGATACGAGTTGAAACAGCCTTTTCTAATAACCCGAGACTGTGTAGGAACTGACGCGCCAGCCCGTGTTCGTATGCTGCGCGCAGAACATGATGATGCACGCTAACCAGGGTGCTAGGCACTACCTGGTCATGCGCACACTATAGTCCCTGCGTGCATAACGCTATGTCATCCGCGGATGACGACTCGTATCATATGGAATCCGCCACGCAACACGTGCGCAGACCTGAATGCCATCTGGTCCTGCGCGCCACACGGTTTACGTCAACCTTCCGCCATGTACCAGACCACGCGCACGAGGTCAAAAATACAAGGGCGGCTCTCAAGCGATGCGAAGTGCAAAGTGCGCCAACAAAGCGCCACATTGCGCCCATCGCCCACACCAAGCGCGCGCGTGTACGAGTGCGAGTTAAGGGTGCTTCGCACCCTTTAGGGTCCCACTAGTGTTTGGCTCATGCTAAACAATATACAAGGAGTGCTCCTCCTTATAAACCACTTCATGTTTTGTCATCCCACCAATGTGGGACAAAACTTAATCCATTTTCTCATCTTTGGTTGTTCCAACCTACAACTTTCAAGCTTCGATATCTCATTCATCTTACCTCTATTTTGGACATAGTTTGATTCGTTGTGATGCTCTCACAATATAGTACACAAACCCATAAATAAATATTTATTTAACACATATATAAATATATTTATTTAAGTCCAAAATTAGGGAAAAATCAATTTCCACTACCATTTTTCCAACAATCCCCCACATGAATGGAGATCGATTAAAAACACACAAATTTCCGATGTAATCTCGACGGTTGAGTCTTGCATAGGATAGGTGGGTGTAAGCCTTTGAACCTTCCCTTGTGAAGCATACTTAGCTTTCTAGCTTTCAGTGTGAACTTGATGTCTTTGAACTGAAGGCTGTTTGTGTAAACGACAATATACGTTCACACAAGACTCCCCCTAGCCTGGCCATCCCCTCATTATCGTGTCCATTAATGGTCCTGGAACACTTTCCTGGTTCTGCGGGAGCTCTAGAAATTGTGCCCCACAATTTCATTCGAAGCGACCACACTTCTCTCCAACATAGGTGATCTTAAATCATTAAAAGCATTATGGTGTACTATGATTTACACTAATCATCAAACCATATATTATGCTTAACCTCTCAACAATGTCACTGGATATTATAGGAATGGACTAGGATGTAATTAAACACCCTTTTGTAGTTTAGGGGATATGTATATAACCATATATACTAGCTTTATATATAAACATATATCTTAGCCATGCCCCACAGTGACTGCTCGTCGGTTCATGATTAAGTTGTCCTATTGAACCTAGATCTTGGGATCTCCAGTCAACTAGGTTAGGTTTCCCTCATGTCCCTTTTCTTTCACGGGCTTTAGTCTCATTCCATACAACTTCATCTCTTATCAACCATCAGGTTGTTGGATCCATCTTGCACTGAGATAAGTTGTTCTAACGTGTTCTTGACTCGCTGGTCAATTTGCCATCTTGTTAATTCGTAAGACTTATAACATGGGATCTAAACATAGATCTAGTAGGATAGGTAGGTGTTACCCTTTGAACCTTCCTTTTCGTCTTTAGAATGACATGAAACTCAATTCATGGCTAAACACGTTTCAATGCCTTTGGTGATGTGATTCAAGGTTAGCTAGACTTTGAATCTTACCTATTGGCATTTGAGTCTAGTCAACTCGATTGACTCACTCCATTTTCAAATGCAAGCCACCCCCACATTTAAGTGTTATTGGATAACATCCAATGGGGTGATGAAAGGTTCTCCCTTTCGTATGAAGTTTGAGAAAACTTCTCAAATACCATTTTCAACCCCTACGGGTGTTTCTTAAATGGCTCTCCCCCCCACATTGCTTGCACTTTGAATGTTTCATTAACAAGTATTAGTCTAGCATGCTTTAGACTCCAATACTCTAGCATGTGAACAGAAGATGCATCATTCTGATTCTTCACAGCCTTAAGAGATAACGCAATATCTCTTTCAAACATTCACATCTTAGTTTGACACAATAATGAAATTTTGTTTTATAACTCCAAAACCTCTGTTTTAGGAATGTCACAAAACCATAGTTAATTTCATCTATTAAGATCAAAACTCATTTTGCCTTTAATCTCCAAGGCTTCACCATTGACTCTTAAGAACTTAAACATAAGTCTCAATCTAAGTCACTTTGATGAACATATTCATCATCAACAAGATGAACAATCCTAGTATAAAATCACTAAAGTCTTGAGACAAAGTCAATTAGATTGACACTCAAAGACATAGCATTCACATATGCGCCTAAAGTGATATATACATTTCCATGTTGTTTTGTTAAAACCATGTATTGGGGAAGTCTCCCAAAACTAAGGACAAATCCTCCACATAGGTCAAACAACATTGATGGTTGTAGAAACATCTACACATCCATCACTATTGTAATGTCTTACAATAAATTTAGCAAAATTTATTAAAGAATTTACAATCTTAACATATATTTCTTTCATATGTTATAGTCATCGAAAAATTCACACGTGTGTATTTCCATGTTGATGCTCTCAACATTAGATGACATACCTCGTTTTCGTGTATTTAATCTCAATACACTTGCCACGTTCTTTATGATTCGCTCATCATGTTGTACGTTTGATGTTTGGTATGTGACTTATTGCATAAGTCATGATCACAACCCGCTCATTGTGTTCTTGCAAGACACTCCTTGCATAACCCGTTAAATAAATAACCTTATTAAATCCGTCGAAGGTAAATCATCAAAGAAAAAAAATACCATCATTGATTTCCTTTTACATTTATCGTTCATTATATTTTAAATCACCGGATTATTAAAAAAAATAAACGACAATCCAAAATATATATAATATATTACAAATATATTTTAACGGATTCATAAGGATATATAAACATCAAATCTCAAATTGTTATTCTCTTCAACACTTTATATTTCAACGAAATAATCACAATTATATCGTCTTGTGGCATGTTTCGAGGTACTCCCTCAATACATTGTTCAAAACAATAAGCTTGTTTATAATTAACTACTCACAAGTAGTTGAACAAGTATATATGTCAAAAACAACATCGGGTTGTTTTCCTTTAAATAGTCTCTCAAGACTATTATATGGTTCAAGACATGATACTTGCCATACGAGTATCGAACCATTGCAAAGACATGTTTTATCCGTTTAAAACATTTCTCGTTTTTGCATATGTTTTAAAAATTAAACTATATATGTTTATGCTTTGATTTCAAATCAAGACCATAAACTTGAAAATAGTTTGTTATTTAAAACCGTATCTAACTCGCTCGTTAGACAAATAAAATGATTACAAATCATCTTTAATAGTTTATCACAGTGAACCCGATTCTAACCCGCTCGCTAGAAAATAAACGATTATAAATCGTGCATATGGTTTTTATGATAAATCTTTTCTAATTCGCTCATTAGAAACTATACGTGTACCAAATATTAAAAATATTCGGTTTCAATAACTAACCATTTCTAACATACTTGTTAGAATACAAACGATTATACTCATCGTTATATGGTGTTTTGGTTATATAACTAAACCGTTTCTAATACGCTTGTTAGAAATAAACGATTACCAAAATTGTTTCACAACTAATTGGTTTATATATGTATACAACCATTTCTAACATGCCCGTTAGAAATAAACGATTACAAGACCGTTTAATATTTTATTTGCTCATATATAAATATAATAAGCCGTTTCTAATACGCTCGTTAGAAAATTAAACGTCTAGCTTGTTCGTTTTTACAAAAGCATCAATTTCTAACACGCTCGTTAGAAAAAATAATTATAACTTATGATTTTGTAAATACTTATTTCTAATATGCTCATTAGAAATGTTTGATGACACATTATTCTTTCAATGTCGTCAATTCTAACACGCTCGTTAGATATACATGTTTCAACAACTTGTTATTTACATAAGAAATTTCTAATACGCCCATTAGAAATCTAAATGTTTTCAACATTTTGAAACCAATAGTATTTTACTAAAATAATTACTTTCTAACACGCTTGTTAGAAAATACGAAAATTTTAGACCTTATTATTTACGAAAATAATAGTTTCCAACTCGCTCGTTGGGAAAATAAAGGTTATAAAACTTATTATTTTAGCATTATATGAATTTCTAACACGCTCGTTAGAATAAAAAATGTTTATATATATACATTTGATAACAGTCATTATTTATCCAAATAATGATCTCTAACACGTTTGTTAGATCGAAAAACGTACACCAAACGTTTCTATATGGGTTGCCAAACTATTCTCTAATACGCTCATTAGAAAATATTTTACTAAGATTAATCTCTAACACGCTCGTTAGAAATAACCTCTAGCAAATATTTTTCATGGGTTGACAAATATTACGTCTTTTCTAATACGCTCATTAGAAAATTAGTATTTGAAAAACGTCTAAATACATGTTAATATTTGTTAACACTTCGGATTATCTAAACCCGACACAAAAAACCCATGAAACCGAAAACTTGAATCAAAACTTTTCGTTTTGTAAACACGGTATTTCGGATTAAAGATTGTACTCCAATCATACATATTAATCTGATTTGTACTACAAATATATTTCCAAAAAAATATTTATTAGATTTCAACAAAAATCCCAATTAATATTTTTATACTTTTGTGAACCCAAAAATCCTTAATAAGAAGGTTTTTAGATTGTATCGACAATCTACACGAAAGTCTGTTTTAAGATTGTAGGAAATAGGGTTCACAATTTTATTAAATTAATAATAAAAAGAAATAATAACGATACTCTCGTTATTCGTAGGAAATAACATAGTACAATACCGATTACAAAACTAAATGTAAATGAAAATAAAAACAAATACATATACCGAATCTTGATCCAAGTCGAATACTTTAGTAGACTTCAACCGAATCATCTAATATAATGCTCCGCTGCAAAAATAAACAAACTTGTTGTAGACGGTTTTTGGTTGAGGATCGTGTTTGACACGGGGCCCTTAAAACAGATTCCGCGCCTCCTCTCAGACGGGCTGTTTCCCAGGCTACAACAACCGGAACAGTAGTCGTACTGCCGGAGATGGTCTTGAGCCCGAGAAAACACCGGGTTGTTTGGTGTTTGTAAATTAAGGAAAAGGAAAGTTGTTTTTCAACTTGAGAGTACTCCTCTCATTTGGTGAAAATGTTTCTAGTAATTTTGTCATGAGAATCTCGTATGTTTTTTCATATATCAACAAAATGAGGATAAGACTCATTTATAACTTGACAAAATAATTGAAACATTCTTCCAATTAATATTGTAATTAATAGGATTATTAAAACAATACTAAATTGCAATAATATGGATTTAAGCGGTAGA
The DNA here is from genome assembly GCA_030844895.1 of Ambrosia x helenae. Classification (NCBI taxonomy): domain Eukaryota; kingdom Viridiplantae; phylum Streptophyta; class Magnoliopsida; order Asterales; family Asteraceae; genus Ambrosia; species Ambrosia x helenae. Next base: position 145,778,149 of record CM061231.1, read on the forward strand.
CCGTAACTCCCATAGCACTTAATTGCATGAGTTGAAACAGTCCAAGGACCCGAAACCGATACGAGTTGAAACAGCCTTTTCTAATAACCCGAGACTGTGTAGGAACTGACGCGCCAGCCCGTGTTCGTATGCTGCGCGCAGAACATGATGATGCGCGCTAACCAGGGTGCTAGGCACTACCTGGTCATGCGCACACTATAGTCCCTACGCGCATAACGCTATGTCATCCGCGGATGACGACTCGTATCATATGGAATCCGCCACGCGACACGTGCGCAGACCTGAATGCCATCTGGTCCTGCGCGCCACACGGTTTACGTCAACCTTCCGCCATGTACCAGACCACGCGCACGAGGTCAAAAATACAAAGGCGGCTCTCAAGCGATGCGAAGTGCAAAGTGCGCCAACAAAGCGCCACATTGCGCCCATCGCCCACACCAAGCGCGCGCGTGTGCGAGTGCGAGTTAAGGGTGCTTCGCACCCTTTAGGGTCCCACTAGTGTTTGGCTCATGCTAAACAATATACAAGGTGTGCTCCTCCTTATAAACCACTTCATGTTTTGTCATCCCACCAATGTGGGAAAAAACTTAATCCATTTTCTCATCTTTGGTTGTTCCAACCTACAACTTTCAAGCTTCGATATCTCATTCATCTTACCTCTATTTTGGACATAGTTTGATTTGTTGTGATGCTCTCACAATATAGTACACAAACCCATAAATAAATATTTATTTAACACATATATAAATATATTTATTTAAGTCCAAAATTAGGGAAAAATCAATTTCCACTACCATTTTTCCAACAATTTAAGGGTATTATGGGGATAGTTGTCACAATTAAGACACTTAAAAGGTTAAAATTGTAATTTTATCATAGCCTCATACTCACAACTTAAAAATTTATTCCAACCTTGCCCCCATGGTATGTGATTGATCAAAAAAACCATTAATGTAATCAATTTCTTGAATGCAAGAATGTGAACAGCCTATGAATCTCCAATAAATTTTCTTTTGGGTTTGTGTTATGAAACTAGATAGAACAAAAATCGACTTATTCTCTGGTTAGGGTTTTTTCTTCTTATGAATTATCGTTTCTTTTCTTAGCTTGTTTGTGATTGTATTTTCATATGTTTGAGTGTTAAATAATTTTTGTAAAAAATGGTCTTTTTTGAGCAGTGGGTGATAGATATAGCTCCCGGGCAACTTCCTGACGCTATTTGTTCTTCGTCATGTCCGTTCTGTGTAAATGGTAGTTGTCTACTCCAATTAAATTGATTGCTTTTTTGATTTTAAGCTTTTAATTTATGGGTTTTTCTGTTATTTTAGATTTGTTATTGTTTGTTTTCCTTTCTTTGCGGTTTCGTTCATATTTTGTAAACGTTCATTATTTACAGTTGGAATTTGATGTAATTAGATGAAGTTTTTGAAAAATCAAGAAGTTCAAGCCAAAGTCGCTCCACTTATAGAGGAGAAGAAAAGGTTACATGAGTTATTGAATACCAAAGGTAATTGTCAGTTTTTTTAATGTAGGAGCATCAATTGATTTTATATTTCTATATATCAATATGTGATGAAATATAGATATTTTGCATTTTCAGTTACAAATTCGTGTGTGTATGTTTTTATTTGAATGTGATTATGTTAGTTCGATGAAGATTGAAGTTCTGTGAAATTGTGTACAATGTTATGTTGGATTCAAGAATGTGAGTTCTATATTCAATTTATGTCCTTTTTTTGTTTTTAGTTAGTCGATTGATTGATTTTGATTCGTCAGATGCATGTTATCAAAGCATATTTATTTTATGTTGAAAGATAGATATATTTGTACTTTCAGTTCGAAATTCATGTGTATAGGTTTATTTGGATGTGATTACTTTATATGCATGCCGATGAAGATAGGAAATTAATGAATGGTAAAATTTAGTTAAAGTGTGTTTTTAGTGCGTAAGTTCTCTTACAAAATATTATGTTGAAAAGGTTTTGTTATTGTGCTAATTTTTTAGTCACATTTTAAATAACTATTTTTTGTTTTATAAAACATGATCCTAACTTTCCTTTCAAGGAACTACAACTTTCAATTTTCAGCATACTTTCTGTCACTTGTTAATAAGGGAAGAACATGTAGAACTTACAAGTAAAAACTAAGAAGATTGTTAGAAGTACAATTGACAACTGGTTGGGTACTACATCACTTAAGTTTGAGTAATAATCTAATAATTTTAATAAAATGCTTTAGAAGATTTTATGCACTAGAAGTAAACTTCTGGCGCTTTTTGATCCCTATAAACCACATTTGACCTATTTCTTTTTTAAAGTATTCTTTTTTATTTGACCTTAGAGACATACTATAACCCGATTGACATTAATATTTTTCCTTAAGATACGATCTATTAATATATGAATAAACATAATCAGGATCGACCCATTGATATTTAATTTAAGTGAGTTAAAGTTGCCACCTCTACTCACGTCCAGTTTCTATTTTGCTTCTGTTTTCAGTGGTCTTTTTAAACTGCAAGAATATAGTCTAATAAATATTGATCTAAGAAAAGACTATTGCTGTGCAAGCTTGATTTACTGACTGGTCATTTTTATTCTATCATTGTGTTTGGCTTCTGAATATTGAGTTTAGAAGTGACAATTTAGATCCACTAACTGGCCATTTTTATTCTCTATCACCTAATATGTTTCTTTAGTTTATAGAACTCTGTAAATTAATTAGATTATTATTGTAGTACTTTAGCTTTTGTGGTCATAAATATTACATTATTTACAACAAAAAAATTTGACGAAAAAGTGTTGATGGGTCAACTCAAACTGTTTTGACCCGTAATTAAAGGTCACCCATTTTGACCCAAACCCATTTGATCTGTTTCTTAACCAACCTATCCACTTTGTGGGTATCACATTACATTCTTAACTGACAATGAACTCTTATTTATTCATAAAAAAAATGCAAAAATGCTTTCAAACATGAATTGACCTTGTTGGAGAAGTTTAGGCATCCTAATGTGGCTTAGTTTGTTGGAGCTGTCACCCAAAGAATACCCATGATGATTGTTTCCGAGCATCTGCCAGTGTAAGTCAAAGAAAACAAAAACAAGAAAAATCCAGAAATGGTTAATAATAAATAAATAGTATTGATTCAATTTTAGGTGAACTTGGAACCTTTCTTCAAAACAAAGGGTGTTTGTCTCCATCCAAAGCTCTTACATTTGCGCTTGATATTGCCAGACAAGAACATTATTCTCTTTATGTACATTTTACCCCTGGTCATTATTCCCTGTAGGGCATACATAATTGTTCACAACACCTATATTTCTTTATTCAAGAACTTGGATCATTATTTATAATCATATCTTATTTATTCATCAAAGTAAGAAGGGACCCAAAATGCGTCGCGGGGAATTCAACCAACGGAACCCACTTTTAGCTGACCTAAAATTTACCAGTTTTGACATGTTACTTGACTCACCCATTTTTTGTATTTCTATACATCATACTTGACACCTTTCACTTCTTGATTAGATATGGTATCTTCATTCCAGTTATTCACTTTGATTTGCGGCCAAATTAAGGTAACTAACAGTAGTTGGCTATTATGTAACCTGGCTTGTTGGAGTTTGTACTTTGAGATTGCAGTACTAGGTTGTTGTTTCCTACTTACTTCACGTCGACATAACGAATCACTCACAAATGCTATACACATACCACAATTTCTCAAACCCCAACAACAACTATAAGGTGATCAAACACACGCACCCGCTGCAACGCGCGGGCATTTCCACTAGTGTTTACATAATAATTAAATGGTAATAACGGCAGTGTGGACTTTAAATGTTTATTTCTATGATAATAACAATATTATTTTATAAATTTTCAATAATATGCCGCAATTATATTTAATAACTAAATAAATAATTCAATTTTTTTTTATAAAACCACGTTTTAGTATACGCATTTGATTAAAACGTAAATACGATCCATGAATGCAAAGATAAACATTGAGTTCAATCGTTTATTGTATTTGAAAACGTCAAAACTTACAGAGACTAAAATAGAAATATTTGAAGGATTATAATTGACAACATGATAGAAGATGAGGGTGACGGTTGTCATAGCCTCCCCCAACATTTGAATATTACTAGCCACAAGATCCTGACGATTTGTCCATGGAAGAATTGATATACGCATATGATTACACAATGACTCTACTACAACTAGGAGTAATACGGGTTGGAGATGTTATAAGAATGTCAGAGCGTGTCTATTATCCTATAGTGCAAAACCCACCGGTTACGGTGCAAAACCCCCCGGACGAAAGTTATGAAACTGTTCCCGGGGCCGAATACGTAATTTATTCAGATGAAGAAATGTATTGCCGACACCCGAAAGTGAGGGATATCAATACGATAGGACGGACGGGCGTGATAGTGATCGTGACATTTCTTTGCCCGAGTCAATTGTGTATTCTTTCTTTTTTTAACTATGTTTAAGTATTATTTTAATTAGGTTTATGCTTATGTTCAATTTATGTTTTAACTAGGTTAATTATGTTTGTATTTTGATTGTTAATTGTTAACTTTAATTTTTTTTCTTTTAACGGTTACTTTCACTAAACATTAAACAATAAACATCATTAAACATTAAACCTATCGTGTGCATTCACATAGGCGCGACGTGTGGCTAGGATTGCCATGTCTTCTTGAAGATTAGGGTGTCGCTCGATCGTGGCTTTATAGAGGGCGTTCCATCGATTACACCCGGTGAAAATATCATGTCACTTACTAACGAGCGAATCCTTATTGCGGTCATTTGTGCCAATTATGCGATTGAATTCCTCCGACACATTGCTCCAAAACGAATCTCTACGTAAACTAGCAGGATGATTTATGTTTCTCACTGCCAAGTACGTCCTCATTAACGCAATCTTCTCATTTAAATTCCACGATACCATTTTTACGATATGATTAAAGTGATAACCGGTTTTGGTATTAGAAGTTATGGGGTTTTTATAGGAGTAAAAAATGTAGTCGTTAGGTTTAACTGTTATAAAATTAATTACCGTTTGAAAATTAAAAAAACGGTTACGTTTTGAATTTAAATAAAAATATTAAATAAAAGAATTAGTAGAGTATTGCCTTCAATTTTTTTATCAGTGAAATAAATCAGAGTTAGACACACGTCCCTTCCGCCTAATATGCATATTTAATTGGGGAAATGGAATCTAATAATCCCAACTTTGGGGGGTTGGAAGGCAGCAGTCCCAACTTGAAACTTGTACCACAGCAGTCCCAACTTGTCAACCATTTTATTTGGTTGGTCCCAGACTAACCTCAGTTAATTTTTTCAGTTAAGTGCCACGTAGGCATCTCACGTGGCAGTCCTACGTGGCAAGAATGGTGTATCTGTCAAAAAACGAGGTGGGGCCCATAATGATACTTGTTTTTTCAATTAAAAAAGAATGGCCCATCTTTCTTTTATCTTTTTAATAAAAAAACAAAACTAAAAAAAAAGGATGGCCCACCTCTGGTTTCCTCTCTTCTTCCCTAACCAGTAACCACCATCAACCCACACCACCCCTCCTAGCAACCACCACCAACCACCACTAACCACCACCAACACAAACACCTTATGCGACTACCAACACTAATCACCACCAACACAAACACCTATACGACTACCACCACACTGTCACCTCCATTTCCCCAAATAATAACGATAATAATCTTTATATTATTATTACATCTTCCTCTTATCTATCCAATCACATCTAGGGCTTCATAAAATCAACAATCCCTTTTAATAATATTCCAACAAAATCGTTAATAATATTTGTGTAAACAATTAATATCAAAACATGAACAATCACGATAAACAACAATCGTGATTGGAGCGTGATTCAACGGACGATGCATATGACGATGTGTAAACAATTAATGTCAACTCCATTTCCCCAAATAATAACAATAATAATCTTTATATTATTATATCTTCCTCTTAACGATGACGATGCATATGACGATTTGTTGATGATTCAACGGAACGATCGATTGACGGTTATGCAGTGGCTACAGGCTCTTGATGTCCACGTGATTGGAGTGTGCCGTTCAGATGATCGGTTAAAGCCTTTGCTTAAGGTTAAGATGGTGGTGGTTGCCAAGAGTGGGAACAGAGACCGGGGAAGAGGAAAGGGGAAACAAAGGAGAGAGAGAGAGTGTTGTGGTGGTGGTGGGTGTCGTCAGAGATGGCGGTGGTTGACGGTGGTGGTAGGTGGTTGTGGTTGTGGTTGTGGTGAAGATGATGATGAAGATGTCATATTATATTATATATATATATATATATATAATTCTTTATTATTATTATTATTAAATTTGTGGGTCCTACTTTTTTTTTAAGAAAAATAATTATATTTGATTAAAACATGTGGGCCCCACCTCGTTTTTTGACAGATACACCATTCTTGCCACGTAGGACTGCCACGTGGGATGCCTACGTGACACTTAACTGGAAAAACTAACTGAGGTTAGTCTGGAACCAATCAAATAAAATGGTTGACAAGTTAGAACTGCTGTGGTACAAGTTTCAAGTTGAGACTGCTGCCTTCCAACCCTTCAAAATTGGGATTATTAGATTCCATTTCCCCTATTTAATTTAAAAAAGAAAACAAAAACTGCATGATTGACATTCCCGAGGGACCGGTAATGTAAAAACCAATTGATATATATTCTTGACTACAAAAACACCTCACAAAATTTTGATATGGATACCCTAATTTCCCTACGCCGTTTTACTCAATTTTTCAGAACCTCATATCCAACAATGGATATTTCTGCATCATCTTTTTCTTCAGTCGGTTCCTCTGAATCGGATCAAACCAGATATGACGTTTTTCTAAGCTTTAAAAGTGATATCCCCGTAATCCTTTCACAGATCTCAGAGATATCTAGATGTTGTTGGTATGTTTCCTCTGTTCTATTATTCTAATTAATTCAACCTCGGATTGATGATATTTAACTAATTGGTTGTTTGTTTGCAAATCTTATAATTTGATAACAAATTTGACTTCGTGCTAGAGTAATCGTTTCATGCTTATTTTAAGTCATCTGTTTATTGTGATTTGATGCCAAAACTCAAAAGAGTAAATGATGCTTAGGGTTTTATGCAATTAAAAAATAAACAAAAAAGTGGGTTTTTTAGTACCTTAAATTACAGATCCATTAGGCAATTGTTTGTTTGTCTTTGATCCGGTTACGGAGGGGTTATGGTCTCTTTCGTTTCGTTAATATTGTCCTATATTGTGTGATATGAAAAATACGATGCTAAGAATTAAAAATTGAAGCTAAAACCAACAATTCAATTTGACATGCTATCTAATTAGCTTGTGTATCTATTTAATTTTCATGTTAATGTGTTTGGATTTTATTACACACTTTCATTGGGTTTTTTTTTAATGCCTTTGTTATATTTGCTTGAAGAATAATACATACATTTAAAGTTTTTACTTGGTTCATTATGACTTGTAGTTAAAATTTTCAAACTTTTCATTGTTGTATTGGTATGTGCTCATTATTCTTTAATTTCAGGTTGGAAATGAAACTTATCTAGTGTTTCTGAGCGTATGAGTAAGATCAAGAAGGTCTTACAAATGAATAAGGCACTTATTGTTCTTGATGACGTCAATGAACATGACGAGTTAGACGTTTTACTTGGAACAAAAGCGTTAAAAGCCAAAGCAAGATCATTATAACAAGTATATATGCGTTATTTGGGTCTATTTGGTTGGGTTTAGGAAATTCAAATGGCTGAGTGATCATGAATCGTTAGAGCTTTTAAGTTGCCTTGTTCGTAGTTCAGTTAATACAAAACTGTGAAGGAAATCCGCTAGCTCTTAAGGTATTGGGTTCTTCTCTATTTGTTAGTGGCAAAGGCGGGTGAATTAGACGAAACATAATAAAAAATTAGAGAAGTACAATGGATTCATTGAATATATTGAAAGGAGATATTGATTGCAAAATTTCAGGTTCATAGGAAAAAAGATTCGACTAATTGTCAACGTGGTAATCATAGAGAGTTGTTTTTGCATATTGTCTATTTTCGTGTTGGTATATAACGTTTGGTTGATGACCATCATTAACAGATGCCTACTTACCATCTGACGAGACATCAATTGCTTCAAAATGTTTCAATGTATAAGTTGATATTCACTTTTTGACGTTTTTCTAAGCTTTAAAGTGGACACTCATATTTCTTTCACAAATAGTGGTGTTAGTCTAGAGTGAAATGTGAGCCGTTGTATAAAATTTATTTCTTTAAGTATTTTATAAGACAGTTTTGTACATGTATTTTTATATTGCATAATAAATATATTTGTTATCATTTTGATTTTTTAAAATGACCAATTAAATGTCACCTGAATTACCAGTTGGTTAACACTGAACAAATAGTTGCCAATTGGACAGCCCAAGTCTATAAAGCCACTAATTCGGGAAAAAAAAATCCGACGCCAAAGGCCAATTGCGGTAAAACCCATCTAGATCGAATTTGAACTTGAGACTAAATGACTTTAAGCTCTTATCTTCATTTTCTCATGTCACTCTACCAAATGGTGGGTGGTTCGACTTGGGGTCTACTTGGTTGAAAGAATTTTATGAAATTAGAATCAATTTAAGCTCTTATCTTCATTTTCTACTCTACAATTTGATAGGTTGGTGTAACTTTGTGTAATGCTTTGGCTGATGTAATATTGTTTTTATGTTGTCAAGCGTTCTCTTTGGCTAGCTTGTTTGTATTAATAATATTTGTTGGTCGTTTAACACAAATCTGTCAAATTCCTTCACAATAGTCAAGGATTTTTAACATTCCTACAAAATGTATTAAGTTTATAAAAATACCCTAAGCATATTTTCCCCACTCTTGTTACCTTCATCAAAATCATTTTTACACGCTATACAAGATTTATTAAACGTCAAAGCAAATCTGAATTTCATCATATTCATCATATAAATCTATTCATCATATAAATCTTCTTGCATCTCTGTGTCTTCTTTATATACATTGAAACTTGAAACAAATGGAAGAATCAGGTGCCTTGATTGCACTATGCTTCAAACGAATGAAAGCTTTGATTCATAGAAATCCTTGATTGAAGGCAGAAGCCAAGAATTTGATTATAACAAATAACGAAAGGAAACGGGAATTCCCCGTTAGAAGCAGAAACTGAGCATTGAACCATAACAATCACGACTGGTAACAAAATCATTGATTGGATGTAGAAACCGAACCTAAAAAAACAAAATCCTTTTAGTTTTTGCTTCATTTGATTTTCATATTGGGACATAATCTTTTGGTCTAATAAATTCACATTCATCATCATGTACGATGGCTTTTTTTTTTTTTTTTTTTTTTGCTACTATTAGGTGTAGTTTCTTGACTTACCACTTCTGATCTAATTAACTTTTGATCTAGTTGGCTATATAGTTTTTAATTGACCAAACTAATTAAATTGTGTAACAACTGTCAGATTGAAGTATTTCGATGGACCTATCGTAATCTTAATACTTCAATCAGAGAGCGACTGTGATATGATGGATCACATATCTAAAAAAAAGTAACCCACTAACCCATTTAATCCAAAGCCCAATTCACCTACTAATTCATTTAATCTAAAACCCAATAAATTCATTTTCTCCGTTAACCTAACCGAGCACAAAAGCCCAATTTTATGAACAAAAATAACCACCCACCCACCCTAATCGGCACTCCTTTTCTTTTCTTTTTTTAATTCTTAAGTTTATATGATTAAGTTTTGTTTTTAATACTTATAAATTATCAATTATGAGATTGGTTATTGATATAATTTTGGTTTTGTTGTGACATTGCACTAAATAAAGGTTAGTTGTAGAGTTACGTAGATTAGGTATTTATTGAGTTGTGAATTTATATGATGGTTAGTGATAAATTATGAAATTCTACATAGGTTAATTATATGATTTTTGGTTATTGATTTGTGAATTCTGATTTTGATTTTAGGTAATTAGATAAATTATCATGGAAAAGCCAAAAACCATTCGCTGCTTTTTAAAGGTCGTTAGACAGAGTTATGATTCTTTTTTTGGGTATTTGTCCTTTCTCTTGCATCTTCATAAATATTCTAGGTATTTGTTTACTAAAAAAATGGTTTTTTTTTTTTTTTTTTTTTTTTTTTTTTTTTTTTTGTTGTGTAAAAATGGGAATCATATTTATGTTTTTTTTTTACCTGGCCCGGATTTCCGACCCAAAACTCGGCAGTAGGGAAAAAAGTTCTAGATCCTGTGACTTTCAGCCCCCTATTTAAAAGTTCAAGATTCGTCACTATTTCCAATCACACAGTCACTACTGATTATTTCACACAGTTACTCTACTCCTAATCTCATAGTATATGCATAAGCAAAATCAGCTACATGAACCAACACACGTTCCCGTTGATCACACAATTAATGTTGATCATTCAATAGGAAAGTCCCTAATGATGGACTATTTTCTAATACTGTTTCTACTAACTAGTAACTAGGCAGATAAGAACTAGCTCAAAACAATAATTGTAGATATTTTACTCATCATGGGCACCACTCACTAACATGGAAGTGTGACCTTGCTAAAGGCTTGAACACTTCATAACAAAAAAACATACACGCTTGTTCTTGATATTTTGGTAAAATTCGATTACGATTATGAGAGAGCGATCAAAACCTTCAATCTAAGAGCGTTTGATGTATACAAACTATAATGACTCAAATATTATGTGGAACATGGTGAGCGTGTAATGTGTCCGTGATATGGTGGATCACACATGTACTGCTGATTACACGATTACAACTGATTTTTTTTTTTTTTTTCACACTGTGACTCTACTCCTAATATCATAGTATAAGCATGAGCAAAATCATTTGTATAAACTAACACAAGTTCCTGTTGATCACTCAATTGGGGAGTTCATATTACTATTTTCTAATAATGTTTCTACTAACTAGGTAGATAACAATTAGCTCAAAACAATGATTATAGATTTTTCTGTTGTCATGGACACCACTCCTTGACATGGAAGCGAGACCTCACTAGAGGCTTGAACCCCATGGTTCATCCCTACCGGAAATCAAATTAGTATATAAAATGAATGTGCACTCTGCACCTCCTAACTCGTAACGAAGCTTATTCAAATTTCTCTTTAGTCTTAAGTACCATTAAGCAATGTTATAAAACCGGTTTTTACGTTGCACCGGGATGTTTAACCAGGTTGACCTGCCTGTTTGAACCGGTTTTGAAGACATTGCCATTAACTAAATGATTTGACAACATGAAAATCACCAAGCAACAAAAAAATCCAGGATCTCTGTTGGTAAATAATACACAAGATGTTATTCTATAGGTGTGATTTCTTAGACCACTTAATTGCATATACTCTTAAAGAGCATGATCGGTGAACCATGCTCTTTAAGTCAACCCCCTCATCTTTTACAAAATGTCAAGATCTACCCACCCCTTATATTTTTAAGTTGACAAAATTACATTTCTAGTTTGATAGAAACGACCACCTTGCTTTCTAACTTAACAAAATAGGTCTCCTTATTTTCTAACTTCTTTTTGACTCTCAAACTTTTAAATTTTAATACGTAACATGTCAAAAGTAACCTTTTACCTTTGCAAATGTCACTTTTACCCCCTCAGATTTATAAAGTTTCGAGCTTTCAGTAAAACTAATTTCTTACACTTTTATTTTTAAGGATGTGTTAGTATAAGGTCGAGTTAATTTTGCTTGAAAACGAGTTGGGTCAAATATAATACATTTTGATTCGATGATTAAATTTGAGTTGGTCTACGTTTTGACGTGAACAGACAATAATAGTAACCTATACTAATCACGCTGCATAATCGGTGTAATTCGAGTTCGTCTACATTTCGGCGCAAATTTGGTATACTTTTTCGTACAATTTTTAGTTTGTCTATATTTCGATGTTTCGATGTAAAGTTGGTGTTCGGTTTCGTGTTTATTTTATACGTTTCGTACGTATAACTCAAGTTACATACCATACGTTTAGTTAGTCTACGTTTTAACCCTGTCGCGGCGGGTAAAAAGAACTATTTAATACTTGATTATAATTAAGCTTATGTAAGGGGCAGATGTATATACCCTACCCTAGCTGAACACTACCCGAGTCATGGATGTCTACGTACAATACAACTGGATACTTGCAACATACTCTAGCTAGCCAGTTTTTTCGGCCTTAATATGTGGGCCGGATTGGATTATATTTATAATACATATATCTTATCTTTATAGTACTAGAATATAAATAATTTAATACAGCATATAAAAGGCTAGCTAAACAGGGTTATGTATATTTTAAGTTTTTACTGACCCTCGTAGATTTAGATCTTTGAGCTACTTTGTTTTGCATGTACGTACTCTAAGGAAACCCCCTCGAACATGGGTGCCATAGGGCATATATATAGAAAGAGAAAACGGATCATATAAGAACTTTAAAGATATTTGAGAATAGAGAGCTTCACTATCAACCAATCAATTTTTTTATATGCTTTTAATTATATGGTTGGTATTGTAAAAGAACAATATATGTACCTTGCTAAGGGAGTGTGTGTATATAGGAAAATGATCATGTGGTAAACAAATTTTTTTCTTACATCTGTTTATATGTTACTATTTTTTACCCAAATATATATATTTAGATCGACGTGAAGGTAACTACAGCTCTAGTATATGTATAAACCAACATGCAATGAACCAGTCAAGAAAACAACAGTGACTTTGTTAACACTAGAGTCCTGATCTGACATAGCTAAACGTGTCTCTGTGTGTACATAACTAAAAAAATAATCCCATAAACAAAACAGGTTCTGTAAACTAATACCAATAAAAACAAAACTTGTACACTGTTCAGCAGACCAACAAATGAACAAATGCCTTTAGACCAACCTTTATTTTCTTCACACTATCCATTGCACCTTGTTAGTCTGAACGTGTGTGGGGGGTATGGGTAGCTAGCTAGTGTGGGAATCAGCCACCTGTTGACATTTCATTCAAAATTCCTACAAAAAAGTGGATAAAACATGTGAGGCTCGGCACTTTTCACTCATTACAGGACAATCAAGGAATCATTTCTCTTTTAGACCACATGATGTTATTAGTCAATGCCAATCTAGTTAGGTGCTGTTTGTTTTTTCTGCAGGAAAAGGTCTGCAGTCTGCGGACCACATATGCAGACATCTGCAGGAGAAGAGGTGGACCAAAGGTCTGCAGTCTGCAAGAAGAAGACTGTTTGTTTGTTAACGTCTGCAGGCTGCTGAAATAAACTTAAATTTAAATAAACTGAGTTTTTACAGCAGTCTGGTGGTGGGTGGTGGTGGTGGGTGGTGGTGGTGGACCATGGTGGTTGTGGTGGTGGGTGGTGGTGGTGGACGGCGGTGGGTGGTGGTAGTGGTGGTGGGTGGACGGTGGTAGGTGGTGGTGGTGGTGGACCGTGGTGGGTGGTGGTGGTAGTGGTGGTGGACCGTGGTGGGTGGTGGTGGTGGGTGGTGGTGGTGGTGGGTGATGGTGGTGGGTGGTGGTGAACGGTGGTGGTGGACGATGCTAGGTGGTGGTGGTGGTGGGTGGGTGACGGTGGTGGTGGTGGTGGTGGTAGTGGGTGGTGGATGGTGGTGGTGGTGGTGGTGGGTGGACAGTGGTGGTGATGGACGGTGGTGGTGGTGAACGGTAGTGGGTGGTGGATGGTGGTGGTGGTGGGTGGACAGTGGTGGTGATGGACGGTGGTGGTGGTGAACGGTGGTGGGTGGTGGTGATGGACGGTGGTGGTGGTGGACGGTGGTGGTGGACGATGCTAGGTGGTGGTGGTGGGTGGGTGACGGTGGTGGTGATGGTGGTGGTAGTGGGTGGTGGTGGTGGTGGGTGAGGAGAAGAGAAGAGGAGAAGACCTTTGAAGACCTTAGAAGACTTTGGTCCAAGTCTGCACCAAGAAGAGGTCAGGAAGAGGTTTTGGAGTGAAATGTCTTCCGAAAAAACAAATAGTCTGCCCGCCCCAAACGTCTGCCCGCGTCTGCGCGGCGCAGACAAAAGAGGTCAGAAGTGTTTCTGGGAGAAAAACAAACACCACCTTAGTGTGTTATTAGTCTTTGTGTTAGATTCTACTTAGATTGCCTAGTTGGCATCTTTGATCATGGGTGAGTTTTGGTATTTGATTTTGCATCATGTTCATACAAAGAGAATTCGGTGGTAAAATTAGCGATGGGAAATAAAAAACCCTCACAAAAAGAAATTAGCGACACAGCCATCTATGTTGGCAATCGGGCCCCAAGAATAAGAACGCGGAAATTGATCTTAAGAAAGATCGACTAATTCTGTTATAATAACTTGACACACAAGTTACGTGGAATTTGATCCTAAGAAAGATCGACTAATTCTAAAATAACCATATTAATCATACTCAAATACTTTTCTGTAACTCACATCGTTATCTCGACTAATTAAAACCTACTATGATAATTCAAAACATTCAAATAATTAATTAAATGCTAATTAATTAAACTTGTCACTGTGACCCATTCAACTTAATTTGTTTTAGGATTAAAACCTTCAATCTCCCCCTTCATCCTAAAACCTGTAACACCCCAACCGATGGCGGAAACATCGAGGTGTCACGTGGTGACGATTGTTCAATAGCTCATGGACTAAAGTGTAAATTTGAATACATTGTTTAAATAGTTTATTACATTCAAATGAAATACAACAATTCTAGATGTCAACTAACTGAAATACAATGAATCCAAAATCTAAGTAAAGTTCCAAAAGCTTAAAAGTCATCTCATAAATAACCTGAAACATGTACGAAAATAGTATATGTCAATACAAAATGTATTGGTGAGCATACCCTGTTTGAATAAATATAGTACGAAAAGTGTTTAGCAATTCATGTGCGGTACCATTTGCAGTTATGTAATAAGTAATATCCGTTTAAAACCAAACCTAAGAATAATGACTAACACATGACTAACCAACTGAATAATGAATTAACAAGACAATGACCAAGATTCTCTCAACAGAGTCTCAAGGGGGTATACTATAGTACTTTTTTTTTGAACGGCCAACAAATTGGAATCACTCACGGAACACTGGAGTATCATCGTGCCACCAGTGTTGCCACGCGATCATATTCCACCACCAAGTCACCAATTCAGGAGGAAACTCATAATTATGAGAAAACCCCTTTGTGAGATTCGAACCCAAGACCTTATGGTCCCTAAGTCTTATCTCACCACCAAGATACCACTAGGCTATAATGCCTTGGGTGGTATACTATAGTACTATTCACTGAAATGCTAGGCCGCCCAGCGGTTAATGATTTTGACAAGTCATAGACACACCAATCAACATAAAGCAAACACACATGAGAATTGCATTTAATAAAAGAAATAGAAACTTGATAGTAAGTACATGAGTCACCCCAAAATAGTAAAACAGTAAAAAGGGGAAAGATATACTCACAGTTTGCGAAAGCGATCAAAATCCAACCTAAGCGGTCGTGAGCTAAGTAATGGGAATTCCGAGGAAATTTAACCTATAACGTAATAGAATACTAATAAGGAAATGTCTAAGAGTCTAAAATATCTAGGGTCTAAGGCATTAGGGTTTGCTAAGTCGATTTGGGGAATTAGAGTTTTAATGATAAGTTGCGTTAACTTATCATTAATATATGAAAGATTGTAAATGTGGTTTAGGTAATATAATTATTACCTATTGAATATTTAGATAAAAATATGTTTGAATAATTAATACGAAATAATTTAGTTAATTACTTTAACTACAACAATCATTAATGTATAAATAAATAAATAATTATGGGTTTCACAATGATTTAACAAATGGTAATTAAGATTCTCAAACATAAAACATTTCTATTTTATAATAAAAATATTTATAAAATAGATGTTTAAATAGTGTAAATAAATAGATGTTCAATTATGTCTAATTAACATAAATAAGATTAAAAATACAAGACATGATCCAAAAATGTTAGTTTTATAGAAAATGGATTCTTAATGATGTAAATCAATGAAAATAATTTTCTCATAATTTTTATAAGCTTATTTATATTTAAAACTGTTTTAATAGAATTAAATCATGTTTAAATGATTAAAAATAGGAAAATTAATAAAAATAAATGTTTTCTGAACCAAATATTTTTATTTCAGTTCATAATGATTAGAAATAATTTATCAAAAACTTTGAGATTAAAATCATTAAAAATGAATTTTTAATCAATTAAATACGATTAAAACAATTAAATTCAATAAAAGTATAAAAATAAGACATTTTCCAGAAAATAAAAGTATGATAATTTTCTTTATGGTGTCAAGAAACTACACCTAAATTTTCATAATTTTTAGAGCAAAAATGAATTTATTATGAATATTATAAGTTTTATATAATATATGATATTTAAAAACAAAATAAACATATTAATAAGATTCAAATAAAAAATAAAGGGAACAGACTCGTGGGAAAAGAGAATCGAACCGGGTCTGTCCTTACACATACACGCACACAACCACTACACCATGAAGGCTTTTGTGTAAACTTTTAAAACGAAATATTATTTAAACCATTATGAGAACTCATCATCTTCCCCTAATACATACCTAGAACCCTAACCCTAGCCTCATAATCAATAACCCGAACAACACATGATGGCAGATATGTAATAAAGGGTTTTTGCTCGGAATCACTGGATGAATGAAATGACACATATAAAAACGACTCACAATGCTGATTCGTGTTCAAATATACCAAAACAGGTCTGAAACTTTGTGTCCCGAATTAGCGGCCTTCAGGTCATGTTTTAACTGATTTATTCGTGGGTTTATGTTGGATAAAAGATGAATGAACGATTGGAATGATTAATTTATAGGTAGCTATGCGTTTCGGACTCCAATGATGTTTGCCGGAATTAATGGTGACGGTTACATGATGGGTTTTGATAAATGTGTTAATTGATTGTTTAAAACGTTTGTTAACTGACCGTGATTGATTTAATATGGTGGAGAAACGTTATGAATCCTTAAAGACTGACTGAAACACGCCAACTCGAGTGTTAACGCTTCGCCGGAGCAAAGTCCGGCGGCCGGAATTCTCCTTGCCGGAAAACCGTGATGGCAGGAGGGAAAAAGTGTTTTTTTTAAAGTTTTGGCTTTTGGCAAGAATGGTCCCTCAATCTTTAACCTAGTTAGTTTCTTTATAATTTAGTTAGTTTTTCCTTTAGAAAACTTAACCAACTAACCATATTTAACCTTTTAAAACTTTAAACTTTTAAAACTTAAATAAATAACTGGGACTTTCATAAGATAACACGATTATACGAGTATGGTACGTTTTATATGTTAAAACGTGCGTATACAAAATGTATTCATACACCATTTTAAAAGAAAAGTTAGATTAAAGTAAATAATAATTGACGAGGTCTAGAGGTGAAACTTCAAAATAGACGAAGGGCTAAAATTGACAATTTGCTAAAAGATAAGGGTGTAGGTTGTCACAAAACCCGACTACACTTCTCTTGCTCTTTGTTCGTTCTTCATTTTTTTTTCTAGTTTCTTTAATATCGAGCTCTTGACTACCTTTTTTCTTTAAAAACTTACTCTTGTTTGCCTTTCAAGATTTGGCTCTTTACTGCATTTCAATATCTGGCTCTTGACGTACTGTCTTTCTTTTTTACGAGAAACGTTAGCGTTCTTGACAACCTTTTTTTTTTTTTTTTTTTTTTTTCCAATGAGCGTTCTTAATTACCATCTTTTCTTGTTGTTTTCTTTTAATTCATCAAAGAACTGGTCTTGATAACCTACTTGTTGGACCTTCTTGGCTGCAAATAACATTACTGAAAAAACCTCCAACTTTCACCTTCTTGTGACCAAACTTTTGCCTTATTCAATAAGATCAGCTACTTCCTTCTACAATTGCTACATGCCTTGGTTCAAACCTAAAATCTTATACCAAGTGTAGGCAATCAAGCCCCAAGAACACGAGCACGGAAGTTGATCTCAACCAAGTTCGACTCTTCTGTTTATTATAAAACTTGACCCATAAATTACACTGGTTCTAACAATCTATTTATACCGAAGTAACCATACTAATCTTACTTAAATACTTATCTCAATTACACTCTAATATTAACTCACATTATTATCTCTAAAAATTATCTCTATACATTAAAACCTACTAGAAAATTCAAAACATTCAAATAATTAAGAATTAAACTAGCCACTTTGACCACTTCAACTTTGTTTTAGGATTTAAAACTTCAATTTATATTCATTATTTTCTCGCAAAATCATTTGTGTCGTTCTGCCTGCTGCAAAATCCGTTTGCGTGGTTGGTGTTCATTAAGGTTGTTTACATGTTGAACCTAGTAAGGGTCAAGCTTGAACTCGGATTCTTTACAAATCGAGCCGAACCAACTCATTTACAAACCATCTCAATATTGAGCGAGATATTTCCAATTTTTAGCAAGCTTTTGGTTATTTAAACAACCCTACTAATTAGTATTCATCATGTATAGTAGCTCAACCAAATTAAATTTGTATGTGGTATTGTACTACTATATGTGTAAGATGACATGATATTATTGTCTTATTGAATGTGTTTGTTTCTTTGACTTGGGACCGAATTTAAAGTCATGACTGTAGGTTTTGCTATACATGTTTCTACAATAATTGTGTCTTGTAGCTGCGTTTGTTTTATACCAACAAAAAACAATGGCTATATAATTTTAATATAATTTTAAAATAAATACCAAATCTTTCTATCTTTTATTGAAAGATTTGATGGGTGTGTGTGTGTGTTTTTTATCCCTTTTCCCCTGACTAAAGGTGCATTATTGGTTTTTTATGCTTGCTTTTCGTGTGTTAAAATTGTATTGAAATTAAGATATAAAAACAAAAGGAATGGGTAGGTGACAAAGTGAGTGATCAAGATTTGGCTTGACCTTTGACCCACTAATTGCGTGGTCAGAAGTGGGGAGCATCTTCTACAGCTCATTTCACTGCCATATTCAATTCAAGATTAACATTTAGAAAGATGCAAATGTAATATTGCTTTTAGTTTTGACTATTCATCATGTCTAATGGCCATCATGGAAAAGCTGGAGTAACGTGTAAAAAATATAAATTTATATTTTTAAATAGATGTGGAAAATAGATGGATGTGTTGGCTTTTAGTTGACGGGTTAAAATTGGTTCAAGTGGAAAGAAATTAGCAAGAGGTTGAAATGTGTTATGTAGGTTAACATGAGTTTACAATCTCTAATAGTATTTTAATTTTTAAACAAGAAATATAAGTAACAAAAAAATAAAATAAAAAATACTATATTTTTTCATTGTGTATTATTATTACAAATAATATTACTGTTACTACTATAATCAAAGGGCTCCTATTTAGTGGCACTATAGTGTGTGAAGTGGTGTCCATCCCATGATGTTGCAAGTTTAAGGTGTTGTTTGTTTTTTTAAAAAGGTCTGTGCATGCTCTTTTGTCTACGCTGCGCAGACCACACGCATGCATTACCATCTCTAGATTGTTTATTTTTTTTAAGATGTTTAATTAAAAAATGTCTGCGCAAGCTCTTTTTAGTGCAGACGTGTCCCATCCACTTCTAATATCTTCTAAGGTATGCAGACACCACCACCCACTGCCACTACCACCCATCGATTCGTTCACCACCACCACCGTCAACCATTGTCCACTACCACCACTGTCCACCATCCACCACCACCGTCCGTACACCACCACCAGTTTATTTTAGCAGTTTACAGACGTTAAAAAATAAAAAGTCTTCTTCTTGCAGACTGTAGAGGTTTGGTCCATCTCTCCTTCTGCAGATGTCTGCAAACGTAACCCACAAGCTGAAGAAATTTTACCTCTGAAAAAACAATCAGCACCTAAGTCTTACGGCGGGCATTAATGTAAAATTATGTGTAGTGAGGTAGGTTATGTTAGTGTTATTTTAGTGAGGTAGGTTAGTGTTATTTTATTACATGATATCTTTCTATAATATATGATTTAAGGACGGTGGATTTATTAGATTACTTAATTATGCAGTTAATTCAGTAGATAATGTATAAAATTTGATACTTAATTCCTAGGTTACCTTTTCAACGTATGATTGGACCTCTTTCAACCCCTATTGCTTTAGTACGGTTTGTGTACCGTGCTATCTCGATCAATTACAAGTTAATATATATTTTTTAATGACGAGTTGAATGCTTAATTGCTAGTTTAATGCTAATAAGATCTACTCAAGCTTCTTTCAGTTTTGTCTTTTCACGATATCAGATGGTCATCACCATAAAACTACTCTTTCTCATGTAACGCTATTATTCGTGTTTCAATATTTTTAACTAATTAATTAAGCTATTTAATCATAGTGATGTGTGATTGTGGGGGTATATGTACTTGTGAGTTGAAATGCATAAGAGAAACTCCGAAGTACCATAATGTACCTTAGTTCACAAATCTAAACAAAAGTTACTAGAAACCCCTAAATTTACCTTTTAGTTCACATGTGACTGCCTAGATACATGTACACGTGAGTTAAAATGCATAAGGCTATGGGGTGTGGAGACATGAGAAATGTCATGTCTCCATGCCACATAGGATGCCACCTAAGCAAGGTCATGTCTCCATATGCTTGAGACATGGATGAGGTGTGGAGACATGAGAAACCCATGTCTCAAGCATTAAATACTATTATTTTTTTATAAAAATTAATTTTAACAACTTTTATAAAACTAACAAATAAATAAATAAAATAATGTTAAATTAAAAACTAAATATTATAAATAAAAAGTACAAGACATGATAAAATTTAAAAATAAAAACGAACACACCGAAAAAAAAAGATACGATATCCTAAAATATATAAAACTATTTCCACTTGTTAAGCAACTTGTCTTGCAAATTTTTCAACGCGGCGCGTTTGTCTTCGGGATAACTCGAGATATCGGCGGACATAATCTTCCACTCTTCCACCGCCTTCGCTTCGTCAATCAACCTAAGCTTATCTTCCTTGATTTTTATTTTTCTTTCGTTAGCTTGGTTGAATGCTTCCATTTGCGCGCTTAATGTTTCAAGCCTGGAAGCGCTCCCGCTCGAGCTACCCGTTGCCGCTTTCTTCCCGGCCGCCGCCTCTTTTCGAGCTTTGTCCCGACCTACATAATAAACATTAAAATATTTTTATACTATAACGAAAACGCATGTCTTATATATAAAAATAACTATAAATTTATAAACCTATGGGGCGTGGCTCCTCCATGAATTCTGGTTCATCGAACTCGGGCTCGTCGTTGATATCAATGTCGATTGGAACAGACGGACCTCCCTGTTTAGCTTTAGTTTTTCTTTTCGCCCGTTCAACCTCGTTCCGAACCCCCCCCCCCCATTTTTGTTCATCTTTCAACACCTGCCAAGCACGTATCATAGAGAACGATCTATTTGTCTCATCTTTATATTTCTTCAACGCCGCCTCAAAAATATTTTGCTCGTTCCAACCACTAGGCGGCTTTGACTTAATACGGTTGTAAATTCCATTGAATTTACCACAATCCGCATTTACCTTTCGCCACTTCGAGCTAAGAGCGTCGTTTTTTCGATACGGGCGGCTTTGCATCAACTTGTGAAAGTATTCGTTCGCCGCATCCCATAATTGGGATATCGATTGGTCGGTACCTTTAATTAAGTAATAACATCAACAATATAAAACATAAACATATATATTTCGAAAAAAAATAAACACATATATATTTCGAAAAAAAATACATATCTATAAATTTAAATAATTTACCGATGTTGGCACGTGTTGAAGCAAAGACATACGCCTTAGCTAAGGCTTCCTCTTCGACATCGGACCATGGTCTAGGGGCTCCCTCTAGTGGTTTACCACGTCCCGGTCCCGGTTCTCTTTGTTTTCCTTTGCGTTTGCCTTTGGTTCGTGGCGTAGGTTGGGTTTCGGGAATTATCTCATCATCGGTTTCATTCTCCGATTCTACGGGTTGAGATGGTCCAAGAGGTGTAGCGGGTTGGGATGTCCCAAGAGGTGTAGCGGGTTGGGATGTTCCAAAAGGTGTCATGGGTTGTGGTTGTATAGAAAATTGTTGGGTATTTTGGAAGTTTTGAATTTGTTGCATATAGCTTTGCATTTGCATATATGCGATCGGGTTTAACTATGCAAAGGCGACCGGGTTTTGAAGCATTTGGGCTACCGCCGGCATCGGTGTAACGGTTTGTGAGATGGGTGGATCGACTACCGGCGTGTAACCCGGTGTCGAGAAAGGGTGAGTGGGGTTTTCATTTGGGTTTTGGTTGAATTGTTGGAAGGGATCCATAGAGATTTTTTTTATAAAAATGTGGTTAGTTTATAAAATGTAGAGATATGTGGTATAAAATGTAGAGATATGTGGTTGATTTTGGTTGATTTGGGGTATATATATTAAAAAAGTAAACATTAAAAACATAATTTTTTTTTAAAAAAAAGCCGTTCGCCTTTACCGTTGCACAACGTTTACTTTTCAAAAAAAAAAAAAAAATTAAAAATCACTGATTGGCCAGTGGCCTGCGTCCTCAGAAGAACGTTGGGGACGGGGGAAGGCTTGGACGGGGAGGGGGCGGTGTACTGGGGGGAGACGGGGCAAAAAGCAAGGACGGGGGGGGGGGGGGGGGGCTGGCGTCTCCATACCCATAAGTCTAACAGAAACTCCAAAGTACCATGATGTAAACCATAACCATTAAAATAGAGTGATATTATTTAGATATCCTTATGCAAAGCCTAAACACCTCCCACTATGGGTCGTGGAGGCCACAATGGAAAGTTAGTAACATGTGTTAACAATGTGTTACTCGAAATCTTATTTATTTATTTTTTTTAAAAGTGTTCGGTGTTTTTTTAATTTTTTTTTGCTCAAAATGCTTAAAATCATGTATATTACATACCCTAAAATTTTTATTAAAAAATCTTGGGAAGTTAGAATTTACAGAGTTTTCACTATAACAAAGGTTTCTAATGTAACCTTATACTATATACTTATACTATATACGACCAATTTTCTTTTCCTCCTGTCCCAAACATTATATTTGTTACGCTTTCACGAGGGGTATCACTATTTAAAAACTACAATCCAGTTATCCACTAAATAAATAACAAATGATAACAACTCTACTTATTAAAGTCGAAAAAATCCCCATTAATTATCTGTTTTTACACCATCAATTTTATATCCCTGATTTTTCATCAATATCTTGTAGGATATACGAGAAACCCCAATTTTAAACAGTAAACGGACAGAAAACAACGAGCACCGTACCTTTTAGATGATTTCTTAGACCCCAATCGTCGGCTAAAGGAAGATAACGTCCACATAAACGATTTCATCGTTACCGGAGACAAAAAGTGTACAGGGATGAAGGTTTGAGGAAGAAGAACGAGAGAGAGTATGAAGGGTATAGGGATGAAGGAGTCTGATGATCCTTCAAATGGAGAGAGAACAGGGATGAATTTTTGAATTTGGGATGATGGTATACGAGTAAGTGAGAGGGAAAGAGGTTATTGAATGAGAGAGGGTATGAAGTGACTGATGTGCAGATCCATGCAGTTACCAACACCTTTGGGGTGTCAAATTACCCATATGCCCTTTTTTGTACTTCTCTCTATTATAATATTAACCATTTAATCCTCACCATTGATCTAGATTGATCAATGGTTGACATTGGGTTTAGTGGGTTTCTTCATTTTGGAAGGGTTTTTATTTAATCCTTGCCCTATATATATATATAATATATATATAATATATATATATATATATATATATATATAGGGGATGGATATTATGAAAACCCACTCTTAGAGTGGAAACCATGGAAACTTGATCTTGACCATCCATCAAATGTGATCAATGGATGATATTCATTTGAAGACTTTTTGGTTTCAATTAATAATATTATATTACAAAAGGGTAATATAGTAATGTTACTAGATAAGAATAATATTATTATAACCACTCTCTCTCCATCAAATCAAGTGTCACATCCTCTTCTCTATCTCTCTCATTCTTCATAACCTTCTTCTCCATTTCTCCATTCTCTTCTCTGTGTTTCTTCCTTTCTCCACCATTGAAGAACACAAAACCCTTTACCTTCTTCCTTTCTCTGCAATCGTCGCTGCCCATCATCTCCTCTCCTCCCAACTCCTCTCTCATCTCCATCTCATCCCATCTCCTCCCAACTCCTCTCTCATTTCCATCTCCTCCCAACTCCATTTCCCCTCTCATCTCCATCCCTTGTACCGTCAAAGTCCATGGAAGCAGAATCCTACCTTCCATCCCCTCCCTCCCTCATATGACCTTAATGTTCAGATCCGACGGCATTGGTGACGATTTTCAATTTTAACAGGTATGTATGTGTTCTTGATTTGGGTTTTTGTTAGGTGATAACCCAGTTTTTTATTTGGGTTTTTTTTTTCATTTATCCAGTTTTTATTATTTTTATATAAAAAATTGAAGTGGGTTTTGCTTTGATTGTGAAGATATTCATCCGAGGTGTTAGAAGGTGACCGGAGACGGTCAGAAAGAACGACCGGTGTTAATAGAGAAGAAGGGGTTGAAGGTGTTCTTTGTGGTTGTGTCCTTAATGTGGTTGTGTCCTTAAAAGATCTGTTCTTTATAGATCTGTTCTGTTTGTTCTAATTTGTTTCAGTCCACATTGTATATGGTTCCCTTTTTTTACCAGCAACAATAAAGTAATACAATTATACAATATCATGATTTGCTTTTAATTTGTCAAGTCTTCATGGGTTTATTTGGATTTGGATTGGAAGGTGGAAACTTAGTTATTATTTTTTTTTCTTTTAGATTTTGGATGATGATCTGGGTATCACAGATGATGATTTGGGTTACAGTTTATACTACTAGATTTTGGGATTAACACGCGTTAAATAACTTTTCTACGTCACTATGCTAGATGGTGGTTTGGTAACACATGTTAACATCTCATCCATGGTTTTCTAAATGAATGGTAAGGTAACATGTGTTATGAGATTTCATCATGTGTTAACATGTGTTATTTCTAGCATGTGCTAAGATCAACCCCTCACCCGTTACACATTCCCAAAACTTTTCTCATTTAAACTCTCAACTTTCTAATTTTGGGATAACTGTTAAAAGAATTTGAAACTTTTACTTTGGGTATTAGACAACCACTTTAAATTTTGTCGAATCATAAATGATGAAATTTCTTTTAAAAATCTAACTAACTTTTATAATGCCTTTTATTTCATAGTAACCTCCACTTGAAGGAAATTTCGAGACGAAATTTTCTAAAGTAGGGGAGACTGTGACATCCGTCACCCTCGTCTTTCGTCAAATTTACAATATTAACCCTTCAAATATTTCCATTATAATCCCTATCAGTTTCGTCGTTCTCAAAAAAAAAAAAGTTTATTTTAGTGTAAACTAAAATTTTATCATTTATATTCATAATGGATCGGGTATAAGTTTTTTTTTATCCAATACGTATCTTAAAACGTCTACGGAATGGATATTATAAAAATTTCAAGTTTATAAAGTTTTATGAAACTTTTTAGTTAAATTAGTTTAACTCGGTTAAGTTTTGTATAGGAAAAAGTTAACAAGTTATAATAAAAATTAACTTAGTTATACCTGAGGGACCATTTCTGTCAATACATGAAAGTTTTTAAAACAATTCCCCCACCTCTCCTCTCTGGCGCGTTTTTCCGGTCAGACCTCCGGTCACCGGATCTGAATTCCGGCGAGGTAAGGACCTCCTTACAAGCCATTAATGCTCACTGTTAATGCTGCAAAAACGTTTCTCCACGAATATTTAACCGATTTCAACCTTTTAATGATTATTAAGGACGTACAACCATGCGTTAATGGGGATTTATGTTATAACCGTCGAGCCTTCAATCAAGCTTCTAGCTTGTAAAAATTTTCAAACGATTATATAAACTGACCATGTCTTGTCATTTCCTAACCTTTAACCACTTTAAACCCGCATTCACAGTCGTATTACTCGAGCTGTAAGTACAGTAATCGACGCTCAAAGATTTTTCCGGCCAACCTCCTAGTCTCCCATGTAATCGATATTGTAAGTCAAATTCCTTATTGCCATTTCGTTTCGTATACAGTTCCGAGCAAAAGCCCCTTAAAACAGATGCGTAATCGTTCCTATAGCTGGCTATTAATTTGGGTGTTAGGGTTTAGGAAGTGAATTGGGGAAGAAGATGAACATTGGGTTATTGTATAAATATATTATTGTTTCAAAAGAATATAATAACAAGGCTTTGGTCTAGTGGTTAGTGTTGTGTAGCATGTGTGTGGGGACCCGAGTTCGATTCTGGTTCCCCTCACTTTTCTGTTTTTATTTTTTTTAGTTCATTTATTTCCTTAATTTAATTTTTTTTTTATTATTATACATTAAAAATACATTTTAAACTTAGAATATTCATAATAAATTCATTTTTGCTCCAAAAATTATAAAACTTTAGGTGTAGCATCTTGACACCATAAAGAAAATTATCACACTTTTGCTTTCTGGAAATTATTAAATTTTCGTTATTTTATTAATTTAAAATGGTTTTAATCATAATTAATTGATAAAAAATTCATTTTTAATCATTTTGATCTCAAAATTTTAGGATAATTATTTCTTAGCATTCTAATCTGAAATAAAAATTTTTGGTTCAGAAAACATTTATTTTTATTAATTTCTCTATTTTTAATCATTTAAACATGATTTAATCTCATTAAATTCGTTTTAAATATAAACGAGTTTATAAAAATTATGAGAAAATTATTTTCATTTATTTACATCAGAAATCATCCATTTTCTATAAAAATAGTATTTTTGGATCATGTATGGTATTATTAGTCTTATTTATGTTTAATTAAGACATAATTAAACATTCATTTATTTACACTACTTAACATCTATTTTATAAATATTTTTCTTATAAAATAGAAATGTCTCATGATTGAAAGTCTTTATTATCATTGATGGATCTTTGTGTAACTCATAATTATTTATTTCAATAATTATGATTATTGTATTTATTTACAATAATTATCTAAAGTAATTAATTAGATTATTTTGTTTTAACTATTCAAACATAAATTGTATCTAAATATTAAATTGGTAATATTTATATTACCTAAACCATATTTACAAATTTTGACATATTATTTCGACTTATCATAAAAACTCTAATTCCCCAAATCGACTTAGCAAACCCTAATGCCTTAGACCCTAGTTACCTTAGACTTTTTAGACATTTCCTTATTAGTATGCTTACACATTATAGGTTGAATTCCTCGGAATTCCCATTACTTAGCTCACGACCGCTTAAGTTGGATTTTGCTCGCTTTCGCAAACTGTGAGTATATATTTCCCCTTTTTACTGTTTTACATTTTGGGGTGACTCATGTACTTACAATCAAGTTTCTATGTCTTTTACTAAATGCAATTCTTATGTGTGTTTGCTTGTGTCATTTTGTGTATCTATGACCTGTCAAATTATTAACCGTTGCGGCCTGGCATTTCAATGAATAATACTATGGTTTATACCCTTGTGACTCTGTTTAGAGTCCTCGTCATTGCTATGTATTACATTACTACTAGCGCATACTATATATATCTGCTTTCTTCTCTTAGGGTTGATTTGACCCGGATACCACTTATTACATAATTGCAAACAGTATACGACACATGAATTGCTAAACACTTTTCTACTATATTTATTTAAACAGGGTATGCTCACCAATACAATTTTTGTATTGACCAAAATATTTTGTACATGTTTCAGGTTGTTTTGAGACGCTTCTTTTAGGCTTTTGGATTTTATATTTCAGTCTTGTCTACATTGTATTTTAGCTAGACTTGTCACATTAGAATTATTGTATCCTGTAATTTCATTTCAATGTAATAAATTATTTAATCAATGTATTCAAATTTGCACTTTAGTCCATGAGCTATTGAACAATCGTCACTACGTGACACCTCGATGATTCCGCCATCGGTTGGGGTGTTACACTATGTCAATGCGAAACTCAACATGCCGTGGCAGTGGCAGCCCTGGCAAGTCTTCTGGAAAAACTTCAGGATAGTCTCGCACTACCGGTATGTCCTCGAGTTTCGGATCTTTAGCTTTATGTTCAACGACGTGTGCCAGGAACGCGGCACAACCCTTCCTTATGCGCCTTGATGCAAGATATAACTCGAAGAGTAGATCCACCACGTTCTCCTCGGACCGAGAGGGTTTCACCATTAGAAAAAGGGGATACGAACCAACTTCTCGTGACAAAAAATCTCCGCATGATTCTTGGATAACCAATCCATGCCAATGACAATATCAAAACTACCCAACTGAATATGCATTAGATCAATACGGAAAACACGATCACTAAGTTCCAAATCACAATCCCTAACCACTTCCTCAGACAATATTAACTTACCATTGGCCAATTCTAGGGTATAATGTGTATCCAACTTACTTGATTCTAACCCAGGGGATTTCTTAAAGTCGGTGGACACAAAGCTAAAATCAACGCCTGAATCAAAAAGTACCGATGCATAATGGTTGTTAAGGAGAAACGTACCAGTAACCACGTTTGGATCTTCACGTGCTTCATTGGCTCCTAGCACGAATGCTCGTCCGCGAGCTCAATCCTTAGCCTTTGGGCAATCCTTTCGGAAATGACCGGTTGCACAACATTCATAACACTCGTTTTTGGCAGGAGGAGTGTTGGTGGCTTTGGCTTTGCAGTTAGCGGTTTGGTGACCACGGCGGTTGCAGTTCTGGCATAGAATACTCTCACGTGTGCTGACATGATGGTAATTGCACTTGCTGCAGTAGGGATGGGGCCCGTTGTATTTCCTTTTGGGCTCCACAGCAGTAGTGGCAGCAAAAACCATTACAGAGTCTTGGCGCTTGTGGGAGAAGTTCTTACCCTTCTTGGAACCAGATCGATTGCGCTTGTCCCCAGATGTTTTACCAGCAACTTTAACCTTACGATTCAACGAACCCATACGAACAACATCATCTGTGAGACTGTGAGCCAGTGTAAAAGCACTCTGGATGGTAGTGGGTGCAGACGCAGTAACCATGCTTCGGATCTTGGGAAACAAACCCCAAATATACGGTTCGACTCTCTTGTACTCAAGAGTGACCATGTGGGGTACAAGTCGAGAGAGCTCGTGGAAACGGGTAGTATAAGCAGTCACATTAGCATCCACCATAGAAAATGACACAACAACTTAGAACGCATGTTCTCGACATAATGTTTTAAGTTGTTAAACCTAAAATAAATTGTTTTGTGTTTTTAATTGTTATGTTTTGTGTTATTTTAGCCTAAACAATCCAAAACATCATGAATAAATCCAAAAAATGATGCCTACATGTAACTTTTTAATCCTTCTCACACTTCTCACGAAATATGGCCTTTGTACCCTAACCCTACCCTCTCTCTCTTTCTATATATATATATATATATATATATATATATATATATATATATATATAGGGAAAAGTTCAAATACAAAGTAATGAAAACGTGCGAAGTGTGCGAATGAATCTCCACCATCTATTTTGACATGGTTAATTTTCACATGGGAGGACATTTTTGTCTTTTTTACTTTTTGACTCATAAACCCACTTCCCCCATGATTTTTTAAACGGCTATAACTTTTTTCATAAGATAATATTTTTTAAAAAAATTTACACCGTATTAACGAGCGTTTTGTTCTCTTTAATTTGAGTAGCCCAGTGCTATAGTTTTCTTAATTTTCAAAAACAGGTACATAATTTCACATTCAAGTATCTGGTACGTGATTTTAGGTGTTAGGCCAACTATCTGAATCTGGTACGTAATTTTAGCTATAGGGTATCTTATACATGATTTTAAGTGTATGGTCAAATGTGGGCATCTGATACGTGATTATAGGTATAGTACGTGATTCTAGTTGTATAAACAATTATGTACCATATGCCTATATTAGTCGTATAACTAAAATTACGTACTATACCCAAAAATCATGTACAAGATTATTTAATACTTAAAATCACGTACCATATACAGTATAAACATAGAAAGGTATATCGTATTTTGTATTTTAAATTCACGTACATAATAACCACATTAGTCATACACATAGAGATAAAATCTTAGATGCCCACAGTTAGCTTTACACCTAATATGGTACGTAATATGATATGTAACTTCGTGTACATAATAACCAATTTCATAATAATTTTATAATGTTTTGAGATTATCTACCGGTACGTCATTACATAATATGATACGTATCTTCACATTAAAGTATATGGTACGTAATTGGTCATACAACTAGAATCAAGAATCATATGCCAAGCTTAGTCTTATAACTAAACTTACATACCACACCCAAAATCATGTACAAGATTACATAATACTTAAAATTACGTACCATATAGAATATATACATAGAATGCCGTATCATATTCCATATTTTAAAATCACGTACTAAATAACCACATTAGTCATACACATAGACACAGAATTACGTATCAGATGCTCACATTTAGCCATACACATAAAATCATGTATCAGATACCCTACAGCTAAAATCACGTACCATATTCCCACAGTTTGGCTTACACCTAATGTCACACCACGCCTATGGCGGAAACACGTGGCGCGACGGTTCAAGAGGGTTAAGCCAAGATTAATGCAAACCACAAGTAATTAAAGAAACGGGTCAATTATTCAAGCGTCGAAAATCATGTTGATTATTCATACATAATTGAAAATTGTTTTTAAGACAAATAAGGAGGCTCCTCAACTATATCCCGGTTTCCTTGGGATAGAATGACGAGACCTCTTCAAAACATCCAACGCCCAGATTAGAGATTCTGTCACACCCTCAAAATCCACATGCGGAGTTTTACCGCGAGGCGTATGACAAACCAGGATCCAAACCAACGATCACAATAAACAGTCTAAATGAACATATGCAATTTAAGAAAACATAGTTTAAAATCCCCAATTACAGCGGAAGCTTATTCAAAACATAACCCAAAATAATCCAAGTGTTCAACGTTCGAAAACCATGCAATCCGAACTAGACGCCGTGCAGACGCGTGCGCCCTAGTTCCATTGTGCTACCTTAGCGACCTGAGAAAACATGTAAAAGTTTACGTCAGCACAAAAATGCTGGTGAGTTTACAGGTTTTGTAATCCAAGTACCAAGTTCAACCTGTCCATACTATAACAAATCGAAAACCAAAGTACGCTAGCTAGGCGTATGTTTTGTCACTATCACGATTGGAAAACCATTACTAACTCGCAAACCAGATGTAGTGCCCGATGTAGTAACCTGTTGTTCCTGTTTGAGACAATATGCACCCGTCGACCCTCCAAGTCGACGAGCGGGGTTGGTCACTCCCAATAGCGCTATTCACATTTCCCCGTTGTGCAAACCCGCACATTCATGGTTCCCCCCGGGACTTCCAAAGATCGTATAGTAAACAATAGAAACCCATAGTATGACAGTAGTTACCAAACATAAGTTTTAACACATGTTTTCTCCCCCAAAAAGTGAAACCAGTTAAAAGAGGGGCCGTAAACTCACCTTAAGTTGCGTTACTCCGAAACACGAATAAACTCAGCAGCTATGCTAGTCCCGTAAAGCAGCGACCTAACATATGACAGTTACAAGTACTTAGACTAATAACCCGCAGGTTAGTTAGTCCCTAGATGTCCAGACCATAACCAAGTTCGTTTGAAAACACCGTGACTGTTTAACTGACCCAATGTACAAGACTCGACATCCCATTGGTGACCCGAGACCCCCCCCCCCCCCGTGTTATGTTTACGCTCCCAAACAAACAATCATGCAATCACACTTAACATACGTTAACGTCCAACAAGTTATAGCACGTAGTTCACGTATCTCATAATTACATCCAAACATATGTTACCAAGTTATTAGATATGTTACGGGGTTCCTAGCATGTTCCTAGACGTCAAATCGGGTCTCGGAATGCTAATTTACACTTACAGCAGCAGTATACGCGATTAGGAAAAGTCAACTAGCATTTAGGTTGGTCAACAGGCATTTAGGAAGGCTAATTGCATGTAATATAGGCATTTAGGGTCATAAGACATGTAAATCTTGAGCTTATATGCGATTAGGGCTATAAGACATGTATTTCAGGACTTAACTAGCATTTAGGATCACAATTGCATGTAATAGAGGCATTTAGCCCCCAATTGCATGGTATATAGGCGATTAGGGCCTCTTTATAGGCGATTGGCCTCCTAATCGCCTATAACATAGGCGATTAGGGTTGCTAATCGCCAATAACCCAGCTGTTCCGGTTTTTCGCGCGTTTAACACTCCAAATCAGATCCAGAACGTGTGTAATCATCCAATATCAACCCAACAACTATACCAAACATGTTTAAACCAAAATCCTTCGTTTAGCCTCGATCTAACAGCCCTGAATGTAACCATGCATCTCAAACAATACATACAACATGAACATCACATTATCATGCAAGAACCTTAACCCTAATGAACAATAAATCAGATTCTATCATCATGCCTTTATTATTAATCTGAAACTAATCTAATAACATGAAATCATCCATCTTTAGATCATAAAAACCCTAGCTTTTAATCATAAACACACATAACACATGTATGATAGTTAGAATCCGATTAATAACACTTATTAACGATTTTCAGAAAGCTTAAACGTTTTAGAACAGGTCTGGACCATTAGGGATTTAATAAAAACGTTAATAAGATTGCATGGATGGAAACCACACCTTAGATTTGTGAAAGATTGATGAAACAAGCTTGAAACCTTGTGTTTTGATCAAAAATCGCGTTCCAGAGGTTGTGTGTGTGTTGGGGCGGGTTATGGGACGACTAGGGTTTGTATTATGAAGTTTAGGAGGTCAAGCATTGTATTTATAGTCGTTTTTAGTCGTCCAGCCCGTAACACGCGATTGTGCAGCATTACACGCGATTAGGGATCCTAATCGCATGAAACTTCATGCATTTGGGGCCTAATCGCCACTTATGGCATGCGATTAGCCCCCAATCGCCCATAAGTCTGCCCAATCGCCCTCCCTATAGGCGATTAGCCACCCCTAATCGCCTATAGGGGCTGGTTCCTTGTATTTTGCGCGTTAAACCCCGTTTTAACATATGTTAACACATTTTCACATACCGACAAGTCACATAATGATTGTAAACACATAACACTTGCAAACAAACATATTCACACTCGTTCACCAATTCCCGGGACTCGAGACTTGTATGTTCCGTATGACCTGACGATTCTACGAATCGTCACCATTTGTACACTTGGTTAAGGACTGACATCTAATGAACCTCTAGACCAACATCCAATGATCTTCTATACTAAACCGATAGTTCCCGAACCATAACACGACTTAACTTACCCAGTTAAGTATAATATACGCGTGACTCGCTAAGGTAGACTTTCATCTAGACAACGTTGTTAACCAGAATTTGCCGGGTGTCACATCATCCCCACGTTAAAAGAATTTTCGTCCCGAAAATTGCACAGTACCCAAAAGGAATAACAAAAGAAACAGACAAAAGATAGAAACCAAGAGAGAGATTTACCCGAGTTGTCACATCATCCCCACGTTAAAAGGAATCTCGCCCCGAGATTCATTCAGCTGCAGTGGAGACATATCTCGATTCGAACGCTTCCTTAGGAAAGAGATGAGGATACTTAGACTTCATCTGATCCTCCCGTTCCCAAGTGTACTATGGTCCCCGGTTCGAGTTCCAGCGAACCTTCACAATGCGAATCTTGCTATGACGTTGGCTACGAATCTTGTAATCCAGAATCTCCACAGGTTCTTCCACAATCCAAAGACGATCATCAACCTTGATCTCTTCCAGTGGAACGATGAGAGACTCGTCAGCCATGCACTTCTTCAGGTTGGACACATGGAAGACGTTATGTACGTTACCGAGCTCCGTCGGTAAATCAAGACGATATGCCACCGGTCCAATCAGTTCCAGGATCGTAAATGGGCCGACATACCGAGGGTTGAGTTTGCCACGCTTCCCAAAGCGTATGACGCCCTTCCACGGTGAGACTTTCAGAAGTACCTTGTCATCAACTTGGAATTCCAATGGTTTGCGACGTTGATCAGCATAACTCTTTTGCCGATCCCGTGCTGCTGCCAACCGGTTACGAATCTGTACGATCTTTTCCGAAGTTTCGTACACTAGTTCAGGCCCAGTGAGTTGACTCTCACCCACCTCAGCCCAACAAAGAGGAGAACGGCATTTTCGCCCGTACAGTGCCTCGAACGGAGCCGCCTTGATGCTCGTGTGATAACTGTTGTTGTACGAGAATTCTACTAACGGTAGATGAGCTTCCCAACTTTTGCCAAAATCGATCACACATGCCCGCAGCATGTCTTCTAAAGTTTGAATCGTACGTTCACTCTGACCGTCAGTCTGTGGGTGATAAGCTGTACTCATGTCCAGCTGGGTACCCAAAGCTTTGTGTAAGGACTTCCAGAAATGAGAAGTAAAGTGGGAGTCACGATCCGAGATAATAGAAACCGGCACCCCGTGCTTAGAAACAACTTCCTTCAGATAAAGACGAGCCAAACGATCCATGGTGTCGGTCTCTTTAATAGCGAGAAAATGGGCTGATTTCGTCAACCGATCAACAATCACCCATATCTTATCATTCCCGCTCGGTGACTTAGGCAGTTGTGTGACAAAATCCATGGTAATCCGTTCCCATTTCCACTCTGGAATCTCAGGTTGTTGCAAGAGACCCGACGGTTTCTGGTATTCTACCTTGACCTTAGCACAAGTCAAGCATTTGCTCACGTATGAGGCTATATCCGACCTCATGTTTGGCCACCAGTAAAGCACCTTCAGATCTTGGTACATCTTATCCGAACCAGGATGAATAGAATACCGGGACTTATGAGCCTCATCTAGGACAAGCTCCCGTAGTCCCCCGAATAAAGGAACCCATATGCGTTCTGCGAAGTAGTGCAGGCCATCAGGCCTTCGCTCGAGGTGCTTGTCGGCACCGTGCATAGTTTCAGCTTTAAGGTTTTCCTCCTTCAAAGCTTCTAACTGGGCAGAACGGAGTTGATCAGGTAGCGATGAATGAATGGTGAGTTGCAACGCCCGAACGCGACGAGGTTTAGTTGATTCCTTCCTGCTCAAGGCGTCTGCTACAACATTCGCCTTGCCAGGATGGTACTTAATGGCACAATCATAGTCGTTCAGGAGTTCAATCCAACGACGCTGTCGTATGTTCAAATGTTGTTGGTCGAAAATATGTTGAAGACTCTTGTGATCGGTGTAGATGATGCATTTGGTACCGTACAAGTAATGTCTCCAAATTTTCAACGCGAATACCACTGCACCCAACTCCAAGTCATGGGTGGTGTAGTTCTTCTCGTGCACCTTGAGTTGACGAGAAGCATACGCAATCACTTTCTCGCGTTGCATCAACACGCAACCGAGACCATGAATAGAAGCATCACAGTAAACAACGAAATCATCAGGGCCTTCAGGTAAGGACAAAATAGGAGCAGAACAAAGTTTAGACTTCAGTTCTTGAAATGCCGACTCTTGTGGTTCACCCCAGTCAAATTTTCTATCCTTCTGAGTAAGAGTGGTGAGGGGTTGAGCGATCTTCGAGAATCCCTGAATGAAACGACGATAGTAGCCCGCAAGGCCTAGGAATTGCCGCACCTCAGTTGGCGTCTTTGGTGCTCCCCAGTCCTTGATCGCCTCGATCTTAGCTGGATCGACATGAATTCCTAGTTCATTAACCACATGTCCTAGGAACTGAACTTCGCGTAACCAAAAGTCACACTTCGAGAACTTAGCGTAAAGTTGTTCTCGTCGCAAGAGTTCCAAAACCAAACGCAGGTGTTCCTCGTGTTCGGTCTTGTTCTTGGAGTAAATCAGGTTGTCATCAATAAACACAATGACGAACTTGTCAAGATATGGCTTGCAAACGCGGTTCATCAAGTCCATGAAAACTGCCGGTGCGTTCGTGAGACCGAAAGGCATGACCAAGAATTCGAAATGGCCATAACGTGTACGAAAGGCAGTCTTTGCAACGTCAGCTTCCCTTACGCGCAACTGGTGATAACCGGACCTCAAATCAATTTTGGAGTAGTAACTAGAACCCTGGAGTTGGTCTAATAGATCATCAATACGTGGAAGAGGATAACGGTTCTTGACGGTCAATTTGTTCAGTTCTCTGTAGTCCACACACAATCGGAAACTTCCATCCTTCTTCTTAACAAATAGAATCGGGGCTCCCCAAGGGGAAGAACTTGGTCTGATGAAACCCTTGTCCAAGAGTTCCTGTAACTGACTAGACAATTCCTGCATCTCGGGAGGTGCAAGACGGTAGGGGGCCCGAGCAATAGGAGCAGCCCCTGGTACAAGATCAATACCGAACTCGACTTGACGATGGGGAGGGAGACCAGATAAATCATTGGGAAAAACATCAGGAAACTCGCGTACAACAGGAATATCGTCGATCTTCTTCTCATCGCTAGAGGAAACAGATAAAAGTGCCAAAACGGCCGAGTAACCCTTCCGAAGACACTTAAGGGCTTTCATGCTAGAGATGATATTCAGCGGAACACCACCCTTGATACCGTACACAGAAAGGAATTCTCCATCAGGGAGAGGAATCCGAATAATCTTGTCGTAACAGACAATCTCCGCGCGATACAAAGACAACCAATCCATGCCTACCACCACGTCAAAACTACCCAAAGGTACCGGCATAAGGTCGATGGGGAACGACAAACCCGACAACTCTAGTTGACACTCCCGAAGGATACAAGTAGCTTCAATCTTTTTACCGTCAGCCAACTCAATAATATACTTAGCCTCTAATGGTACGGGTACTATATCTAGCAGTCGACTAACTTCCATGGATACAAAACTCTTGTCGGCACCAGAATCAAATAAAACACTAACAGAGCGATTATTGAGAAGGAACGTACCGGTAACTGTGTCAGGATCCTGTCTAGCCTCAGCGGCTCCAATGACGAAGGCACGTGCATTCCTGCCACCGCCCCCGTTGTTCCCGTTACCGTTGTTTCCGCCCTGCTTCAGTTTCGGGCAATCCTTCTTGTAATGCCCAGTCTCACCACAGTTGTAACATCCTTGTCTCCTCGTAGTTCCTTGAGCAGCAGGAGCCGGGGTATTGCTTGGGGCCTGGGTCGATGGAAGTGTAGCCCGACAATCTTTAGCAAAATGCCCAACTCGCTGGCAGCGATGACAACGGTTACTGTCGCAGTTCCCTTGATGATGACGTCCACACTTGTTACATTTAGGCAGTTTCCCCGCATAACCACCCTGTTTGTTACCAGTATAAGAAGAACCCCCATTATCGAACCTCTTACCCTGCTGTGCTGGCCCAGATCCTTTCCCCTCGTTATCCCACTTGCGCTTGTTGTTCTCTGGGGCCTTGACAGTCGAACCCTTAGCAGGCAAAATACCCTCATTCACCTTTAAGTTCGTCATCCTATGAGCCGATCGGACCATCTCTGAGTATGTAGGATGATTTCCCGCAGCCACTAACCCTGCGATTTCTGGTACTAGCCCCGAAATATAGTGCTCAATCCTCCTATATTCTGGCACATGCAGATCGGGACACAGCACTGCCAACTCATTACGCCTCACAGTATACTTCTCAATTTCAGACCCAGACATCTTGAGGTTCCACA
Organism: Ambrosia x helenae; assembly: GCA_030844895.1. Taxonomy (NCBI): domain Eukaryota; kingdom Viridiplantae; phylum Streptophyta; class Magnoliopsida; order Asterales; family Asteraceae; genus Ambrosia; species Ambrosia x helenae. Next base: position 145,816,014 of record CM061231.1, read on the forward strand.
CTTCGTGCTCTAACTTCTGCACCTCTTCCCTTGGACAGTACTCACGCTTCAACAGTTGAACAAAGTTTTCCCAAGGCATAGCATACGCCTCCCCTATACCCATATTCTGGGTGATGTTATTCCACCAGGTCAAAGCAATATCCTGGAATAACGCAGCAGCATACTTGACTCGATCCTCTGGGAGACAGTTACACATCAGAAACACTGACTCCACCTTTTCCAACCACCTGAGTAGACTCACCGCACCCTCAGTGCCAGAGAATTCCTGGGGCTTACAGTCCCGAAACATCTTATAGGTACACATGGGTGGGGGTGGGTTAACAGGACCACCTGAAATAAAATGTGTGAGAAAACACGGCGAATGTAAACAAGGTTCACTAATGAGGTAAAAGTGGATAAATCAACTTACCACCACCATTGTGCCCTAACTGGAAGGCAGCTTGCAGCAAGTTGTTCAGATCATCCTGTGATAGGTTAATACCTCCACGACCACCAGCACCACCGCGACCACCACCACGTCCACCATTGCGACCACCTCCACGTCCTCCTCGTACTCCAGACATGATTCTGGCAGAAAGAACGAGAAAATTTAGTTTCGCAGCTAAAGATAACCACTAATGTTTACAAGATCAAAGCTAGATCCAATCCAGGACTATCCATTCGAACCCAGAGCTCACCAGGGCTTTCATGCATTTCGGTTTATGATTTTGTGTGCACCCAAAATGATAAACCGCTCTACATGGTCCTCCAAGTGTTCTCCTAGTTCAAAGTTCAAATCACCGAACATAGACTCTTAGCTATACACCGTAATACTACGGTAGTTTATGGCAAGTGTTTCTATTGGAGTATGAAAGGGAGATGTCCGAGCCTTGGACAAATCTCAAGAGTACACGATTTACCCCAATATACCGCACTGCCTAGGAAACAAGTAACCCGACTTAGGATAGAACGGATGATGTAACCTAGGAAGATCAAATGATTTAGAGACACCCCGACAAGACCATACGTAAACCACCATAACGTTTAGTACTATGTGATCGTCTAGTGTGTGCGACTCGGCTATAGACTAGACTCTACATGCAGTCCTAGTTCACTATAACCATTGGCTCTGATACCAATCTGTCACACCCTCAAAATCCACTTGCGGAGTTTTACCACGAGGCGTATGACAAACCAGGATCCAAACCAACGATCACAATAAACAGTCTAAATGAACATATGCAATTTAAGAAAACATAGTTTAAAATCCCCAATTACAGCGGAAGCTTATTCAAAACATAACCCAAAATAATCCAAGTGTTCAACGTTCGAAAACCATGCAATCCTAACTAGACGCCGTGCAGACGCGTGCGCCCTAGTTCCATTGTGCTACCTTAGCGACCTGAGAAAACATGTAAAAGTTTACGTCAGCACAAAAATGCTGGTGAGTTTACAGGTTTTGTAATCCAAGTACCAAGTTCAACCTGTCCATACTATAACAAATCGAAAACCAAAGTACGCTAGCTAGGCGTATGTTTTGTCACTATCACGATTGGAAAACCATTACTAACTCGCAAACCAGATGTAGTGCCCGATGTAGTAACCTGTTGTTCCTGTTTGAGACAATATGCACCCGCCGACCCTCCAAGTCGACGAGCGGGGTTGGTCACTCCCAATAGCGCTATTCACATTTCCCCGTTGTGCAAACCCGCACATTCATGGTTCCCCCCGGGACTTCCAAAGATCGTATAGTAAACAATAGAAACCCATAGTATGACAGTAGTTACCAAACATAAGTTTTAACACATGTTTTCTCCCCCAAAAAGTGAAACCAGTTAAAAGAGGGGCCGTAAACTCACCTTAAGTTGCGTTACTCCGAAACACGAATAAACTCAGCAGCTATGCTAGTCCCGTAAAGCGGCGACCTAACATATGACAGTTACAAGTACTTAGACTAATAACCCGCAGGTTAGTTAGTCCCTAGATGTCCAGACCATAACCAAGTTCGTTTGAAAACACCGTGACTGTTTAACTGACCCAATGTACAAGACTCGACATCCCATTGGTGACCCGAGACCCCCCCCCCCCCGTGTTATGTTTACGCTCCCAAACAAACAATCATGCAATCACACTTAACATACGTTAACGTCCAACAAGTTATAGCACGTAGTTCACGTATCTCATAATTACATCCAAACATATGTTACCAAGTTATTAGATATGTTACGGGGTTCCTAGCATGTTCCTAGACGTCAAATCGGGTCTCGGAATGCTAATTTACACTTACAGCAGCAGTATACGCGATTAGGAAAAGTCAACTAGCATTTAGGTTGGTCAACAGGCATTTAGGAAGGCTAATTGCATGTAATATAGGCATTTAGGGTCATAAGACATGTAAATCTTGAGCTTATATGCGATTAGGGCTATAAGACATGTATTTCAGGACTTAACTAGCATTTAGGATCACAATTGCATGTAATAGAGGCATTTAGCCCCCAATTGCATGGTATATAGGCGATTAGGGCCTCTTTATAGGCGATTGGCCTCCTAATCGCCTATAACATAGGCGATTAGGGTTGCTAATCGCCAATAACCCAGCTGTTCCGGTTTTTCGCGCGTTTAACACTCCAAATCAGATCCAGAACGTGTGTAATCATCCAATATCAACCCAACAACTATACCAAACATGTTTAAACCAAAATCCTTCGTTTAGCCTCGATCTAACAGCCCTGAATGTAACCATGCATCTCAAACAATACATACAACATGAACATCACATTATCATGCAAGAACCTTAACCCTAATGAACAATAAATCAGATTCTATCATCATGCCTTTATTATTAATCTGAAACTAATCTAATAACATGAAATCATCCATCTTTAGATCATAAAAACCCTAGCTTTTAATCATAAACACACATAACACATGTATGATAGTTAGAATCCTATTAATAACACTTATTAACGATTTTCAGAAAGCTTAAACGTTTTAGAACAGGTCTGGACCATTAGGGATTTAATAAAAACGTTAATAAGATTGCATGGATGGAAACCACACCTTAGATTTGTGAAAGATTGATGAAACAAGCTTGAAACCTTGTGTTTTGATCAAAAATCGCGTTCCAGAGGTTGTGTGTGTGTTGGGGCGGGTTATGGGACGACTAGGGTTTGTATTATGAAGTTTAGGAGGTCAAGCATTGTATTTATAGTCGTTTTTAGTCGTCCAGCCCGTAACACGCGATTGTGCAGCATTACACGCGATTAGGGATCCTAATCGCATGAAACTTCATGCATTTGGGGCCTAATCGCCACTTATGGCATGCGATTAGCCCCCAATCGCCCATAAGTCTGCCCAATCGCCCTCCCTATAGGCGATTAGCCACCCCTAATCGCCTATAGGGGCTGGTTCCTTGTATTTTGCGCGTTAAACCCCGTTTTAACATATGTTAACACATTTTTACATACCGACAAGTCACATAATGATTGTAAACACATAACACTTGCAAACAAACATATTCACACTCGTTCACCAATTCCCGGGACTCGAGACTTGTATGTTCCGTATGACCTGACGATTCTACGAATCGTCACCATTTGTACACTTGGTTAAGGACTGACATCTAATGAACCTCTAGACCAACATCCAATGATCTTCTATACTAAACCGATAGTTCCCGAACCATAACACGACTTAACTTACCCAGTTAAGTATAATATACGCGTGACTCGCTAAGGTAGACTTTCATCTAGACAACGTTGTTAACCAGAATTTGTCGGGTGTCACAGATTCCCCCGACCCTGCTTGCCATGTCGTCCTTCATCTATCAATTACCTGAAAGATATGTTTAAAAATTTGTCAATATATAAATATTGGTGAGTTTACTGCTCGCGCATGGTCGTAGGTTTGGAAGCAGTGATCATGCCGCGTATCTGTGGCGCCAACCCGAATAGGTATCGTTCCACTTTCTTGCTTTCCGGGGTAACCAAGCGAGGCACTAACCGGGAGAGATCATGGAATCTGGACGTGTACCCAGCTACGTCCGATCCAACCATGGTGAGGTTCCAGAACTCGGTTTCTAGCTTTTGCACTTCACTCGCCGGGCAGTATTCGGCGATCATCAGTTCCTTCAACTCCAACCATGACAAGGAGTAAGCAACATCGTCTCCTAGTGATTGTACTTGGTTGTTCCACCATGTTAGTGCTTGATCCAGAAATAGGTTAGTGGAGTACATGACAGCTTGTCGCGGGGTACAGCTACTGATGCGGACCACCGCTTCGGTTTTCTTGAACCATTTGACTAGTCCGACAGAGCCTTCAGTGCCACTGAAATTGAGTGGCTTGCAGTCCAGAAAAGCTTTAAACGTGCAGCCACGCTCTCGCGAGGCCGTTTCGGTAGGGGAGGTTTCGCGTCGGTCGCTCCCCGTTCGATCCCGCGATCTTTCAGTGCGGGTGGCATTGTGTTCCGCGAGGGCTCGGGCTATGCGCTCCGAGACTAGGGCTTCCAGCTCCTCGGGTGTTGTGGGTAGTCCTCCATTTCCACTGTTGCTTCGGGTGGCTGGTGCCATTTTTCTATGTATGCAGGTGATCCTCCCAGTGTCTCTGAAGTATCTCTACTGTGGTGGCGGCGGCGGGTACTGATACTGGGGGGCGTACATGCTAATGGACATACTGATCGCCATAATACGATCATACAAGAATTGGCGATGCGCGAAATGTGCGTCGCCCGTAATCCCGCAATGCGCGTCCATGCGCAGTAGCTCCTCAGCATAATGTGCCAGTGCATCTCTGGCGTCGATGATCCTGGCCCACATGAGTTGGGCCTGCTGCTCCATCTGGTTCACGGTGCGCTGCACCGTGTCGGTGAGAGTCTGAAAGTCTCTCTCCAAAGAGATCACTGTGGACCATGCCGGTCCTGACAGTGGGGCCATCCCGTGGGGCTGTGACGGCCCGGGGATATCAGTGTACGTCGGCTGGGATGGGCCGACTATATCGGGTATCGGTAAGGGTGTGAAGGGTGGGGCAAAGCCCTGTAATCCAGTGAAGAAGTGGGGTGGCATCTGGTATGGGTCTCCTGCACCTAGAGTATACGGTGCAAGTGGTGGCATCATAAAGGGGGCTCCTGCACCCACAGTGAACGGTGCAGGTGGTGGTATGGTGAGCATCTCGGGTAGGGGTGGTAGTATGGGGAAGGTGGTGATAGGTAGTGTCATGGGTGCTGATGAGGGGACTATGAGCTCGGCTAGTGGGACCATGAGGGGCTGTGTGACAGCGACCCACTCAGGAGCGGATATCACGGCGGTAGGGGTGGTGGGGCTAGCAGTGGCGTGAGCTGCCAAGCCTGCTCGGTGCAGCTCAGAGCTACGGGCTGAGCTACCCTCGAGGATGTGCCCAGCAGAGGCTGGCCCATCCTGTGGTACGGGCTCTGGTAAGGCGAGTAGGGCGGCCGGTGCAGTGGTGGCGTGCTCTATCATCGGAGCAACGTGCTCCTCCAGGTCTGCCGGTGGAATCGGTACAGCAATGTGCTCCACCGACGCAGTCGACTCGTCGTCGGAGTCGTCCGAGATCCACCCGTTGTGTCCTCGGGCAACGGGCAGAAGCCTCATGCCCGGGGGAATGGGGATGTGTGGGGTGGGTAGTGGCTCACGATCGACGTGGGCATGCCGATCGAATGGAGACTCCACGGTCTCCGACTGGGTGGGGCGGGTCTCGACGGACCTGCACAGCCTACAAGGAAATCCCTGACGGCTCGGATGGGGTGTGCTGGCAATGGTGCGGTCTGGAAGGGCACTAGAGGCAAGTCAGCTTGTGGTGCCTCGGCCACGGCGGCCACGTCGCCTCCAGCGGGGGCCCATGCGGGGTCCTCACTAGGGTCGGTCTCGTCGGAGCTGTCTCCGTCTGCGCCTCCAACGGCGGCGTCAACCTCCATGTCATCGTCCTCAGGATCGAGTACTACAACCTCGATCGGTGGGGGCGGCAAGATCTGTATGCTACTGTCGTAGCTCGGCGCGGCGCTCTCAGCGTTCGACATCCCTGGCAAAAGAACCGTACTAACGTTTATGTATTATTCATTAGATAGTCAAGTATACATTTACAGTAATCTTCCTAACTTCTAATATTGAAATAACACGTATCGTTGCCCATGGCTAGCTTGGTCGGAATCTCTTCATACCCAATGTTCGTTGGAAAATTAGTTTATTGCGTTTTGCGTTTACTTTGAAAGCTTATCTTTTTGAACCAAATCCGGTTATAGTTTAGATTTCATAAATACTAATTCGCTATAACCTTGGCTCTGATACCACTTTCTGTCACACCACGCCTATGGCGGAAACACGTGGCGCGACGGTTCAAGAGGGTTAAGCCAAGATTAATGCAAACCACAAGTAATTAAAGAAACGGGTCAATTATTCAAGCGTCGAAAATCATGTTGATTATTCATACATAATTGAAAATTGTTTTTAAGACAAATAAGGAGGCTCCTCAACTATATCCCGGTTTCCTTGGGATAGAATGACGAGACCTCTTCAAAACATCCAACGCCCAGATTAGAGATTCCCCCGACCCTGCTTGCCATGTCGTCCTTCATCTATCAATTACCTGAAAGATATGTTTAAAAATTTGTCAATATATAAATATTGGTGAGTTCACAGGTTTTAGTTTAATAAAACTTTATTTCATGGGAATTTCCTTGTTATGACAATTTATAGGAGTTGCAAGTTCCTACAATTCTACTTGAGCCTATAACCAAACCAAGACAAATAATAACGCCCCGCCCCAAGTCGTTACTCGGTATTCCTACGACTTGATTTCAGAATACGTGCACCCCAGGCATACGCCGATGCAAAATCGACGCTATCGATTAGGGGTGGGCCTTGTCAGGCACCAATAGTACTATCCAAATATTCCTTCGGTTTCACTTTCCTGAATTAATGATTATAGTAGAGAGGGTCTCAACCCCGAGTGGCGATCACAACTCAAGTATCCAACCCGTCAAACAATTCCCAACATATCTTTCCCCCGTAAAAACGTTAAATAGTTTAGAAATTGGGCCGTGAGACTCACCTGAAACTGTGCTCGGCTCAAAGAAGAAAATAGTAAATTTTGCGGTCTCGCACCTACAAACGTCCTAGACGTATAAGCCACTACACCTATAGTGTATGTGCCTTGGCAAGTTGTACACCCAACTCCCCGACCACGTATTATCCAAATTCCCGTTTAATTAGTCTCGTATCCTAGGTTCATTGGCGATGGATTACCCTTTTCTTTCAAGTCATATATTATTCTTGTCAATACTCTTTGTAACTTGTATACTATTATTCTCGACACGACTCTACCCAACGTATAATTATTTTCCCATTTAAATAATTATACTTAGGATCGTTTCGCTCGATATAATATGATTTCTTATTACTCGATCCGACTTACTTTGCCACATATTTATTTTCCCATTTAAATAAATATGCTAAGTTCTTGTCGTTTGGTAATATATTCTTAACGCCCGACTCGACTCACCATGCCGTACATTTATTTTCCCATTTAAATAAATATACTAGGATCTTGTCGGTATTCACACGTTCGTAGACATACTTCACCTACTCGTCTCGGTTTTCCTTCTCGCATATCTACTTTCCCATTCAAATAGATATACTAGAATTTCGTCGAGACGAGCATGTGTACATATATCAATGCGTGAATTCTACTTGTTAAGTCCATGTGTCGTTTAGCGTTTTTAATTCATTACGTTGTGTTTTCTCCCACGAATATTCTTTCTACACCTAGGAAAGTGTTACACAAGTTTCACCCTTGTTATATATCTTTTATTTCTTAAAATATATATATATATATATGTTTTCATCTTGCCGCAATGGCATTCTTTTCTCATTCGTCCGCTTAGTCGTTATTGTTAGTTCATGTGACTAAGTTCGTTAGTTAGATTTTTCCACATTTTCTCCCCATATGCGCTCTATGGAAATATTTTTCGTACTTCCAATTCCGAACACATATTACTTGGAAAAATATTCTTTTGTATTTTTAGTTCAACTTGTTAACTTGTAACCCAAAAATGTTTCCGATACTTTTATATTCCCATTTATATAAAAGTATCCATTTTAGTACAAGTCTTTACTAATATTTTATAAAACCTTTATTTTTATAAAATCCTTATGTTAACTTAGCCACCTATTTTTATAAAACTTCTATTTTTATAAAAATACCTCCTTCAAAATATACATAAGTAGGTTTCTCATGTTTATCAAAATTATACTTAGAAAAACTATTATTTACGTTTTTGACACCGAACTTTCCGCGAACACATTTTTGGACCAAAGTTTCTAAAATACATATTTTAGTCCCTCAACTTTCTAAGTTACAATATTAGTCCCTTAACTTATACTTGTTGCATTTTTCATCTCATCTTTTAAGGTTAGCATTTTTCCTTCCAATTTAGTGGACTTTGAAGAATCATATTTTTCATGTTTGGTTATTTTTACACCATTTCATTTTTAATAGTCTTGTATTCCATTATTAATGCTATTAACATGTGGGTTTCATGTTTTTATCCAATCTATCAAATTTTCACTCATCCAAGTGAGTAGACTTTGAACATGCAACTTTTTCATTCATGATCATCTAACACATTCTAATATATTTTTGACATTAACTAGTCATCTTATGATGATTAAAATCATCTTTTATCATATTCAAGTCCTTTTCACAAATCATGTTCCAATCATTATCCAACTCAAGTGTATGTTCATATTTTTACATTTTCTTAAAATATCATATTATTAATATCAAATCCATGTTTTATCCATATCATTATTATTTCATTTTCATCTTGTGAGATACATTAACTTTTATATTTCAAAACTACCTTCTACCCATCAATGTACAACTTGCTCATAGAAGCACATAATATGAACATTAACAAACAAAACAAGGTTAAAACTTACTACTAGCTCAAGGCTAGGGAAGACAAGAACCTTGGATTGGATGGGGTTTAGTGTGTTCTTCCAAAGGGTTAAGCTCCAAGCTCTTGAAACACACAATGGGGTTTTGAAGGTTAATGATCTAGAGGTGATTTGGTAGTGTAAAAATTGTAAGAAGAATGTATGTAGAGGGGTGTAAGGCTACGGCCACAAGAGGAGAAGAAGAAGTTTTTGAATTTTGATTCAAGTATTCTCTCAAGTTGCTTATAACACTCTCTTTCAAATCTTCCCAAGATCACCCAATATCTTGCCTTGGATTATGGAAGATTTAAGAGATTATGCAAGATCACAAAAAAAAATCTATGGAGATTATAAGAGGGTGTTTTGGCCGTGAGTTTTAAGAGAGAGAGTGGAGAGGATTTGGTGAATTCTAATGCCCAATACCATTCCATGCAAGCTTATGATTAATATCATTTCTAATGATTTATTTAGATAACACAAGTAATCTCCCACTTGAGTGGGCCATAGGCCGGCCCCAAGGGGTCTTGGTGGGGTCCACTTTGCTAAATAATACCCATCATTAGTTAAGTTAATCTTGTTCGGGTACCGTCCGGGTATTTTCGGGTTTTTATTCGCGTGCTATCCGAATATTAAAATACCCTTAATATTCCTTAAACATAGTCCAGTTTAATCACTGATAAATTATTTGGCTTTTGCCGGGTGAAATTACGTGTTACGCGCGTATCGGGTGCGGTACGCGCAAATGAAAGTAAATGAGTTGAATTAATGCAAATAGGCAATGTGAAAATAATCACAAAAAACGTATTAGAAATAACTAGGAATAAAAATGGTGCAAGAATAAAATAATTAAATTTACGGCAAATGAAGGTGCACGGAACGGGTGTATAGCCTACTGGCATGTGAGTTTAAAATCTAATAATTTTGCATATATGCGTTATACTATAAAAGACATTTAGCAATATTCTGATAAAAAGATATGTCCATTGTTTTGTTAAACCAAAAGTTTTTTTGCCACTGAAAGAGTATAAGTGTAAAAGGTAAATTTTCGCAGTTTACTCGACTTTGTGATATTGTTGAAAGAATAGTTAGTGATGCATGAGAATAATTTTTTTTTTTTTTTTTTAGAAATCGAAGTGTGTTTTAGATTCAAAACAGGTTCATTTGTAAATACACATTTTCATGTGTTTACGAGAAGTCGAGTTTAAAAAAAATGTTATAAGGCTTATTATTAGTTGCAAATTTCTCTCGAAAATATATATTGGTTATGTCGTATGAAAACAAAGGGTTTACATTTGGTCTCTAAAATATGCAATACAATTTTGTAAAATGCAAAATGAAACCATTTCATGAAGTATGTGTAATTCTATTGTGTTTTAAAAGAAAAATGACGTGAATAATAAGATTAACGTATGTAATAGATTACCAATATTTAAGAAAATTCATAATCAACGAGATGTAGAAATAGATCCTTGAGATGTGGATTTCACTCCTAACTCAAAGATGTATTTCAAAATGGAAAACGATTGTGGAATGAAACCAATCACTAAGTTAAGGATATCACTCCCAGCTTAGTGGTTAAGTTTCTTTTTGAAGGAAATACTCCTTGAGGTGTGGATGTCACTCCTATCTCAAATACATATTCCTAGGATAAATAACATATAGAGGAGTGAAACTAATCACCAAGGTATGGATACCACTCCTAACTTGATGATATCGTTTCGTTTGTGAAATACGAGTGTCTTCTTCGCCAAGAAAAATATCGAAAGAATAACGAGAAATAATCATAACGAAAATATCTTGAAAGAAAATAATAGGAAATAAGAGAAATATAAACGAGAGGACTCGTGAAAGTAAACTTAGTTATAGTCTAGGGTAAAAGGCATTCTAATAACCTGATTCCCTATAACCATGGCTCTGATACCAATCTGTAACACCCCAACCGATGGCGGAATCATCGAGGTGTCACGTAGTGACGATTGTTCAATAGCTCATGGACTAAAGTGCAAATTTGAATACATTGATTAAATAATTTATTACATTGAAATGAAATTACAGGATACAATAATTCTAATGTGACAAGTCTAGCTAAAATACAATGTAGACAAGACTGAAATATAAAATCCAAAAGCCTAAAAGAAGTGTCTCAAAACAACCTGAAACATATACAAAATATTTTGGTCAATACAAAAATTGTATTGGTGAGCATACCATGTTTAAATAAATATAGTAGAAAAGTGTTTAGCAATTCATGTGTCGTATACTGTTTGCAATTATGTAATAAGTGGTATCCGGGTCAAATCAACCCTAAGAGAAGAAAGCAGATATATATAGTATGCGCTAGTAGTAATGTAATACATAGCAATGACGAGGACTCTCAACAGAGTCACAAGGGTATAAACCATAGAACTATTCATTGAAATGCCAGGCCGCAACGGTTAATGATTTGACAGGTCATAGATACACAAAATGACACAAGCAAACACACATAAGAATTGCATTTAGTAAAAGACATAGAAACTTGATTGTAAGTACATGAGTCACCCCAAAATGTAAAACAGTAAAAAGGGAAAGATATACTCACAGTTTGCGAAAGCGAGCAAAATCCAACTTAAGCGGTCGTGAGCTAAGTAATGGGAATTCCGAGGAATTCAACCTATAATGTGTAAGCATACTAATAAGGAAATGTCTAAAAAGTCTAAGGTAACTAGGGTCTAAGGCATTAGGGTTTGCTAAGTCGATTTGGGGAATTAGAGTTTTTATGATAAGTCGAAATAATATGTCAAAATTTGTAAATATGGTTTAGGTAATATAAATATTACCAATTTAATATTTAGATACAATTTATGTTTGAATAGTAAAAACAAAATAATCTAATTAATTACTTTAGATAATTATTGTAAATAAATACAATAATCATAATTATTGAAATAAATAATTATGAGTTACACAAAGATCCATCAATGATAATAAAGACTTTCAATCATGAGACATTTCTATTTTATAAGAAAAATATTTATAAAATAGATGTTAAGTAGTGTAAATAAATAAATGTTTAATTATGTCTTAATTAAACATAAATAAGACTAATAATACCATACATGATCCAAAAATGCTATTTTTATAGAAAATGGATGATTTCTGATGTAAATAAATGAAAATAATTTTCTCATAATTTTTATAAACTCGTTTATATTTAAAACGAATTTAATGAGATTAAATCATGTTTAAATGATTAAAAATAGAGAAATTAATAAAAATAAATGTTTTCTGAACCAAAAATTTTTATTTCAGATTAGAATGCTAAGAAATAATTATCCTAAAATTTTGAGATCAAAATGATTAAAAATGAATTTTTTATCAATTAATTATGATTAAAACCATTTTAAATTAATAAAATAACGAAAATTTAATAACTTTCAGAAAGCAAAAGTGTGATAATTTTCTTTATGGTGTCAAGATGCTACACCTAAATTTTTATAATTTTTGGAGCAAAAGTGAATTTATTATGAATATTCTAAGTTTAAAATGTATTTTTTAATGTATAATAATAAAAAACAAATTAAGGAAATAAATGAACTAAAAAAAATAAAAACAGAAAAGTGAGGGGAACCAGAATCGAACTCGGGTCCCCACACACATGCTACACAACACTAACCACTAGACCAAAGCCTTGTTATTATATTCTTTTGAAACAATAATATATTTATACAATAACCTAATGTTCATCTTCTTCCCCAATTCACTTCCTAAACCCTAACCCTAACACCCAAATTAATAGCCAGCTATAGGAACGATTACGCATCTGTTTTAAGGGGCTTTTGCTCGGAACTGTATACGAAACGAAATGGCAATAAGGAATTTGACTTACAATATCGATTACATGGGAGACTAGGAGGTTGGCCGGAAAAATCTTTGAGCGTCGATTACTGTACTTACAGCTCGAGTAATACGACTGTGAATGCGGGTTTAAAGTGGTTAAAGGTTAGGAAATGACAAAACATGGTCAGTTTATATAATCGTTTGAAAATTTTTACAAGCTAGAAGCTTGATTGAAGGCTAGACGGTTATAACATAAATCCCCATTAACGCATGGTTGTACGTCCTTAATAATCATTAAAAGGTTGAAATCGGTTAAATATTCGTGGAGAAACGTTTTTGCAGCATTAACAGTGAGCATTAATGGCTTGTAAGGAGGTCCTTACCTCGCCGGAATTCAGATCCGGTGACCGGAGGTCTGACCGGAAAAACGCGCCAGAGAGGAGAGGTAGGGGAATTGTTTTAAAAACTTTCATGTATTGACAGAAATGGTCCCTCAGGTATAACTAAGTTAATTTTTATTATAACTTGTTAACTTTTTCCTATACAAAACTTAACCGAGTTAAACTAATTTAACTAAAAAGTTTCATAAAACTTTATAAACTTGAAATTTTTATAATATCCATTCCGTAGACGTTTTAAGATACGTATTGGATAAAAAAAACTTATACCCGATCCATTATGAATATAAATGATAAAATTTTAGTTTACACTAAAATAAACTTTTTTTTTTTTTGAGAACGACGAAACTGATAGGGATTATAATGGAAATATTTGAAGGGTTAATATTGTAAATTTGACGAAAGACGAGGGTGACGGATGTCACACATTGTCCCAAGAACTGCTCCAGTAGCTCGTACTTCGTATCGTTTGTCACCATCCGAGATGCAAGAGTTGTCTAATAAGCTTTAGGAATTGTTAGACAAAGGTTTGATTCGCCTGAGTTTTTCTCCGTGGGGAGCACCGGTTTTGTTTGTGAAGAAGAAGGACGGGAGTTTTCGCATGTGCATCAATTATCGGGAGTTGAACAAGCTGACCATCAAGAACAAGTACCCACTGCCGAGGATCGACGATCTGTTTGACCAGTTGCAGGGTTCCAACTACTATTCGAAGATTAATCTGCGTTCGGGGTATCATCAGTTACGGATCCAAGAGGACAATATACCGAAGACTGCTTTCCGGACTCGTTATGGGCAATATGAGTTTTTGGTTATGCCATTCGGTTTGAGAATGCACCTGCTATTTTTTGTGGATCTTATCAATTGCGTCTGCAAGCCCTACTTGGACGAATTCGTGATTGTTTTCATCGATGACATCTTGATCTACTCGCAAACCAAGGACGAGCACGAACATCATCTTAGGTTGATTTTGGAGTTGCTCAAAAATGAGAAGTTGTTTGCCAAGTTTTCTAAATGCGAGTTTTGGATTCGAGAAGTTCATTTTCTTGGTCACGTTGTGAACGAAAAGGGCATTCAGGTCGATCCTACCAAAATTGAAGCAATCAAAGATTGGGATGCGCCCAAAACCCCAATCGAAGTGCGACAATTTTTGGGTTTAGTGGGTTTTTACCGTTGGTTCATCGAAAATTTCTCTAAGATTGCCCAACCACTTACAGTCTTGACACAGATAGACAAGAAGTTCGATTGGGGTGTCAAACAAGAGGAAGTGTTTCAAGTTTTGAAGAACCGATTGTGCAGTGCTCCGATTCTTTCTCTTCCTGAAGGTACCGATGATTTTTTAGTTTATTGCGATGCTTCACATCAAGGTATTGGATGTGTACTCATGCAGAGGAATAAGGTTATCGCTTATGCATCTCGTCAAATCAAATTCCATGAGAAGAATTACACCACTCATGACCTAGAGTTAGGCGTGGTAATCTTTGCCCTCAAGATCTGGAGGCACTATCTTTATAGTACTAAGTGCACCATCTTCACTGATTACAAGAGCTTGCAACACATATTCAATCAGAAGGATCTGAAAATGCTACAACGTAGATGGGTTGAATTGCTGAATGACTACGAGTGTGATATCAAATACCATCAGGGAAAGGCCAACGTTGTGGCGGACGCCTTGAGCCGGAAGGAACGAGTCAAGACTATGCGTGTGTGTGCCCTAGGTTTGACCATCCACACAAACCTCACTGCCCGTATCCGTGAAGCTCAACAGGAAGCTCTGAAAGGTGAGAATATGTAGGACGAGTCTTTATTCAAGATGGTTGATCTTTTGGAACCAAGATTTGACGGCATGGTTTATTTTGCCAATCAGATCTGGGTGCCACATTTTGGTGGTTTACATGATTTAATTCTTGAGGAGGCCCACAAGTCTAAGTACTCGGTTCACCCTAGAGCCGACAAAATGTATAAAGACAATAAGGAATTCTATTGGTGGCCCAACCTTAAGGGTGAAATTGCAACATATGTTAGCCGATGCCTTACATATTCGAAGGTAAAAGCTGAGTATCAGAAGACATCTGGTCTACTACAGCAACCCGAGATTCTTGTTTGGAAATGGGAACAGATCTCTATGGATTTCATCACCAAACTACCTAAGATGTCCAATGGTCATGACACGATTTGGGTAATTGTTGACAGATTGACAAAATCTGCACATTTCCTGCCAATCAAGGAAACCGACAAGTTGGAGAAACTTGCCAAGATGTATATCAAATAAATTGTGACTAGGCATGGTGTTCCTGTCTCAATCATTTCCGACCAAGACTATCGATTCACTTCCCGATTCTGGCAAACACTTATGGATGCACTAGACCCTCGTTTGGACATAAGCACAACCTATCACCCACAAACCGATGGCCAGAGCGAGTGGACTATCCAAACTTTGGAGGACATGCTCCGTGCTTGTGTAATCAATTTCGGTGGAAATTGGGATTCTCATTTACCTTTGGTTGAATTCTCTTACAACAACAATTACCATACCAGCATCAAGGTTGCCCCATTTGAAGCCTTGTATGGACATAAGTGTAGATCTCTTTTGTGTTGGGCGGAAGTTGGAGACAAATATTTGACTGGACCCGAGCTAATTCAAGAAACAACTGATAAGATCTTTCAGATCCGTGATCGTTTGAAAGCTGATCGAGATTGTCAAAAGAGCTATGCTGATCGTCGTCGTAAACCACTCGAATTTCAAGTTGGCGATAAGGTACTCTTAAAAGTCTCACCCTGGAAGGGTCTACCATGGTTTGGCAAACATGGGAAGCTTAACCCCCCGATACATAGGTCCTTTCGAGATACTTGCTAGGATTGGTCCCGTGGCATACAAGCTCAAGTTACTAGAAGATCTCAGTGGTGTTCATGGCACGTTCCACGTCTCCAATCTTAAGTAGTGTCTATTGACGTGTGCAGATATACACATAATTTTACAATGAATAAACACACGTTTTGCTTTAATATTTATAAAAATGGTTTAGACCTTAGCATTAAAACACACACAAAAAGGCAAGTGTACCCTGTCATATATGTAGTAAGTACAGATAAGAACCAGATATCGATCCATGGACGCGCGCGGAGCGATTGTACTAAAACTCTATCCCCGATTTACCAGTAAAAGATAAGTGGAAGTTTGTTTAACTAAATTAATTCTAAAACAGTAAATTAACATATGTAACACTCCAAATACAAAATATAACTATAATATACCAATCCTAGCATGTCATCTATATATCATATGATATAAAGGCATGTGATCAACATTCCCATTTTCCGACAATCAGTATCCCTTTCGGGATACCTAACATGACAACTATACAGAAAGCTGACACGAATACACGCAATAACCACTTCAAGTTGTTTATTAGTGAGCAGCTGATATGATCTCATGCAAATCTTCTAAAGATAAGTTAGTCATCTGTTAAGAGTTTTCTAACCTCACTAATCAAGGAAAACGATACTGAAAACACAATACAACCACCTAGACTAGCATAAAGTAGAGCATTTAACAACCTATTCCATTTTACTAACCTTGAAAACATATCTACTAAGATCGCTATTTTCACCAAAATAACTAGCAAAGATCATTAACCGTGTCAAAGATCAGTAACAACACCATTAAGTTTTTTAAACCCTTTTACGTGCCGATAAGCATTTCTAATCATTATTCGACTGACTTTAACCAAACCAATACCCGGTTACAGTTTCATGATGTAAACTTATTAACAAGTTACCTAGTCTATTACCGGTTGATTAAACAGACAGTTTTTCAATATGTATCCGACTAACACAAACGATAATCATCAAAGTCAATCCAACATAACTACAAATCCATTAACAATGAAACAAGGTTGCATTATGATCATCAAGATTAAAACATGAAAAATGCCAATATCATACAAGACATGATTAAACTACACAAATGATTGTTTTTACATACTGAATACTAGTGTTTTTGCCCGTAGGCGTACAATCTACAACATAAACATCACATACAAACCAAAATATTAAGATTTTGAACAACTTAATAGTTTATAGATCAAGCCATAAATCTTGAATGTGAAGGATTGGATGATGATTAGATGATCTGGGTGAGTTCCCGACGTTGTTCCTCGCCTTTACATAAGTTCTTTGGCCCTGGAAATCGCCCAGAAAATACCCAACATTTGATCAGTGAATTCTGCTCTATTTTTATAGAAGTTTTGGTTTTGTTCACGGTCGTGCACTTTAACTTTTGACGTGACAGGCAAGTTGGCTATTGGTTCCTGAAAATATCTTGGGTCTCGCACGGTCGTGCACTTGGGGTGCACAATCGTGCTGATCAGGTTGTGTCCGAGAATAAGGGTTGCACTGCCTGTTGCACTAGCAATGCAGCCGAGGAAAGTGGGTCGCACGGTCTGGTGCACGGTAGTGCTGATCAAGATTCCCGAGAACCCGATTCGCACTGGCAGGTGCACTGCCAGTGCAGCCTATTGTTGCCGAGCCAAATGGACCCGCACGGTCATGCACAAACCTAGAACGACCGTGCACAAGGTCCAGACTCGCCTGATTGTGCAGCAACTGTCCGTTTATGAAGTTTCAGTACTCGGAGCAACTCGCTCTTGATGTCCATGATCTTCTAGGTAATTACCCGTTTATGAAGTTTCAGTACTCCGAGCAACTCGCTCTTTTCCTCTAGAGACAATGAAGATGAAATAATCACCGGTAGACGACCCTCCTCGTCAAGAAATGCATACTCAAGATGCGGTGGGAGCTCTTTCAGCTCCAAAGACGGTGGATCTTCCACAGATGGTTTGGACTTCTCTTTTTCCTCACGCTCGATCTCAACAAAATGCTCCGGACTCTGGGAACCATCATTACCGATCTGATAGACCGGCTGCTCAAATCTATGGCCCTCCTTCACAATGCCATCTAGGTCCCCACACAACATATATGTGCCTCGAACGTGAGAACTGACACACTGATCTACTATATCAAGATAGTATAGTGTGTCATCCTGACTCTCTGGATGACGTATCGACCTTTGAACATCAAAAGTCACATGCTCATCATTCACTCGGAGCGTGATCTGGCCCGCGGCCACATCAACAATCGTCCTAGCTGTGTTAAGGAAAGGATGTCCGAGGATCAGAGGCACTTTAGAATCTTCATCCAGATCTAGGATGACAAAATCCACATGGAATACAAATTTGTCAATCTTGACAAGCATATTTTCAACAAACCCCCGCGGATACTTGATCGAACGATCAGCCAAACGAATACTCATCCTGGTGGGTGAAGGCTCACCTAGATCCAACTTCTCAAAAACCTTATAAGGCATATGGTTTATGTTGGCACCCAAGTCTGCAAGTGCATTGCTGACAACCATATTACCTATCAGACAAGGGATTGTGAAGCTACCAGGATCTCCCATCTTCATGGGCAGTCTATTCTGCAGAATTGTAGAGCAGTTCTCATTCAATAAAACATAGGACAAGTCCTCAAATTTTTGCTTATTTGTGAGGATGTCCTTCAAGAACTTAGCATACTTCGGCATCTGAGCCAAGGCCTCAACAAACGGTATGTTTATATGTAGTTGTTTGAACAGCTCAAGGAATTTACTGTACTGGGCCTCGTCCATTTGCTTCCTCTGCCTGCCTGGGTATGGAACCGGAGGAGTGTAGTCAGTAACTGGCTTCGGCAACTGTGTTGTAGTTGCTGGGATTCGCCTAGCGTGCACTTCGTCCGAAGACTCAGTCTGGACTGTCTCAGTGATCGGTGGTGAGCCCGATGTGTCTGGTCCCGTGGTTTTACCACTCCTAGTTGTTATGGCATTAACATGCCCCCTGGGATTCGGCTCAGTGTTACCTGGAAGACCACCCTGAGGCCTCTTAGATAACATCTTGGCCATCTGGCCAACCTGGTTTTCAATAGCCTGCATAGAAGCCTTATAGCTCCTCATCTCCCCCTCCTGCATGGTAAAGCGCTCCTCGTGCTGCTGGTAGCGCTGCTCAGCAATCTGATTGGTGTTGGTAGAGTTGCTAAGGAGCCGAGACATCATCTCTTCCAACCTCGACGTACCTTGTTGGGCGTGCTGCTGGGAACTGCTCCCAACACCCTGATTTTGGTACTGGTTCGGCCTAGGCTGGAAAGACTGGCCATGAGAATGGTAAGGCTGGGTTTTCGATTGGTGGGATTGCTGTGGCTGCTGTGGTGCGGGAGCTCTCTGGTGGTATCCAAGCGGGTTCTGGTTAGAGGAACCAGATCTCCACCCAAAGTTCGGGTGATTTCTCCAACCCGGATTGTACGTGTTGCTGTAAGGGTTATTCTGGGGTCTCATCTGACCACCCATGTAATCCACCTCTTCGTGGCCTGTATACATAACACGCTGAGCACACGAACCAACTTCGTGTGATACCCCACATTGATCACACAAATATTGGGCCTGCGCTACATTTTGCTGAGATTTGTCGAATCTCGTAGCTAAGGCCTCAATCTGTGCAGAGATAACTGTGTAGTTGTCCACAACATGAACACCAGAACGGGCAGACGAAGACCGTGATCTGTCACTCTGCCGGGATTTAGATTTCAGAGACGCCTTTTCAATGATCCGCCATGCTTCATTAGGGGATTTTGTTACCAGATCTCCCCCAGCATATACGTCTAGGCGTTCCTGTGAATCGTACCCGAGCCCCTGATAAGACGTTAGCATCCACTGTCTCTTTGGAAGACCGTGGTGCAAGACACTCAAGAGTAGGATAATTACATACCCACTATTTTAGTTAATTATATCACGAAACCAAAATCTGAGGGTGGCTTAGGGGTATGTAAGCTGCAAGATATAAATGATGCTTTGCTTCTCAAGTGGGCTTGGAGATTCAAATATGGTGGTAATTGTTTATGGAAAAAGGTTATTGTCAGCTGCCATGGATCGAATAGAGTGTGGAGCATGCTCCCGTGTTCTTCGTATGCCAGCGGATGCTGGAAACAGATAGTCAAAATAGGCGAAAAGAAGCTGCCAAATGGTAGACTTCTTGACAGCTATTTCGCGAGTATTGTTGGGAACGTGTCGAACATTACTTTTTGGGGGAGATAAATGGATTGGAGAAGAGCCTTTGAGACTAAGATATCCACATTTGTTTAGACTTGAAAGAAGGAAATGGGCCTGGTTGCTGACAGAATACAGTTCCATCCAGACGGAAGATCTATGCCATGGGAATGGCGACGTAATCCGAATACAAATGAGGAGGTTGCAAAGCTTTTCGACTTGTTGTTGGAGATTCATGAGTATCATTGGAGAGTGAGTAATGATATATAGCAGTGGGAAGGAGAGAAGGATGGTAGATTCTCTGTTAAAAGTGCAAGAAATCTATTGGCAGCTTTGTCTCTGGGGGGGGGGGGGGGGTAATACTTTGAAGATGGATTGAGACGGATTGACACCTTTGAAATGTAAAATACTTGTGTGGCGCGCAGGCTTGAATAGGCTGCCTACAAAAACTGATCTGGTGCGTCGCGGGATCTCTTTAGACAACACGATGTGTCCTCTGTGTGAGCAGCAACATGAATCGGTGATGCATTTTTTACAGGATGTTTATACTCTTTGAAAATCTGGTCTAGATTGGAGGCGTGGTGCAAGCTTAGCCCTTCTCTGTTGTTCGATGTGGAAGATGTGATTGCGCTTGCTGCTCGTAAATCAAAGAACAAACAAGAGGCTCGAATCATTGAAGGCATAGTGTTTACTACAATGTGGTCGATTTGGAGTGAAAGAAATGCTCGTATTTTCAATAACAAGTTCCGAAGAGCGGTGGAGTTGGTGGAAAATATAAAAAGACTAACGTTTTTTTGGATCCAAAATAGATCTAGATTGAAAGGTCTAGATTGGAACAAGTGGTGTAATTGTCCTTTAGTCGTGATGTAATCCGTTTTTGCCCAGTGGTCCTCGCTTTGAGGACGGCTTGGTGTGTTTTTGGTTGAATGAAAGTTAATTTTCAAAAAAAAAAAAAAACTCTTTGATTTTCTCTGATCGTTAACAGGTTTCTTTCCTTTTTTTTTACCATTTGAACAACCGATTTTATTGAGCACTACTAGAAAAAGGGTTATTTTCCTACTAATATTTCCGATGAAAAAGAAAAATCCTAATTTTGCGACAAAATAGCGACATAAGTAAATCACGTAGGAAATGCGTAGAAAACCATTTTTTCTACTACGGTTTTTCCTACAAATTGCCAACTGTTTCTACACATTTCTAACGAAAATAGACATTGGAAACGGTGAGGTTTTCTACTTTTCAGTTGTGATATCTTCAACACAAAAGTATCTATCTACGTTCAAGAATGTGTTCACTAATTACTATTTGTACAAAAGTTTTAACAATTAGTCACGCTCATATTTAGATAATAGCTTGAACTTAAGTGGGCATTTTCTAGGTGAAGTTTTCTTGAAAAAATGGTTTCAATTACCAAAGTTGATATCACAAGTTGCGATTTATATTTTTTTAATCATGTTCATATCCAAGCGTTTAGATGGTACATTTTAAGGATTTGTTAACTTTGTCCGTTGTCATCAGGTTTTCAATTTGGAACTGAATCATCATTTTCACCTCACCGAAATAGTCTAGTTTGATTTTCCCGATTATGAAGCTTTATTCAAATTGTTTGCTTCTTTAAGTCTTACAAAGAACACGTTAATTAATTTACATACTCCTTAGTTTAAGTTAATTTAATTACATATTTGTAGCTCATTAGCTTACATACAAGCAACTCACTAATTTATGTAAACATATATGTAAACAATCGCACATTGTATTTAATTTTTTGAAAGGTACACTGTATTTAATTTAGTCTTCTGAATTGAACATAAATCAAGTTAATTATATATGCCATTTTATTATTTGGTTTACGTATATGTAATAAAAACATGCGCATATGTGTAACTCCCAAATCTTTGTAAGCTTAGGTTTTTAACATATGTGTAATCACTCACATAAATTCAAAAGTTTATATCAAATCTATCTATATATATAAAAGAAAACGTATATGCTGATGTGGCGTGCAATGGAGGCCTTAACCTTCTCTTGAGAGTGCCACGTGGCATCATAATGGAGAGTTTTTGGTGTTTTTGAATTGTTTCCTTTTTTAATTAAATTGAGTTATTTTAGGAAAAAAGAATTTAAAAATAAATTTAAAATTTTCTCTCTCATATTTCCTCCCATAATTTTTAAACGTTTATATCTTTTATATACGGGATTTTTTTAAAAAAATTACACCAAATTAACGAGCGTTTTATTATCTTTCCAACGAGTACCATAGTGCTATATAAAAAACAGAGAAAAAAACGACTATTTTTGTGGGGTTTCGTTCATACAAGAAAATTACACACAAAGTGTTCATGTTATCACGTAAAATTAGATTTTGTGGGGAATATGAGTTATTACTGATTAAAATACTATGAACATGCAATGATTGAGAGATTCTGTGGTTAGTTAAATTGAGCCATTTGCAATAGGTTATCACGTAAAATTAGATTTTTCAACCCCAGGACCCTCCCGGGGTAATCAGCTATTAAAAATATAAAGTATAATATATATAGTAAAGCATATTAATTTCTAATAATTACATACATAATACATACATACATATGTATATGTAATTAAATCTATAATCTATAATCTATAACTTATAATAAAAGAATTGAAAATTGATGAGTTGTCATTCAATGAAGGCCTAAGAAAACCATTTTAATGACATGACATTCAAGGAGGCATTCTCCTTCTTGAGTGTGTCATGTGTCATGCCATGTGGCAAATTAAAAAAAATAAATAATAATATAAAACCTAATCTACTAAATTTAAATTGAGTTATTTTAGGAAAAAAAATTAAAAACAAATTTAAATTTTTATCTCTTATGTTTCCTCCCATAATTTTTAAACGTTAATATATTTTATATACGAGATTTTTTAAAGAAAAAAATTACACCAAATTAACGACCGTTTTATTATCTTTTCTACGAGTACCATAGTGCTATATAAAAAACGGAGAAAAAAACGACTATTTTTTTGTGAGGTTTCGTTCATACAGGAAAAAAACACAAAGTGTTTAGGTTATTCATTAATAATGTTTTTTCTTTTAAACTAGGTTCTTATCTACGATGTTAAAATTCAGCTCAATCGCCATGCTTTCATTGGAATTTTACTCTTTTAAAGATGCATAGGCATACTTCATCAAGAGAAGCTAGGAAAAAGAATCGCGCAACACTGCAACACATGGTGTCACCTTATAGCAAGGTTATTTTATTTATTTATTTAATTACAAGAGTAATAATTATTACTATTAGTATTAGTATTATTAGAATTGTTATATTTTTCAACCTCGAGACGTTCCCGGGATAAAAGCTGGTGTTACATATACGTAACTATTAGCGGCTGATGATTGCTCTCCATCTCCTTTATTATCTCCTTTACTAGTTACCATAATATGTATTGTAGATATAGAAACATGCATAGATTGAGGAGGTTAGTTAGGCATATCACCTCTATATAAGGAGGCTCATTATTGTATATTCATTCATTCACAATCATTGACAATACAATGAATAATATGGCATCAGAGCCATACCACGCATAAAACTTCATTCCGATTTTTTGCTGTACGCAGCATCATGGGTGACCAAACTGAATCGGCAGTCATCCCCACACCAAAATCCCTTCATCCGGTCTACTCCGTCACCCACATACAAAACAAAGTGCGTGTTCTTGATGGCGAAAAAGTGACCTACTCGGACTGGGTCAAACTTTTTCGTCTTCATGCTCTTGCCTATGATGTTTTATCCCACATTGACGGAACCGAACCCCCTGCTAAAACTGATCCGACTTACGAGTCGTGGTCCAAAATCGACGCCATCGTCCTTCAATGGATCCTTGGCAGCTTATCGGATTTCTATGTCAAGCGTGTCATCGAAACCGTTGGCACGACACAACATATTGGCACGACCCAACAAGCATGGGATCGCCTTCACACGGTCTTTCTCAACAACAAAAATGCCCGAGCCGCTACCCTAGAACACGCCTTCACAACCACCACCATGGCTTCCTGTTCCTCGCTAAATGAATATTTCCAGAAAATGAAAGATCTGGCCGATCAACTAAATGATGTTGATCATCCTGTTTCCGAGTCTCGACTCGTACTACAAATGATAACCGGCTTACCACAGGAATATGACACGGTTGCCTCCTTCATCACTCAAGCTGAAAAATCCTGGGATGATGCTCGTGATATGATCGAGCGAGAACAACGTCGTCAAGCGAATCGCCAGTCCATTCAAACAGCCTTGACTGCTTCCTCTGCTGCACCTAATCCTTCTCAAAACAACACTTCCAACCCCACCCCTAACCCACCTCTGCAGCCGAACCCACCTCCTCCCACACCTTACCACCCGGCTCAAACCTTTGACAACCGTAGCCAAACCAACCCACGAGGCCGCGGCCGTGGGCGCTCCTCTTATCGGGGACGCGGTCGGGGTCGCAACTCGTATTATCACTCATACCCACAACCTTATTCCAACTACACTCCACAACCTCACCCTAACCAATACCCGGCCCAACACACTCCCAGCCCACACTCGCAACCTTATCCCTGGTGGGCTTCTCCACCACCCTGCCCACACCCGGCCCTTAGCCCTTGGACCTCTTCCTGGAATAAACCGCCCCATAACTCACAGCCACAGCAGCCAAACACCACTCCTCCATCCTCCGGTTATGGCTTAACCCACCAGACCCCTACCTACCCCTACCCAAACCCAACCGGCTACAATCAGGCACCACCCATTGATCCTCTCCAACCCACCGAACTCGGAACCGCCCTCTCCGCCTTAACCCTCAATCCGACTCAGCCACAATGGAACATGGATACCGGTGCCTCGTCTCACCTCACCTCCGATCTCGGTAAAATCGATTCCCTTTTATCTAATTCGGTTAATGCTAATATTTTGGTAGGTAACGGCCAATCTTTGCCAATATTGGGGTCGGGTAAGGGTTACCATAAAACATCCAACACCACTTACCATTTAAATAACATCCTATATGCCCCAACTGTCGTCAAAGACCTTATTTCGGTAAGAAAATTTACCCGTGATAATCTTGTTACTGTTGAATTTGACCCGTATGGTTTTACTTTGAAGGATCTCAAGACTGGACAACCTCTTTCGCGCCATGATATCACCGGTGATCTTTACCCATTCACACCACCCCGTCAAGTCCTTTTAGTTTCTGAAGATAATAAGTGGCATGATCGTCTTGGACATCCTGGCACACATGTTTTGAAATATCTTTCCAGTACTTTTAATATTTCTTGTAATGAACATTCGTTTGGTTTTTGTGAATCGTGCCATTTATCTAACAGTAAACGGCACTCTTTTGTTACATCATCTTCGTTTACTTATGCACCTTTTGACATAATTCACTGTGACTTGTGGACCTCACCCGTCCTTAGTAACTCTGCTTATAAATATTACATGGTTTTAGTCGACAATTTTTCTAATTATGTTTGGGTCTACCCCCTAAAATTCAAGTCCGAAACTTTTCCAACCTTTGTCAAATTCCACAAACACATCCAAACTCAATTTCATAAAAACATAAAAGCTTTCCAATGTGACTTAGGGGGAGAATTCGACAATCATGCTTTTCATAATTTTGCCTCAACAAACGGATTTACCTTTCGGTTTTCTTGTCCACAAACCTCACAACAAAATGGGCGTTCCGAGCGCATGATTCGACGCCAAAATGACATCATTCGTGCCCTTCTCACACATGCTCACATCCCTCCCACCTTTTGGGTTGAGGCCCTCCACACCGCCGCCTACCTCCATAATATACTTCCCACCACTCGCCTTAACAACAACACACCCACCTTTGCCCTATACCTGTGTCATCCCACATACGATCACCTTCGGGTTTTCGGTTGTGCTTGTTACCCTAACTTCTCTGCCACTGAAACCAATAAACTAAACCCCCGCTCTCTCCGGTGCATTTTTCTTGGCTACCCACCAAACTTCCGAGGTTACCGGTGTTTAGATCTTTCTACAGGTAAAGTCCATATATCCCGTCATGTGGATTTTGACGAGTCCACCTTCCCCTTCCCTAGCTCACCTTCGCCTCATGATTACCATTTTCTAGAAGATGAACCACCGACCTCGACCACGTTTCAATTCCCCAACCCCACATCTTCCCATACTGTACCAAATAACAATCCACCCAACCCTCCAAACCCACCGCCCACCCACGGCCCAACAGCCCCTTCTCCTGGCCCAACCACACCTACAACACATTCTGGCCCAAACGCACCTCCCACACACCCGGGCCCAGCTTCCCAATCCAGCCCACTTAATTCTCCTAGCCACGGCCCTAACCCAACTTCCCAGCCATCAACCCAAAACCATATGACACACCATGCACCGCCCGCACCACCTCCTAATATTCACCCCATGCAAACAAGAGGTAAGGATGGTATTCTTAAGC
Organism: Ambrosia x helenae; assembly: GCA_030844895.1. Taxonomy (NCBI): domain Eukaryota; kingdom Viridiplantae; phylum Streptophyta; class Magnoliopsida; order Asterales; family Asteraceae; genus Ambrosia; species Ambrosia x helenae. Next base: position 145,842,689 of record CM061231.1, read on the forward strand.
CCAATCCTAAATACACTCTTACCACACCCATGACCGACCCTATATCACCTGTCCCCACCTCTCATCTTAAGGCCCTATCTGACCCAAATTGGCAAAAGGCTATGTTTACTGAATATAAAGCTTTAATCGATAATGATACATGGGAATTGGTTCCCCGACCCACAGACCACCCCATAATTCGGTGCATGTGGCTATTTCGCCACAAATTTAAACAGGATGGCAGCTTGGAACGGTACAAAGCACGGCTTGTTGTTAATGGCAAATCCCAGACCGTTGGCATTGATTGCCAAGAGACGTTTAGCCCAGTTGTTAAGCCTGCGACTATTCGCACCGTTTTATCCATTGCTCTTCATAACAACTGGCCTATACATCAGCTTGACGTCAAAAACGCCTTTTTACATGGCAATCTTCAGGAGACCGTATATATGTTTCAACCACCAGGTTTCACCGACAACCAAGCCTCAACATGTTTGTCGGCTACGAAAGTCTTTATACGGACTCAAGCAGGCACCCCGGGCATGGTTTCACAGATTTTCCACTTTTATCACCTCGCATGGTTTCAAAGGAAGTATTTGTGATAGTTCATTGTTTGTGTTTCAAAAAGGCAACAACACAGCTTATCTTTTACTTTATGTCGATGATATTATCTTAACAGCTTCCTCAGGTACTCTTTTGCAGCAACTCATTAGCCTACTCTCACGAGAGTTCGCTATGTCTGACTTGGGATCTCTACACCATTTCTTGGGGATATCTGTTCAGCGCGATGATAAAGGATTATTTCTCTCACAGTCTCAGTATGCTCGTGATATTCTACACCGAGCAAATATGTCCAATTGCAAGCCATGTAATACACCAGTGGACACAGCCTCAAAACTGAGTGCTGAAGACGGGGTTTTGCTTCCCGACGGTACTGAATATCGGAGTTTAGCCGGCGCTCTTCAATATCTTACATTTACTCGACCCGATATCTCTTATGCCGTACAACAAGTTTGCTTATTCATGCACGCTCCTCGGGATGCCCACTTTGCTTTCTTGAAACGGATACTTCGTTACATCAAAGGCACTTTAGATCATGGGTTACGACTCACAAAATCTACCGCCTCATCTCTGGTCGCTTACTCAGATGCTGACTGGGCTGGTTGCCCTGATTCTAGACGTTCCACATCCGGCTTCTGCGTCTTTCTCGGCAACAACCTCATATCATGGTCCTCCAAACGACAACAAACCGTTTCCCGCTCCAGTGCCGAAGCCGAATACCGCGGCGTTGCAAACGCGGTTGCTGAAACAAGTTGGCTTCGAAATTTACTACTCGAATTACACATTCCCGTTACTAAGGCAACTGTGGTGTATTGCGATAATATTTCAGCAGTCTACTTGTCAGATAATCCGGTCCAACATCAACGCACCAAACACGTTGAACTGGATATCCATTTCGTTCGGGAGAAAGTCCGCTTGGGTCAAGTTAGAGTTCTTCATGTGCCTGCGTCATATCAATATGCCGACATCTTCACCAAAGGTCTTTCGAGACAACTGTTCGAGAGTTTTCGATCTAGCTTAACCGTTTGTAGTCACTCACGGTCAACCTAAGGGGGAGTATTAGCGGCCGATGATTGCTCTCCATCTCCTTTATTATCTCCTTTACTAGTTAGCATAATATGTATTGTAGATATAGAAACTTGCATAGATTAAGGAGGTTAGTTAGGCATATCACCTCTATATAAGGAGGCTCATTATTGTATATTCATTCATTCACAATCATTGACAATACAATGAATAATAGTAACTACATTTTTGTGCATGGTAATTTTTTTCACTTCAAAATCCTCAAATCAAATCCGCAACTCGTAAATCCTCGTAAACAAAAAAATAAACAAACATTCGTGAACAAAATAATCACTAGCGAATCTTTTTGTTCTGATCAGTGACAAATTAAACAAAACCCAACAAGAAGAGAAACTAAAACTTTAAGTTCAAAAGAATCGGTCAGTAATCACCAATGAATCTTCGATAAGTGCCTACAGAGTACAAAACGTAAAATGTGATGATATTTCTATATATTTTTTACTATTCACCGATGAATATTTGTAGATAAAATTTCATCCTAGGGTTAATTAAACTTTATTTTTTGTAAGGTGAATTTGTGACAGAATTTCCGTTGGCGATCTATCATAAAATTTGAAGATAAGATATCATTAACACTACAAAACTGCCAGACTTGGGATAACCATATTTTTTTGAAAATTTGTCAACAATTGGCATTTTCAAGAGATTTGCCTCAAAACCGTGCGGGAAAAAAACTTGTATGTATGTCACTCCGATGGGATCATCATTCTTTTTTTGGAGAGTAGTGTTTCAGCGGTAAATCCTGTCTTGCAAAGCGGTCACTGCCCAGGATCGAATCCCATAGCACCACACGGGTTTCTCCTTTCAAACCCAAGCGGTTATTTTTTTGGTGGAGCGTGAGATTCGAACCTGTGACCAAACCCGGGCAGGAACCCTCCAAGGAGGTAAACATTCTCACCTCAAACCAGCTGGGCTAGAGATCATTGGCGACGGGATCATCATTCATCCCTTAGTAATTATTTTGTTGGTAATGTTTAATATGTACATTATGGGTATGTTTGGTGTAGAGTTTTTATGAGCTTTAGGAGTTTCCAGCTTTAAATTTTTAAGAAAAAACTCATACTCAATAAAAAAAACTTTGTTAGATTGAAAGAACTTAAAGCTTTTAGGTTATAAAAAAAAAAATTATATTGAAAAGCGACTATACTAGCGTTTAAAAAACTAAATTTAAAATTATTTAAATAACTTTGCAAGATAATATTTTATTTCTAAATTATATTTAGTTATGCCCATTTATTATTACTTTTATACATTTTATTAAAATATTCAACTACTTTATCAGCTAGCAGTTTTCAGCTATCAGTCATCAGCCACCACATATCCTATGTATGTATGTCTCTTTCAATCTCAGTTGGGTGATTTTGTTAATATCACATAATGCTTGTTGTAATCGGTAAACCAAATTTTGCCAAATGTGAAGTTGATATTTCATACATGTTTGTAGAAAATTATAATTTATTGCTTATACAGTGTGGAATAAGATTTTTCTATGCGAGTGTACGTTACATGTAAAAGTAGTACTATTGGAAGTCTTACTCTCAGAACATATAGACCTACGATAAAAATATAGGAGATTGAGGTTTCATGTGATGGGTTATTCATGTTGTAGATGTTGTAATAAAAATAAACTAGTAAAAAAATAATATAATATAATATAAAATTAAAATAGAAACATTTGTGTATAAATACTAGGGCAGGCAGGCAGCCACACAACCTACAAACCACTAAAAAACTTTTTGATCGACATAAAATGGCGTGCTTAAACATGCAAGTCAAGAATGAAACACAAGGAGGCTTCATGGGCCCAAGAATCTCTTTCTCAAATGATTTCATTGATTCAAATCATCACCATGACAACACTTACACCGAAGCTCCTGTCTCTTCTGATTTCGAGTTTTCTGTTCCCACTTTCTCTTCAAACTCTGCTGATGAAGTCTTCTTCAAAGCTAGTAAATCATGTCTTCCGAAGGACCAGTCGAAGGTGGTGGTGACACTTAGAGATGAGCTTCTTTCAGGCCATGATGATGATAATGATGAAGATGATGGTGTGTTGTTTAACACTAAGAACTCAACAGGATGGTGGAGAGAGAAGTTTGGACTTAGAAAAGGTCACAATGGTAAAGGTGAACATAAGAATATTGGAGGCTTAGAAACCATTGATGAAGCAAAGATGAAACCTACTTTTTACACTCCTAGTTTCACAGGTGATTATTAATTAGTATATGCATTTGTTTTCTATAAATCAAATACTCGTTCATTGCAGAACACTAATTTTTTTTTATAAAAATTTAATTTTTTTCATTAATAAAGGATAATTTACATTAGGATGGTTGGTAGACGCGCAGCGTAACAAGCTGCGCAACCACCCATAGCATGAGAACAAAGTGAACAGCCTAAAATGGTTGATATCTTTTTTAAAAAAAATATATATTTTCTCATACATAACATTTGGTATGTACCTAGAAAACCAATAATCTGATTTATTCTCTTTTTATGTAATTTTTAACCGTTTATATTATTTATTTTTTTCGGTTAGTAACTAAAAGCGAGTTGTTGTGTAGACCCTACTCAACATTTATTTTGAAACTATTTATATTATATAGTTCTATATTAATTTACTCAAGATTGTACGCCATAAAAAAAGTTTTAAAAAATTAGATACTTAGAGATCGAGTTACCTTTGAGCTGATATTTAATAATCTTTTTTTTGTATTTCAGGAAGCAATCGACTTAAGTGAATTAAGCAAGGGGGGCTATAAGAAGTTTATTGATCTTAAAGGGGAAGGAAGGGTTATTTTATTTTTATTTTTTTGGGTATTTTCCTAGCCAATTAATTAATATTTCTTAATTAGATGTATGAGCTTAATTAAGAAGTTGATGTGTGTAGAGAAGTCATTTAACTGTTACTGTATTCTGTACAAATATTTGCAGTTGAAAGAATTCCAGTCTCTTTAATTTGTATCTCTATCATTGCATAATATTGATATAATGATATAATTATATATAATTGGTAAGTAAGACATGCACACAGCACATATATACTTTCAGTTGTATTTAGTTTAAACTGTGGGTTTTATGTTTTTTTTCCATGCAGGGAGACAATTTTTTCGTATTTTATTTTTTATACAACAGTATTTAAAATGGGGCAATAAAATTGGATCTTGTTCAGATCTCAATGCAACATTAAAAAATTTAAATTTTTTTTTTTTTTTTTTTTTTAACAATTCGATTCGTTCATTCCAGGACAAAGAAAATTACATTAAGATAGCGGGCAGGCGGGCAACAAGCTGCGCCGCCACCCCTTTCTGGATAGCAAATCCTAATCTACTAAAAACATAACCATGTCCACCCGGAGCCGAGACACTACTGTGAATAACCCGCTGGACCCTGGTCAGGAAACGGGTAGCCTCCGGTGCCAATGAGCCAAAGGTATCAAAAGCCAAAGGTACAAAAACATGTTGGTTCTCCTCGCAGGCTTTAGCATGTTTTTCTACCTTCTTTGCCTCTGCTCTCCGGACCGCGTGCCCTGCAACAAAGCCACTATCCCTCAACCCAACTAGGGGAGATACACCCGTCAGGTCAACACAAGCATGCTTCCCCCCGGCCCACCCAAAGACAAGGAGATCTGCTGGTCGTAGGGTGGATCTCCCTTCTGCTGGATCCGAGAGGAAGTTTACAGGGGCCTCCTTCTTGGCTGAGATCCCAGCCCGTCTTAAAATGTCCCACAGAATGTCTCGAACCCAATCATGCCGATATTTAAAACCGGGCAACTCCTTACAATGAACCGCGTGTTCCCCGTATTCATCCAGGCAGGCCTTACGGCACATCGGACAGATGTCATCCTCCTGGTACATTGGAATCATCAGACGATATTTAAGAATGGCCCTGTATTCAATAGCGGACATGCTTTGGCCTAAACCTTCGATCGGGATAACAGTTAGGAAATCTTGGGCGTGGGGGGTTTGCAGGCATTCAATAACTGCCCTCTGACGGGGGGACAGACCAAAAACTTCACCCAGGTTCTGAGCGATTTTGCCATAAAGGGCATTCGCCAAAGTTTTCTGAGGCTTTGGGGGGGCGGTGTCCTTGTTAGAAAAACCGCCAATATCAAAACCTGGGAGATAGTCATTTAGCTTTTCGAGGGCCTGCACGTAGTCCAAGTCTGCGCCAAAAACCCCGCTATTTCGTAGGATGTGGTCTTGAAGGTTCCAGGACTGAGCTCGTGACGCCACAAACGCATACATGCCGACATCCTTCGCAGAGAGGAGCCCTAATCCTCCCACACGCATCGGCAAAGACGCCATCCGCCATTGTAGGTCACCAAAGAAAGGCCCCCCACATACCACTATGTCTTCAATGGCATCCCGTAAACCCTTGTCAAAACATGATACTGCTTCATCCATCATGGAGGGTTGGCAGGTCCGTAACCCAAAAAGCAACTTAGCAACCCCCATACATGACCTGAGCAGGAGGAGTTCACTCTGGGGATCCCTAAGGCAGGGCAAGAGTTGCATGAGTTCAACAGCGCGCGATGCCCTCCGCCTTGCCAATCCGCGGATAAAATAAGGGTCACGGCTAACAGCCCCTCCGAGGAGCTTCACCCCTTTTTCTGGCCTACCAATCCCGCTGGGAAAAAGCCCCTCCTGAAGTTTCACCCCATTACAAGACGGCCAAAAAACCTCTGTTTTCTTAATATTAAGCTGAAGCCCCAAGGATGGCCTCTCTAGCCGGATAATGTCTAAGGCTTTAGCAACTTCGGTGGCCTCACCAATGATCGTCCCATCGTCCAGGTACCACGCATGAAATGGGAGTTTACAAATTTCTTGTACCCAGAGAACCATAGGGTGTAAAGCAAGGGCGAAAAGGAGGGGACCTAAAGGGTCCCCCTGCTGAACCCCCGTGGTGGCCCCTATACAGTCATTACCAACATACAACCTAGCTGGCTGGGCATATAGGAACTGAACCCATGAATAGATAGACGGGCAACGTTGATGGACCTCTCGAAGAAGGGCAGTGCGGTCAATCATATTAAAGGCGTTCGAAAAATCTACCGTGAGCATAGCCAAGGACCCGTCCGCATGGAAGGAGCTTAAGAACCTGTTCGCGCTGTGAAGCACCGCCTCCGCCCCATTGGGTGTTCCCACCCCAAATTGAAAGTCCCCAAGGTACTTAGCCATTTCCTTCCCAACCTTCCTCATAGCCACTTTAGAAACTAATCTGCGCCAAATGGCCCCTACGGCAATGGGCCGAATCCCGTTATCAGGTTTCAATAAAGGGGTGAGGGGGGCCGAAGAAATAAATTCAGCTAGAACCCTTGGGCACAAACCCCCTAGCCAAAGGTTGACGACTTCAGTAATAGCTGAGAGCAACCCCGTGGAAGTCACTGACCCTTCTCCAGTAAGAGCGTCAAGCAAATGTTGGGCCCTCAAACCGTCCCTCCCACAAGAAGTCCCTTTAGGAAAAGACCGGAGACATCCAAGCACACAATCCATATCCACAATAAGGGCAGGCATGACGTCAGAGTTGGCGGGCAGGGACGGAGGAGGCATCACCGGATGTTTGTCAATAAGGGCGTTCATGGTAGATTCCCCAAAAGGAGCAACCCCACTGGAACACAGCACCTTGACAGCAGCTGTGAAGTGACCATCCCTAACTTTTCTTAGGCATTGTTTGACATTGGGGCTCTCTTCAGAAGACTTAATCCCCCTTACACCCTGGGTAAAGAAAACACCCTCCCCCGCACTATCAAAAAGGGAAGAAACCAAATCAGAAAACCCAGAACCGTCTTTCCACAAGGAAAGTGCTTGCAGGATGCTACTACATTGCAAGGATTTCCTATTCCCAGACCTCCGCTCCTGTCTAGTGGACGGTTTGACCACCCGCAGAGTACACCTCGGCAATAAAAGCAATTTGACCCAACTTTCTACAGACCCTGGGGAGGCCACCACCTTTCGTAAGGCACCTGTCAAAACTTGGGCGAACGCCAATCGACAGCTTGGCGGAATGCTTTTGACAGTTTGAATGGGCAGAGAGAAAACCTTTTCAAGGAGGTATAAGTCCCCGACAACCCCTCCTGAAGGACCTGGTTCCATATCAGTAGCCCCACGCCGAGGTTTCTGAATCCCCACAATGAAATCTTCCACATCCCCTGTATTCACAGAAAAGGAGAAGACATCATCAACGCCGTGTTTACACCTTTTGCTAAGAGCATGCATCACCATGCACCTCCCACATAGCCATTTGGCCCCATCTTGAAGGGCGCCCCCAAATTTAAATATAAATATATATTGTGATTCATGCTTTTTTGAGACTCTTCCGTTGGAAAAATCCAGCTAGGAGCAATCTATGGAATCATCATTCATGTTTCCTTAATTTCCCTTGCTAAAACAAGATGGAGTAATTCTGTTTTTAATTTATTTATTTATATTCTAATATAAAATAGTAAAAAGATATTTTGTAGTAAAATAAACCGTACACAAGAACAATTAAGAACCAAAAGATTGACGAATCTTATTGAATCAAATAAATGAATACAAAGATGAAAGTAATTGACAAATGATTAACAAAAGAGATTAACCCTAAATGATTACAGACCCGTCCCTTTTATAACCTAGCAGATCATGAATATTAACGAACTATTAACAGACTTTCAAACTTAATAGGAAACATGTCACTTTTGGTCCTCCAACTTAGAAGAAACTGAGTATTAGCCCCTGAACTCTTATAGGATTATTATTTTGAACTTTAAACTTCCAACAAACTTCACCTTAAAGTCAAAATCATGACTTTATCCAATTCCCAATCCATCACAACATAAACTGAACTTGGAACCAGGTAGAGTCTTAGTGAACATATCAGCCACATTTTCACTTGTGTCCACCTTTTCCACCATAACTTCCTTAGAACTCACCGCTTCCCTGATGAAATGCAATCTTACATTGATGTGCTTAGTTTTCTCATGATAAACAGTGTTCTTAGTCAACTGAACTGCTCCTTGATTATCACAAAACACCACAGGACCTGCGGATTCAACTCCCAACTCATTTATCAAACCATTTAACCACATAGCCTCTTTTACAGCTTTTGTGAGGGCTATATACTGCTTCTGTTGTTGACAATGCAACAACATGTTGCAATTGAGCTTTCTAGCTAACAACATTCCCCAAGCACCTTGAATGCATAACCTGTTATTGACCTCCCCTTATCTGGGTCTTTAGCGTAATCTGCATCCCCAAAACCTTCAAGTCTTCTTGTCCTGTCCAGATTATCTCCAAACACTAGACCCCATTCTTTTGTACCTTTCAAGTACCTTAGAATCCACTTAGCAGCCCGCCAATAAGCTTTTCCAGGACTGGCTAAGTACCTGCTCACCAAACTTACAACATAACCAAGATCTGGCCTGGTACAAACCATTAAATACATCATACTACCCACAATATTGGCATAGGGAACATTCTCCATGTATTCAACTTCTTCTTTTGTAATTGGGTTGTCTCTTGCTGATAACCTAAAATGGGAAGCCAGAGGAGTCTTAACAGACTTACAATTCTCCATACAATAATTCTTTAGAATCTTTTGAACATAAGCATACTGAGTCAACTTCAGTAGCCTTCTACTCTTATCCCTATAAATTTCCATTCCCAAAATTCTCTTAGCTTCTCCCAACTCTTTCATTTCAAATTCTTGTTTCAACAGACTCTTAGTGGCTTCAATTTCTTCCTTATGTTTGCAGGCAACCAGCATGTCATCCACACACAACAATAGATAAACATAATGGCTTGCAACATACTCTTTGAAATACACACATGCATCATATGAACTTCTCTTGAACCTATGTGTTACCATAAACTTATCAAAACATTTATATCACTGCCTAAGGGACTGCTTTAACCCATAAAGAGACCTTTTTAACAAATATACCTTGTTTTCTTCTCCCTTTTTGATAAAGCCTTAAGGCTGCATCATGTAAATCTTTTCATCCAAGTACCCATGTAAAAATGCAGTTTTTACATCTAACTGTTCTAATTCAAGATCATTACCAGCTGTAATGGACAATATTACCCTTATGGAAGCATGTTTAAGCACATGAGAGAAGATTTCATTGTAATCCACACCTGCTCTCTGAGTAAATCCTTTTGCAACAAGTCTTGCCTTGAACCTTGGACCCTCTTCTTCTGTCATACCAGGTTTCACCTTGAAAATCCATTTACAAGACACCAACTTTTGATTGGTGGGCTTGTCAACAAGATCCTAAGTTCATTCTTCAACAACACCATATGTGACAGGTTCATATATACTTTCTTGCTCTTATCTTTAGAATTTACTACAACAACATATGTGACAGGTTCATATACACTTTCTTGCTCAGCTGTCACAAAAGCAACAACAGACAAGTTAGTGTTTGATCTGAACCTCAATGGCTTTACAATATTTCTTCTAGTCCTGTCCCTAGCCAAAGAATATTCAGCTTCATTCTCTGTAGGAACATTTGTACGACTACCTTCAATCTCAACACTTTCTTCTGTTTCAATTGATTGTTCAACATCTTTACTTGTTGTCCCTTGCTCCACCTCAAACTAAATCTTCTTTAAAATATAACGCTGAATAGTTATGTTGTTAGACTTTGTGTCAACAACATCTTTATACAATAACTGCTCATGAAACTTTACATCTCTGCTCTTTATTATCCTTGGACTACCTTCTTCTAACCTCCATAATTTGTACCCCTTTACACCTTCTGTGAAACCAAGTACCACACATTTCGGTGCCCTTGAATCTAGCTTGTCTTGACTTAAGTGGGCATAAGTTAATGAGCCAAATACCTTCAAATCATCTCACTCAGGCTTCTTACCAGTCCACACCTCAATTGGTGTCTTCATATTAATCACCCTTGAAGGACATCTGTTTATGATATAGGCTGTTGTTGATACAATTTCTCCCCAGAAACACTTTGGCATACCAGCACTAATCCTCATACATCTTGCCTTTTCTAATAAGGTTCTATTCATTATCTCAGCTAATTCATTTTGCTAAAGGGTTCCAAGTATGGTCAAATGCCTAGCTATACCACTATCCTTACACATTTGATCAAACTCTCTATTGCAAAACTCTAGGCCATTGTCTGTTATCAGCTTCTTGATCTTTTTCTCTGTTTGATTTTCTATCAATGTCTTCCATTCTTTGAACTTCTGGAATGCACCACTCTTGTTTTTAAGAACAAATACCCAAACTCTCCTAGAAAAATCATCAATGACAGACATGAAATACCTTGCACCTCAAAGAGTTTCTACCCTTGCTGGACCTGGACCCCATAAATCTAAATGAACATAGTCTAAAATACCTTTGGTCACATGTTTTCCTGTTCCAAACTCACCCTTTTGTGCTTGCCCATTACACATGTTTCACAAAAGCCAATATCACAAATACCTACTCCTTCAATCAACTGTTGTTTCTTTAACTCTGCCAACCCTTGAACACTAACATGACCAAGCCTTTTGTGTCATAGTGTTGTCAAATAGGGCTGGCATAACAGGTTACACGAACATGTTAAGACACGAACCTATTAAGACACGAACACGAAACTTGTAAACACGAACACGACACGAAATCTAATCGTGTCATTTTTTTCAAACACAGACACGAACCTGTGTATAACAGGTTAACACGATAAGACACGACAAGACATGATAAGGAGCACCTAGTAAGATAAGTTAACACGACAAGACACGATAAGACACGACAAGACATGACAAGACATGATAAGAAACACGATAAGGAACGATAAGACCTGTTAAGGCACGTACACGATAAGACACAAACACGAAACATGTAAACACGAACACGACACGAAAATAAACAGGTCTTAACGTGTCGACCTGTTATAGACACGAAACCTGTTAAGGCCAAACACGAAACCTGTTAAAATCATGTAGGTTCGTGTCAGGTTATCGTGTTCGTGTCTAAATTGCCAGCCCTATTGTCAAATCATTGGAAGACACTACTACTGGTGCAAGTGCTCCTTTGACAGCATGACCATCTAACAAATACACATTGTTCTCAACCCTGGTTCCAGTTAATACAACAAGTGACCCTCTTATTATTCTAGCATTTCCATCTTTTAGACTCACATGATACCCCTCATTCTCAAAAGTTCCTAATGACAATAAACTTCTTTTAAGACTAAGAATATAGCTGACATTCTTTATATCCACAAGACTGTCATCCTTCATCTAGAATGTAACAGTCCCTATTCCTTTGATCTCACATGGCCTATCATCGCCTAGCTTTACAAATCCAAGATTTTCATTTCTCAGATCCTTGAAGAAGCCTTTTTCTGGTGACATAGGAAAGGAACATCCTGAATCAAGGACCCACTTGTTTATAACTGAATCATCATTCATCACACATAAAACATCAGAACTGTCAAAACCATTTGATACATCATCTTGATTATTATGATTCTTCGAACCACTGGCTTCTACCTTCTTCCTTTTCCAATAAAGACATTCTCTCTTTAAATGTTTTTCAGACCTACACACAAAACACTTTCTTTTAAACTTTGATTTGGACCTTGAATGAGAATTTCTTAACATCCTTGAACCTCTGTGATTTGATCTTCCCCTCACAAACAAGCCATGGCCATCTCCACCATCTTCTTTATTATCATTCTTCTTTTTCAATTCTTTAGAATTGAGAGCAGCAAGAACTTCTTCCATGGTTAATGTCTCCTTGGCATACATTAGAGTATCCACAAAATTCTCATATGATTGAGGAAGAGAAGACAAGAACATGATTGCCTGATCTTCCTCATCAGTTTCAACTTCTATATTATCAAGATCCAGTATCAACTTGTTAAAATCATCTGTGTGTTCTTCTAAAGACTTACCTGCTCCCACCTGAAAAGTGTATAGCCTTTTCTTGAGATACAACCTGCTAGCCAAGGATTTGGTCATATACAGGCTTTCCCGTTTATTCCACACCCCTGCTGCTGTGGCTTCCTTTGATACTTCTCTCGGAACTTTATCTCCAAGACTCAATATTATCGAACTATGATCCTTTTCTAGCATCTCTTTATTCTCCTTGTCTGTGAGACCATCAGGAAGATGATCTTCACCTCTTAAAGCATCGACAACACCATTGTGGACCAATAGTGCCCTCATCTTCAACCTCCACATACTAAAATCATTTTTTTCCGTCAAACTTCTCCAACTCAAACTTAGTATAGACCATCTTCAACACCAATCAATCGATCTTCAAGAACTGTTCTTCAATTGAGCCAACGAGGCTCTGATACCAATTGTAGTAAAATAAACCGTACACAAGAACAATTAAGAACCAAAAAATTGACGAATCTTATTGAATCAAATAAACGAATACAAAGATGAAAGTAATTGACAAATGATTAACAAAAGAGATTAACCCCAAATGATTACAGACTCATCCCTTTTATAACCTAGCATATGACTATTAACGAACTATTAACAGACTTTCAAACTTAATAGGAAGCATGTCACTTTTGGTCTTCCACCTTAGAAGAAACTAAATATTAGCCTTTGAACTCTTATACGACTTATTATTTTGAACTTGAAACTTCCTACATATTTTATTGGCAGTAGCTTTTCAGTTGGATATATATTGCGCATCTTCATCCATAAGTTAGTTTTGAATGAGTATGAATATGCTGTAAAAATATATATTTACTAACTTTAAACATCAATAATAATAACTATTTTTAGTTAATATATTTGCGATTTCCCTCTACTACGTGTGTAGCAGCGTCACACGTTGTCATGTGACATTGGTAAAAAGATATTTATATGTACTTTTTCTTATCTGAAGTCGAGTAATACTGTAGATTTCTGATTGGAAACACCTATGAGATCATGTGTAGTGGAGAGGTGAATTGGGCGTGGATTGCCCCATAAACGCCCTTTCAAGCCCCAACACCGTCCCTAGGGCGTGAATCTTCTTTTTGTGTCTATGGTGTGAAAACTTTAACGCCAAAAATGGTGTGAATCTGAGTTCTTTTTCTTGGCCAATCAACCATGGACATTATGCAGCGCGGGGGGGGGGGGGGCTTGAAATTTTGAACACCACTACTGATTTCCCTATCATAATCTTAAGTTTTCAAACTATGTGTTGTGGCTCACCTTGAGCCACAACTTGATCCTCTAATGCCAAGTAGGCGCTGACGCGACACTAGCTAAAGTGTCAATACTATTCACTTGAGCCACAACTACTGATTTCCCTATCATAATCTTATGTTTTCAAACTATGTGTTGTGGCTCACCTTGAGCCACAACTTGATCCTCTAATGCCAAGTAGGCGTTGACGCGACACTAGCTAAAGTGTCAATACTATTCACTTGATCCCGTTGTGGCTTAAGGTGAGTGGGTCATTCTTTTACCAAATTAATAAATATAAAACATAAATATTTTACGTAAACTTTTTATAAAATATTACATTAAATATGTATTATTTTGTTTTTTCTAATATTTTAGAAGGACTAAAGGCTTATTAAAAATTTTATATGTCATTGATTAATTAAAGTTAAAATGTTAAAACTTCAATTCTCTCCCACATATTTTTAATTTTAAGACATTTAAAATTAAACTAATATATATAAAATAAAGTAATTCATGCCTGACTCACGAGCCAAGCCAAGCCATGCCTAGTTTAGGCTCAGCTCGTTTACAAATGAAGTGATTTAAAGCCGATCTTTCTTCAAGCGAGTTGCGAGCTTTTTAACACCACTAAAAGTGTGTGACAGGATATCCATTAGAACCTCTTGAGAATGCAAATTACAAATTTCCAAAAATTCCTATATACTATTTTCAAGCTCATTGGTCATCGGTTACGGTATAACGAATTGCTCATGTTGTTGTACCCTAAGAAACAGTTTTATGAGAGAGTGGAAACTTTATCGATACAATCATGAGGATGAGTTCTTGGGAAACTACTTGTGTTGGATCAGTATTGCTCTTTTGTATGAACTTGCTAGTGAACACTTAGGTGTTTAGCAAGTTCTTGATCAGTGATAGCACAGCGGAATGTTATGAGTTTAAAGCTACACTTATCAACAGGAGTTATAACTCCCCCTAGATTGAAAAACTAATAAATGATAAGTATTTATTGAGAATCTAAGTATTGAATGAGAATGAAACACTTAGACAGATTCTCAATAAATATGAAATGGAAATAACAATAATATGTGTTGAAGGATTTCTGTATTAAAATCAATGTCTAAAACAGATGGATGAACCCTTCTATTTATAGACTTTACAAATACATGAACCTTGCCAAAAAGCAAGTTCAGAAACAAGTTGCAGCATTGGAACTTGTACATAAAGTAAAAGTAATACTAAAGTAATAAACTACTGATATAAAAAGGCGGTGGAAAAGATCTTCACATAAGTACTGATGAATGACAAACTACTGATGAGTAGTTTGTCTTCAGTAGTTCTTCAGTAGAAGTGTCTGGTTTGAACTTCAGAACTTCTGATGACTTTTCTTCTTCAGCACTTGTGGAATCTCTTCTTCAGCAGTTTGATCTTCCTTCTTCAGCAGTTCTATACTTAGAATATTTTGACATAAGTGAATTAGACTAAGGTTTGCAAAAGTGGTTTCACCAATCCTTTTTGTCCTAACAATCTCCCCCTGGATTGATGAAGCCAAAACCTTACTAATTCCTTATTGTTCTCTTCTGTCCTTCACAATTTTCCATATTCCTTTGAACATGGAATTCTTCAGCTGGTTCAGCTGTTCATCAGTGAGAGACCCTTTATGTGGTTCTAGATGTTGGATTGTAAGCAGGTCTTGAGTTGATAGCTTCTTCAGATCATTCATCGACTTATAGGCCCTGCTTGTCTGATCTCTTCTTGTCACAAGTACTGAGTTTTTATCAGTAAAGGACCATCTGATGATAGGTACTTTAGACTATATATCGCATTATTGAAATCAGAAGCGTGACAATGGTTGACCGCCATCATATTTAGTATTTGGAGTTTGAACTATGTAGCTAAAGTTCTCTAAACATGTACCCTAGTGTTGAGAGGTGTTTTTCATATTACTATTACTAACATCTTAAAGGGTATAAATTATACGTTAGCAAGTTGAATACAACTTGATACTCAATCTCATTGGAGATGAGTTTATGATTTTTAATCTTAGAAAATTAAAACCTTTTTCTCATTAATTGAAGTCGAAAGCATTGTGAGATAGACAGATAGTCTCTTGGATGAGCCATGAGACATTATTGACATATCAGATGATGAGAGGTTCAAGATGGTAGCATTGTTTGATTTAATGTTCATTTTAAAGGTTGCATATATGATTTTGATACGTTAATAGATGAGTTTGTATATTATTGTTTTCACATGTCCACAGAGACAAATTGATTTGGATTTGACAAGGGGCATAGTCTTTGCTCATGAAATACACAATCCTATCAAGAAATTCGAACGCTTGAATTTGGTCGAAACATGCTCAAGTCAGTTTCAAGTTAAACTCACACTATTTTCAAAACAAGTTGGGCTTGTGCAAATTGCGGGTTGGTTCGGTTTTTACCATTAATTATAACTATAAGTGATAGTTTCGTTATGGAATTTCTTTAACCGAAACTGAACTTCGATTATAGTTAATTGGTGCTTTTGGATAATTCCAGTGGATGCAATTCTTTTTGTTTTTGTTGTGTTCCAGGTTTGAAGCTTCCATTGTTGACGTGTTCGAAACTGTCATTGTTGAATGGTTTGAAGCGGTCACTGTTGAACAGTTTGAAGTGTGTTCCATGTTTAAATCTGTCATACCAGGTTGGAAGCTGCCAATGTAAGATGATTTAGACACTAAAACAAAGTTGGTAAACACAACTTAATGTAAACAAAAGCCAGCATGCATAGTTCAGTTGGGTCATGGTTTGGTTATATATGTGACATCCTTAACTATGATCTACAAGTCAAATCACAAGACCATAACATAACAATAAACGTCAGTTATATTGGTTATCAGTCAAACTTAGTGGCGAAGCTTGACCCGAAGGTTTGGGGGGTCGGAAGACATCGGGGGGTCGGAAGTCACTGGTTTCGGGGGGTCGAAACCCTATATTTCCAAAATTTTCTATACGAATACTATATAATCGGAACTTCTGCGCGAAAATTCGGGGGGTCGGCCGCCCCCTCCCGCCCCTACAATGCTACGCCCCTAAACTTGGTTCAGTTATCGGTTAATGGTCGGTTGTAGTTAAGGTTCTGCTAACTCTCAGTTCACAGGCTATGGGTCTGTTTGGTAGCCTCTTAATGAGGCTCTGAACCATTCAGCTCTAAATGGTTTATCATTCAGACTCTTTGTTTCAATCTAAAAAAAGGCCCTGAATAGAATGGGTGATGGGCTGAACCATTCAGACTTGGTGTACAGCTTAACAATTCACCACTTAATCATTCAGAGCCTCTTAACCATTCAGACCTCTTAATGATTCAACACTTAATCAACCAAACAGCCCCTAACCTGTAAAGCATGTTTATTTATAACGTAAACAAAAAGCAATTGATGAACCCCCTTAGGTCTTTTATGGCTAAACTGTAATCTAGAAGAGAAATGGGATCAAGTTTTATAACTTAAACATAATGCAACATGAAATGAAATACTTTTCCAGGTCAAACGGATTGTGTTCTTGTCACCCCGCAAATAAACCTATCGTGTTCGGGTTCTATTTCTAATAAAATTATAAATATAAATAGAGCAAGCCTACTCAAAGGTTAGCCAAAAGAAGGAGTTTTTCAATGGGATTTTGTTTAAATAATAATACTATATTTTTTATATTTCACTTTTATATTGACTCCAGGTATCATCATCATCTTCTTCAATATCACTAGCCTTGGTTGGACTCTCATCAGCATCCATATCTTTAACTTCTTTTTGCAACTCACCCTCCTCCTGTAATAATCAGAATTATTATTATTATTATCAAACTCCACACACATAATTTAAAATACATATATATAAATAAGCCCATACATTGTTGTCAGCATCCATCTGCACCTCATCTTCACCTGTGAAAGTAACTGGGTCATCGTCCTCAGAATCTTCTTCTGCCCGGGCTTTTTTTAGCCGCTCAATTACAAAATCAAAATGAGAATGGCCTGAAAAATAGCAAAATAATATATTTAGGTAAATTAAATTATATTAAACCAGAAAATAAATGATGTACTTCATTTCTTTTTTCCAGTTCAAGTGTTATTTTTTAAATAATACTTGCATGATGTGTAGATGTTACCTTTCGAGCGAGTGTTTAGGGCGCTTTCAATCCTTAATCGATTTTGTTTATATTCTTTTTTAAACTTTGATCTTATCTGCGTGCGGGTCCGACCTGGAAAACATTGTGTTATTATTGATAGATCCGTCCCAAATTGCTGAATAGCCTGCATTAGATGAAATGAAACCAACAAATGTTAACTTGGCAGAACTTGATCACAAGGTTCAAAACCAATAAGCAGTCTTAGTGGCGGATTCGGAATTTTTCCTGAGTAGGAGCGAAAAATGGGGCATGCTATAATGGGTCAGACTAAAACGGGTCAAGCAAAAATGGTGGGTTAAAATAATAACATTAATCTGTCGGTTTAGAGACTTGCCAAATCGGTCAGGTAAAAAAAACGCATTACTTTATTCATTCTATAAGACATGGAAACATAATTATGATTTCAAAAGAACACAAATACATCATATCTTGTCATTTTCTTTATCATATCTAGATAAATTTATCTCATAATAAACATTTCTAGTGCTAAAAGGATTTTCATATCAACTCCAATAATGCATCTTAACAAAACTAGAAATAACAATTTCTAATATTTTACCCCTCTTTTGTTTCATATCTCACTAACTTAAAACAAAGTAGTCTCTAAGGAGCATTACGACAAACACAAGATATGCATCTTAACAAAACAGCAAAAACAAGTGTATACATTTGATCTTTGTTAAAAATATATATCAAATACTAATCTTTATATTCAAATTAATATTAAGTGTACAAAGAATTTGAACATGTTGCATAAGTACAGGTTGCCTTGGAAGTGGGCTGATTTGGAAGTGGACTTTTGCTTAGCATTAATGGGCTGGACTTGACTTAAAGATGGATCGCATGGTCAGAAGATTAAAGGAAAATGTGGCCCGTTAGAGTGTACGAGTGGAAGGCTGGCCCAGTGGCCCAGTTTAGGAGTATTCTGAAGCTTAGTCAGAAGCTGATGTGGCAATCCGTGTATATGCAATCAAAGGCTCAGATCACGTCTGAGTGTGTTTCTTCTATTTAATCCAATGGATGTCCTTGGTTCGGGTGTGTTTTCTCCCGAACCAAGAATGGGCTCTATATAAGGACTCTTCATCTCGTAGATCAAAGTTTAGCAGTCTTATTTCGTCAGTCTCTATATTTCTTCTCGAGTCTTCTCTTGTGCTAGGGTTTGTAAGGGTTTGATCTTATTCATCTCGAATAAGATCTTTGTATTGTTCCCAGTTACGATCTAGAGTTTAGTCATAAAGAGTGGTTGAGAGATTAGAGTGATTTTGTTGTATTGTTGATCTCAGGGTGTAAACACTTATATTGGGTTGGGATTCTTGAATAATATCTTTTATACTTTGATATCATGTTTCTTGACAATCTTAAACGAAACACCGCAATCAAATCAAGTTGTAACCATAACAAACACTCATAGGCCATTTGAGCAAATAGAACCAAGCAAACACACTGGTGTTTTTTAAGAACATCTGCAAATCAACTATTCAATTCCGAAAAATGATAACTGATTCACGGACGATCAACTCAACAACAACAAACTAATTGATGGAAAATCGATAGTGAGAAAAGAAGATTATGATGAGTGAGTGATTGACCTTTCCGGTCCTACGATTCAATCACTTTCAAGCCCAGGGGCCTGAAATTTTGGATAGCGACCGGAATGGAACCGACAGATATTTTAGTTTTTATATTGGATTGGGCTTGGTAGTCAAGGGGCCTGTTGGATATATCAGCAGGGCCCAGTTATTTCAATATATATATATATATAGGATTTGGATCATTTGAGAACCACTATTTAGGGAGAGAACGAAAGAACCAAGTGTGAACACAAAAACCCCTCCACCAAAAAATAAAAAAAAATAATAAAAAAATTATATAACCTAAAAAAATAAAAAAATAAAAAAAGTAAAAACACCAAAAAAAATTTTAGTGTTAATCTTTCTGAAAAAAAAAATAAAAAAAAAATACAAAAAAAATAAAAAAAAAACAAAAAAAATGGCCTTTTTACGTCATAATTACGTCATATACCGTATGCACATGTGCATTTCACTATTAGAGCACACTTTTGAATAAATTATCAATTGCCATAATGAAATGATCATTTAAATGGACGTGATATGATATATAAGGTGGAAAAAATTTATTCAATGATCTTTAAATAAACGCGAAGTGCATTTCACTATTATAGTTAGGTTTTTTTTTTCATGGGTTTAGCTTTAGGGTTTAGTTTTTAGGTATGATGGGAATGGGGTTAGGTTTTTTGGGGTTGTTGGTGAATAAACTTAAAAAAACCCCTATATAAAACTATAAAATAAGATAATTGTACTACATGCACATGTGCATTTCACTATTATAGTTAAGTTTTTTAATGGGTTTAGCTTTAGGGTTTAGTTTTTTGGTATGGTGGAAGAGGGGGTATCTTTTTGGGGGGATGGGATGGAGCGTTTTGGTTTTTGGGGGTGTGAGGTTAGCTGCACATGTGCATTTCACAATTTGGAGGGGGGGGGGGGGGGGGTTGGGGCGGTGTGGGGGATGGGGGGTTTAGGTTTTTAAGGAGTGAGGTGGCTGGGTTTAGGTTTTTAGGGGGTGAAGGTGGGGTTTTTAGGTTTTTTTTTGTTTGTGTTGACAATGGTTCTCTCCCTAAAGTTAGTTCTCGTATGATCCCTACCCTATATATATATATATATATATATATATATATATATATATAGGGAAATTATAAACTGAAAACCCCATTGAGTTAAGAAAACTAAGAAAACCCTTGTAAAAACCATACATGTAACATACATGTATTAAAGCGTTTTGGGCAAAAAAATAAAAAAAGCGCCGATAGGATATTTTTAAAAAAAATAAACAAAATTTGCGCTGTTACATATGTAACAGCGCAAATTTTGTTTATTTTTTTTAAAAATATCCTATCGGCGCTTTTTTTATTTTTTTGGCCCAAAACGCTTTAATACATGTATGTTACCTTGTGTATTTTTTTCAAAAAAAATTACAAAATTTTTGATGGTTTTTACAAGGGTTTTCTTAGTTTTCTTAACTCGAGTGGGTTTTCAATTTATATATATATATATATATATATATATATATATATATATATATATATATATATATATATATATATATATATATATATAGCTCAAGGTGACACATGAAGTACCAGAAAAAGGAGAATCATTCGTTACAGCATTAATTAAATAATTAATAAGCTTATTGGCAGTTTACCTCATAGAATAGTTCGGTATCTTGTTTTGTCCATTTCACTCTCGGGGTTCTTTTCATGTTAGTTCCGTAATTGTAGTAGGTCATATTTTTTGTTTCGTCACTGCAGAATTGTAAGATTATTATTTGTGAACCCGGTAGATAAAATATCTCAAATTAGTCATGCTAAACTTCAGTACCTTTCATTCGTTGCACTGGTTCCCAATGTAGATGCTTCTTTTTTCTGCAATAAGGGATAATTTCATACAAAATCAAATATCAGGTTTATCCATTTTTCCAAGTTATATGTATACCCTTCTCTAAGAACTTGCATTAGGATACAAGAGTTTGGAGAGTAAAGAAAAAGAGAATGGTATGATGGATATTTAATAAAATGATTATGGAATATAATGTAAATTTTAAGAGGCATATATGAAATTGACCCAAAGAATAAAGGCCACTGATAAATATGATATAAATAGCATTCAATAAAGTGTAAACTCAATTTTCCCAAACAATAAAGTAGCCTGGAAGGCTGGAAATAAAGAATACAAAATTATATGTACCTCAATCCGTTCCTTATGCTCTCTTAGCCTGATTAAATCCCTCAAGGGGAAATCATTCATACGCATCTCAAACTCCTCCTCGGGAATGCTAAGCAATTCCGGATTTACTATAATAGAGCGATATAATTAAATACTAATCATAGTTGTATATCAAAAAATAGCATATAGAACTGAACTTACCTGGTCTTTTATTTCGTTTTGTGCTGTGTGAGAATTTCTTCTTGGGTACTTCAATTACCTCGTCTGGTACCCCTCTGTCCTTTTTACGCTTTCTAACAGGTTTTTTGTTCTCATCAACAGGTTTCTTTGACTTTGCCTTTGACTTCGACTTTGATTTGCTTTCATTTCTATCAACTAAAGATTCATTTTCCGGTACACAATAATCATAATTATCGTTGGCATCAATACCCTCATCCTCAGCTTCGTCTATAATTTGAAGTGCTTTACTTGCTAGCCTTGTTGATCTCTTTGAAGATCTACCAGCTTCATTCATTGACTCCATTTGAGAAATTTCAGTCAAACTAATTGATTCTTCATTCACATGGTAATCATCATAGATTGTCTCTATTGGAACTGAATCAGTGGTTCTGATAGATGATGTGCCAAGAATTTCATCCATTGTAAATGAAGGAGTGGACTCGTTTTCATTGAGGTCAGTTTGAGAAGAAACTGGATGAATATTTTCCCCATGTTGAATGGGCCCTACATCCTGATCAGGGTTGTCAGCAATCTGTTCCAATTTACGGCTTTGTGCCTTTGGCTTGGGCTTGAATTTGCTAACCCTTTGTCCTATATTGAAAATTACCATAATAATGCCAACTAATTAATTAGATAGCACAAAATGAGTTTTGACTTTGGAAACAAATTCTCATTAAATCAAGCAACTTTTTAAGAGTATTGAGAAGAATCAGGTAGACCCAGAATCGATTAGAGAACTTTAAAATTTCTTATAAATAACTAGTGTGTAGAATATGTTTACAAGAATAATCTTACTTCAATAATAACTTACCTTTCTTAATAAAATGATTCAAAGGATTTTAAGCTATTTTTCGTTTTCCGTTTGACCCATCCAAGATAAAACATAGAATTGACCAGTTTATAAGTAAATGGGCAAAAAGCCAAAAATTCCCTTCCAAGTGAATGTAACAAGTGGATTTACCTGAGCCAGTAACCGAATGGGCCAAAATGTTAGGTTCCCAAAAAAGGGAGTCTTCTGCTTCCTAAATTTGAAGACATTCAAAAAATAAATTGGTTTGTAGCAAAATTTATTGACATTGTAGAACTCATGTATTCACCTTTGATCCTGATGATGAATTTCCTATCTGAAAATCTTCATTATCATTAAAAATAGCACCCTCCTCCCCGGTTAAAGGATCGAGCGCTTCAATACTTTCTAAGTTTGTGGAAGCATCAATACTACTGATCGATTCAGGTTCAATGGGTCCCGCCTCTAGTTTCCCGTCCATGGAAACATCAAGATCTGGTGTCTCTGAGCATGGTGGCAAGTTCACTGAACCAAAATTAGCATCGGCGAATAAGTGTTCAGATATAGCAACTGTTAAAGTTTGCTACGTTAATGGGATAAAAAAATGATAAGAAAAATAAATTAAAATGTGTTTGTTTCGCTATATTTAACAGAATGATTGTTACTCATGCCGCCCTGAACTGACCTGTTGTAGATTCAGGAAGAACGTCATTAGGTGAATCCAATGTAAGATCTGATTCAGCATTCTGTGTTCAACCATAAAGAAAATTAGCCAAATGCAATAATAAAAAAAACATACAGATTAACATTAGATATTTAGATTTACCCACCTCTTCCTGCGATTTTTCGAAGGAAGACTGCAAACTAGCAACAATATTTCCAATAACTTTATTGACGTCATTTCCAGTCTGTTGCACCGTAGAAGCAGCAACCTCAACAGTCTGTATTATAGGGGTTGGTGTAGACTTTGGTTCCGGTTGGATGTTAGGTTTGGGCTTTGGCTTGGGCTTGGTTTGCCTTTGGGTTGAAACTTTATACCGGCTTTTGCTGCAAAAGAAAAGTCGATAATACCAACCATTAAAGCGTCAAAAAGGTGTATCAAAACATAGATAAGGCAAAGGAAGAGAAATATAAAATAACACATTTATATACCAGTATTTGCAGCATCACTTGAAACCAGATCATCGAAATCAAAATCCATGCTGAATCAGTAAAAGAATATCTGGAATTTGACAAAATAATATATTACTAACCATGTTTAGCATGCCAAATTGCCAATATCAATTTTCAGTTTGGGTGTGTTAGTGCGATAGCAGCAATGAGCCAATGACTAATCAACTTTATAAAGGGGGTTAAATATCTATGTATAAAACCTAGTCAGCAACTGATACGTTCTAATATTACAGGTTGAGCATCGTTTGATTGTGAGTGCAAGTAGCTCATGCATTAGAGCCATGGAGGGCAGACTCCTATAGCCTATGTAAGAATCCTTGTTAAACACCTCAATTCACATCAAATATCAAACTTGTATTTCGAACACACTGGTTATAGTTCAAGAAGTGGATCCAGCATTTCATATAAAACTATCATATTTCATTGCACCTATACATGAAGCGCTATCGTACAGAAAGCACAGATGGTAGTTGCTTTCCATATAAACATGCAAGATTCTCTAAATTTAAACTAACAGTTTAAAAAAACACATTGCAGTATCACCTGATAGCCAGACTTTTTATATGCTAAAGTTAAACATGACTGAAGAATTAACAAAAAGTAGACCTGGCAAAACGACGGTCGGGTCGGCATGCCGGGTCAGGGTGGGCTGATTTATAAAACGGTTATTTTGGTTCGGGTCATGAGTTTAGGTGAGGACTGTATATTTCTCAACTATAAAAAACTTTCTGTTCAGAACTTGAGACACCAACAATCGGTCAGGTGATTGTGTAAATTGCATAGTTATCAAAAGCCATCCCCTTGACCGCCTAGGCGACCAATTTCCTAGAAGCCACCAGATCCTGCTTTTCCCTCCTAGATAAAAAAGCCACAGTCTGATTTTTAAAACCTAATATCCTGACTAATATAATCGACCAATACTTACTAATGTATAGAGATATATATAAATCTCAATCAAATCTTTTTTTTTGTTTGGTTTTCATATATATTTGATTTTTAAAACACTTATAGATATTGAATTATTCTTCAATATATAAACACCTCAACTCATTGATTTACCATCAACTGATTTTGTCTACTACATAGCTATCAAGTTAATCCTTTTAGCAGGTATGGCTAAATCAGTCAATTTATATTTATATTATTTTTATAAGATGATTGTTATTTGTAATGATTTGGTGATTTTTATTATTTGCGTTTTTTTTCTCAGACAATCAGGCCCGCGCTTCTCGCCTAGGCCACAGGCGGAGCCTAAGCGCCTTGAGTGAGCCTCACGCCTTTGATAACTATGGTAAATTGATTCAGACAATATCAATGGCATCTCAATCATCAAATACAAGAAAAATAAATCCATGACTATGAATGAAATCAAAATAACAGGAAATGGTGTATTATAAACAACAAGATATGGATGATTAACACTATGAATTCATGGGGAAAAAATAAACAAAAACAATTGCAGTAGAAACTTCCTTACTAGTTCCTAGTACTAATACTTTCATTGGGGATTTTTATCGAACACTTGGTGATCAGAAAATAAACAAAAAAACAACTGCTTTCCAACAGCATCTCAAAGTTGCAAAACCCATTAACAGAAAAGAAGGTGCAAATAAAGTAAAGATCAAACGTACCCGAAAAGGATATGGCCTCTCAAAGGAACAAAAATAGCATGGAAGCAGATATAAAATAGAGAGACCTGGATGATAGGAACATAAATCACGGTTGGCGTGGATGAAAGAAAGAAAAGCAATGGTTGAAGTAAAAACGGGTTTATAAAAAAGGAATAATAATAATAATAATAAGAGGGTTTGGAGGTATGAGGAGCGGCAACGATGGTGCGCGGGTTGCAGGGAGATGGGGATCAGAATCAAATGACGGTTGTTTGATTAGGAAGGAAGGGGGGTTTAGTTTAGAGTTTTAAGATGTTGGCTTAAGGGTTATGGGCTGCAAATTTGGGTTTATTGTATACGGATTTAGTGATTGGGGTTTAAATTGGACTTTTGTGGGCTCTTTTTGGTGCAAGTCTTTAACGTATATTTAGCTGCCTACTAGGTTTAGTTAAGGGGATGGGACACAACCAGTATTGTTCATGGGTACCCCACTATCAACACGGTACTTGGACACTGATAGAGGTCCTGTGGACCGTTTCAAGTGATGTGCCTCTTTCTCCCCTTTTTTTGAATGGCGTCCCAGTGGTTAACTCGCCACTTGAGGTGAACCTCGGCCCGGGTTCGAGCCTCCGCGGTGGGCATTTAAGCCCTGAAAGAGTGGCTGCCTAATTGCTTTTTTTAAGGAATCCAAACCGGTTTGGGTGTTGACCGGTTTTCAAGTCAAATTAGTTTGGATTAAAACAGTTTGGTCCCATACCGGTTTGACCAGCCAAAAATCGATTTTTACCCGATTTCAGTTCGGTTTTGATTTCAATTACGGTTCGGTTTTGTATCTATGGCCAGTTTTTTTCTTAAACCGGTTTCAGTTCGATTTCGGTCTTTTCAGGTTTCAACCGGTTTTTAACGGTACTGATTCTGGTTCGTGTACCAGTTTTGGTTGCGGTTGGGGTTTGTTTGACCGGTTTTAGCCCGAATTTTGGTTCGGTTTCGGTTTGGGATTTTTTTAGTGCCGGTTTCATGTGAAACAGGTTTTGACCGGTTTCACTTTGGGTCGGTTTTACATGTTTCGTTACCGAACCGGTTGTTTTGTGCAGCTATATTTAGTAGTTTAAGTTTATGTGTTAAAACCTTTTTAACAACATTATTTTGTTATTTTAGTTTTAGTCTTCACAATTTTTTGTATGGGGTTACCGTCACTTGATTTTTTGTTGCATATAAGCTACATTAAAAAAAATCTAACAGGTTTAGACTTAGCTGACCTCCTGCTGCCCTGCCCGGCTGCCCTTGACCTAACCTGATTTGTGAAGAAGAATAAGAGGTTATTATGCGAAAAAAGATGAGTAAGATTTCAAACCTGTTGAGATTATTGGGTGAAAAATGGACTGATTAGAGCGTGTTAAACATGTCAAAAATAGACCGCAATTGGCCAAATGGTAATAATTTATTACTATATTAGATTAAAAATGCTAATATTTAACCGTAACCTAGACCAATAAAACTAATGCATCAAAAACATGTATACTTAGCAACCACCGTAAAGGATAGTTGGGTCCAGGGGTGCCCGGCCCCCGCCGTTTTATTGACCCGTAGTGTAATTTTATGCGCTTCCATCCGAAAATTTTATACGTATTAAGTCTGCTCTACTGTTTTAAGTAGACCTGGCAATTTCAACCCATCTACTTGAGTTTGGGTTGTTTTGGGTTTAAAATTTGACCTTGTGGGTTAAAATGGGTTTAGTATAATTTTCAAGGGGGTTAGGATGGGTAATTTTAATTTTAGGAAATAAGTAAGTGGGTCAGGATGGGTATGTCAAAAAAAAACAAATGGGTCAGAATGGGTATTTTTAGATAACCATATACAAATCTAAATTAAAACTCACCCAAGTTGATGCGTCATAGAAATCAATGTCAATAAAAACAAAAAATAATATCTTTTGCATTTGTTGATCACCCCAGTCGGTTCGAAACCGTTCGGGTCGTTAACGGACAGCAATGTCGAAACAACACAGGTCGTTAACGAGACCGATCTCATCGAAACGGTTCGAGTCGTTAGCGGGTTTGATCGAGTGCAAACGGTCTGGGTTGTTGACCGGCTCGTTCGGGTCGAAAGGGTCCGGTCGTTGACGGGCCCGGTCGGGTCGAAACGGTCCGTGTTGCTAACGGGATCGGTCAGGTCAAAACGGTCTGAGTCGCTAACGGGCCGAGTCGGGTCGAAACAGTACGGGTCGCTACGGGACGCGTCAGGTTGAAACGGTCTGGGTCGTTACCGGGCCTGGTCGGTTCGAAACGGTCCGGGTCACTACGGGACAGGTCAGGTTGAAACGGTCTAGGTCGTTACCGGGCCCGGTCGGGTCGAAACGGTCCGGGTCGTTACCGTGCCCGGCCGGGTCGAAACGGTCCGAGTTGCTACTGGACGGGTAAGGTTGAAACGGTCTGGGTCGTTACTAGGCCCGGTCGGGTCGAAACCGTCCGGGTCGCTACCCGGGCCCGGCCGAGTCGAAACAGTCTGGGTCGCTACGGGACGGGTCAGGTTGAAACGGTATGGGTCGTTTCCGGGCCCGTCGGGTCGAAACCGTCCGGGTCGCTACGGGACGGGTCAGGTTAAAACCGTCTGGGTCGCTACCGGGCCCGGCCGGGTCGAAACGGTCCGGGTCGCTACGGAACGGGTCACGTTGAAACGGTCTGGGTCGTTACCGGGGCCCGGTCGGGTCGCTAACAGGCCCGGCCGGGTCAAAACGGTCCGAGTCGCTACGGTACGGGTCAGGTTGAAACGGTCTGGGTGGTTACCGGGCCCGGTCGGGTCGAAACGGTCCGGGTCGTTATCGGGCCCGGCCGGGTAGAAACAGTCCGGGTCGCTACGGGACGGGTCAGGTTGAAGCGGTCTGGGTCGTTACCGGGCCCGATCGGGTCGAAAACCGTCCGGGTCGCTACTGGGCCCGGTCGGGTCGAAACGGTCCGAGTCGCTACGGGACGGGTCAGGTTGAAACGGTCCGGGTCGTTACCGGCGCGGTCGGTTCGAAACGGTCCGGGTCTCTACCGGGCCCGGTCGGTTCGAAACGGTCCGGGTCCGGCCGGGTAGAAAGGGTTACGGTCGCTAACGTGCCCGGCCGGGTAGAAACCGTTCCGGTCGCTAACGGGCCCGGCCGGGTTGAAACAGTCAGGGTCGCTACCGGGCCCGACCGGGTAGAAACGGTTCCGGTCGCTAACGCTCCCGATCGGGTCAAAACGGTCTTGGTCGCTACCGGGCCCGGCCGGGTAAAAACGGTTCCGGTCGCTAACGGGCCCGGCCAGGTCGAAACGGTCAGGGTCGCTACCAGGGCTCGGCTGGGTAGAAACGGTTCCGGTCGCTAACGGTCTCGATCGGGTCGAAACGGTCTTGGTCGCTACCGGGCCGGCCGGGTAGAAACGGTTCCGGTCGCTAACGGGCCCGGTCAGGTCGAAACGGTACAGGTTGCTACCGGGCCCGACCGGGTAGAAATGGTTCCGGTCGCTAACGGGCCCGACCGGGTCGAAACGGTCCTGGTCGCTATTTTAGTTTTTTTACTTTTTATTTTTTATTGTTATTTTAATTTTAATCTATTTTGATGTGAACCTATCCTAATCCAACCCATCTAGACCCAAACCCATCCTGACCTAACCCATCCTAACCTATTTTTTTAATTACCCATCTTGACCCATACCCATCCTAACCCAAACCCATCCTGACCCAACAACCAACCCAACCCAACCTACCCATTTTGCCACCCATAGTTTTAAGGGTCTAGTGACTTTCGACCTCCCGGAAAAAAAAAAATCAAGCTCCACCACTATTAGCAACCCAACAATCTAATACTAACAACAAAAAAGCTCAAACTGCTAACCTTTACCCTCGAGTGACTAGCTCAAGTGGACAATTGGCTCCAAGCTACTCGCTACTAAAAATCTGCAATCGAGGCAAATAAAATCAAAAGCTAGGTATAAATGATGACACCAAAAAAATTAGAAAAAAAGAATGCCAAATACAAAATACTATCTTGATTACTCTGAAAAAAGAAATAAAGATTGGTTTTCTATAAAATTAATTAATTAATAGTTAATAAAATATATAAAATCTATTTATTTACCTATGTAGATAAGAATTACACAATATTTCAACCACAGTTTTTTTATGGAAAACGTCAAGTTCTGAAAAACCCACTCTATTTTAAATTTCAACTTTAAATTTCAGAACAACCAAACAACATGAACACCTTAGAGTGAAGGGAGTGGGAGCGTGGAAAGCGCACCCAAGCCCCAAACACCATGTCCCAGGGCAGCGTGGGTGGGCTGAGTGTGGCCCCTTTGGCATGTGGGGTAGGTGGAAATGTGTGATTGGTTAGAGTATTTTTTTAAAGAAAGAAAAATAACCAACCATTATTGGTTGGAATATTTGAAAACCAAGCTTCTTCACTCCCCTACCTTTTGGGGACTTTAGTTGTGGAGCCCACTACATGCTACATGACAACTCATGCCCCCAAACCCCTCACTCCCTTTAGACTACACGGTGTGGTCATGGGTTGAATGGGCATGGAGCGACATGTGGGTCACGTCAATTCCCCTCAAACTCCTAAAAAACCACGTGGTGCTAGTGGCGTGAAAATCTTTTTATTTTTTAATCAACCAACCAATCAAAAATCGCTCATCACCCAAGAACCAATCACAACCATCACCCCATCCTCATCTTTTGCCCCATGCCCGTGATATCTCCACCCAACCTGCCCCACGCCACATACGGGGTGGTGTTAGTGACGTGAAGTAGCTCCACATCATCTTCCACGCCCCCACACCGTGTAGCGTCTTATGTTAAAATGCTATTTCAAATCCTCCAAATAAAAAAAGGAAAAAAAAATCTATCATATGTGTCGGGACATGTTTGACTTGCCTGCATTTTCAAGTTCGAACAATCAACGAGATCAAGACCTGCTTGGCTGCTTGCTGCTGTGATGGAACCTGCGATTTTGGAACCTGATTCGATGGAAACTCAACAGCTATTATTCTGCTGCTATTCATGATTTCAACCTTTTAGATTGGACACAGTTTTCTATTTTTTACTCCCTCCGTCCCAATTTAAATGTCCTGGTTCTAAAAACACACATTTTAAGAAATCTTTTGTTTGTATGTGGTAAAATGACAATAATATTCTCAAAAATGATGATTGTGTTTTGTCTTTATGGACAAAACTGAAAATTGCATTTCTATTTTTAGAAAAAAATGACATTTAATTTGGAACAAACAAAAAAGGAAAAAAGGAAATTTAAATTGGGACGGGGTGAGTAATTTAATTGGATTTGTGGGTTGAGATTGCCTGATTGGGCCTTGGGGGCCTCTTAATGGGCTTTCCAAATGAATGCAGACGGACCAATTTTTTTCTATAAAATTTAACACTAAATGGTTTATCTTGGGGTAGAAGTGTTTAAAAAAAAAAAAAAAAAAAAAAACCGGTTTGGGCCCACCAAACAGGTTTATATCCGACTCACTTCAACTAAAAACCTGGTTAGACTCAAATCAGTTTGGACCCGACCTAATCTGCCGGTTCGTAGTCTCGTTCCATGTGACTAGTTTGGACCTGACCCGATTTGGAAAACATGTCGAAAAGGGTTTTTTTTTTTTTTTTTTTTTTTTGCTTTTTGCCCCCGAACCAATGTGTACCTGATTCATATTGTGATTTAACAGGTTCTAGCATTTTCTTTTTTAAACAGGTTTATAACCAAACTGGTTTTTTACAAACGGATTATGGCACAACACAATGTCACGCACTAATGTGCTATTTACCAAATACTAACACAAATGAAACGTAAATTAAGTACACACAGTGACCATAATGTTAACCTACAAAAAACTTGTTTATTTTATTATTCTACTTATGTGCTATTCAACCATCACTAAACAATCAACACTTTTTAAGAAGAAGCATTGTTGTAAAATACACAACTTTTA
The DNA here is from genome assembly GCA_030844895.1 of Ambrosia x helenae. Taxonomy (NCBI): domain Eukaryota; kingdom Viridiplantae; phylum Streptophyta; class Magnoliopsida; order Asterales; family Asteraceae; genus Ambrosia; species Ambrosia x helenae. The sequence goes on from CM061231.1 coordinate 145,874,086, forward strand.
ACAGTTAATAATCAAGGGTTTCATCAATTTATAAGTGTAAAATATAGATATAAGAATGCTTACTTGAATTCTGCAAGAAAAAAAAAACAATGAGATAGAGAGATGAGGATGTAAAGAGGATAAAGCAAGGTGATAGTTTATTGTCCTACATCAATAGTTTTTTTCAGTCTAATAAATTATAAAAATGGTCCCCTACACTTTATCTGATATCTATATTATGTCCTTCAACCATTCAGTTTTCCATCATACTGCTCAGATTAGATAGAAAAAAAAAAATTAATATTTCAGTTTAAAACTCTTTACAAAAGAATGCAAAAACCATAACTCAAAGGCTAACTAATTGCTTCTTAGAACATTCACATTAGCTTATTCGTATTTTTGTGACTGAATTCCCCGTATTTTAGAGCATTCACAGTAGACACTCTATAATAGTGTGAGGGGGCCTCTATATTATGTTCGTGAAAATGCTTGGGTTAGCTTCGGATTTTCATCTTCCATCAACGTGCCAATGTGCTCTTAATATCAACCAAGAGTTTGCCGTCACACATTTTATTAATTTTTGTTCGAGTTCGAATGTCCGTCTTCATGTATTATGCAAGTGGTTTGGTTGTTTAAGATACAAGAAATATACAAATTGAAAAATGAGTGGAAACCTACCACATAGACGTCACATCATTTTCACACGGTTTCCACATATGGAGTGTGGTGTTTCACTTTCCACTCTCTAGGAAACTGGCAAACTGCCACATGTCTGCACCTTGTTGCTCCACACCACCAAGCTTAGTCCCGCCTCCGCGCCATTGTTCTTAGCATCTCCCTCGCAATGGAGTTTTTAGGCCATCATCACCATGTCGTGGCAAAGTCAAGGCCACGCGCCCTATCCACGCACCCTTTCCACGCACCACACTCAATAATCTTATAAGCACCAAAATAATAATAATAAAACACACACACACACAATCTACATAAACAACAATGCCAATAAGGTTGAACTGGATTTTTTAGATTCAGTTTGTGAGACTAATCAAAACTAGCTTTTTCCTAAACAAAAGTGTGACCATTGATCAATGATCTAACACATGCCAGGTTTTTAGCCCCATGAGTACTTGTTAGTTACAAACATTTCAAAATAGAGAAGAAGGGCACACTTATGCCAATACGGGTCGACTGAATTATGCACCGGATTGCCAGCTGTAACAACAATGCAGAAGAAAAATAGTTAAAAACTCGCTAGTGGTTGCTCAAGGTCCGGTTTGGCCTGTTTAACAAAAATGATGGGCAAACTGCTAACTACAATTTTGGAAAACGACAAACCACACCAGTTGGGTTGAGTTTACCTGCAAGAATGACCCGTTGTAGAAGTTTCACGGTTAGATTTTGGTGGTTTGGCAGTTTATACTGATTTTTTTTATTTTATTTTTTTTAAATAGTTACAATGTACTTAGATTTAAAATAATAAAGACATGATAAATATAATACATATACATAACTGCATATTCTAAAAATAAATAAATAATGCCACCCGACCCATTTCAAGTTCCAAACAGTTAAACGAGCAACCCGCCGAAAGCGAACTGTATAAATCTAAAACTAGTCGACCAGGCCCAAGGTTTAAAAGTACGGAAACGTGCCTCGAGGCGTTTTCCTTTCGCCTCATGAGGCGTCCGCCTCGAGGCGAACCGAGGCGTAAGCGCGAGGCGGAATGAAAATATATATATAAATGTTATATATCTTATAGAAAATGAAATACTAACTAATTTCAGCATCAAATTCATCAAAAACACACGTTAAAAGGGCATGACATGCTTGAAATTGAAATAAAAAGTCTAAAACATCAAAAATAAACTTTAAAACCCCCTGAGGGCTGAGGCGCACCTGAGGCGCAGTTTTTATTACCGCCTCAGCCCTGTGAGGCGCATCTACAAAATGGCACCCTGAGGCGCAGCCTCAGACTCGTTTTCCTCCTGATTCGCCTTGAGGCGCGTCTCGAGGCGCACGCCTCAGCCTTTTTTTAAACCATGACCAGGCCAACTTACTTCAACATTGATGGTTCAGTTGGTTTCAACGGTTCAAGAATCAATGATCACTTTAGACAAGCAGATTGTTTAGGAATTAGGAGTTATGCTTCAGTTATTGAAACTCACCTGTTGTAGCTTCTCAAGCCTCGTCGCTATCTTCAGCCTGATTCACTCTTATAATGTAAACCTAAGTTAAGATGCAGGATTTTTATTAGATTTCAAGAACGACGTTGAACTAAAAAGAGGGTGACCGTACATGTGATCAAGAATATAACCTTAAAAACTGTCTGTTTGATTAGTTGGAAAACTAGCGCGTCACCATCAGCTAGTTTATGATCTTCAGCAAATCTTTTCCATCCACCGCTAAGTCCTGTTTTCCTAGGGAGGTACTTTGTTTGCCATTCTGCCTCTTCTTCGTCAACCAGCGTCATTATTTCATCGCGTTTAGGAAGGTAACTCTTGCAGAACTGGTGAGGAAGACCCTGAAGATTTGGCATGTTTAAGATTTCTTATTAGCATATTATCTTATGATCATAATGGGCTTACAATCATGACTGGTCCTTCAGATATGTAATTTGAGTCGACTCAAATTACATAAACGGGTCAATTTGGGTTGTTAATCCAAATTAGAGCATGTGAACTCATTTTGATATATTTTTCTATATACCTCATTTCAATCCGGGACCAATTCGATGAAAACTCTTTTAGCGTAATACTTTTTTGAAACAGCGCATTTTGATTTTTGACTCAATCCCGTCCAGTCAGAACCCAGTTTGGCCAAACCCATTTTGACCCATTACCCAACCCACCCGTTTGGATAAGCTTAGAGCATAATATAATATCAATATTGGTATAATCGCTTTTGATCTTACCAACCAAAAACAACTGGAAACATGGGATTGAAGCATTGGCTTTACAAAGCTTGGGAAATCAGATTGCAAAGTGGAGTGTAGTTCATCAGCTCGCCCTGTAGCGTACTCTCGATCCACATAAGAAGCGTATACTCGATTTGATAAATCCCTTCCACTTTTGCCATAACTGATGGATATCATCATGAGCACACACATGACACATCATACTTACAAGATACATATTTGTTTATATAATTATTCCAGGTCAAGAAAGTTTTACCTCCTACGGAATCCCAAAGGCTCAATTGGAACCTGTCATTGCATTTCAAAAATATTATTCAAAAATATTTTTCTTAACAAACGAACACGAACACGAACAAGGCTATGTTCGTGTTCGTTCGGTTCGTTTGCAGCCCTAACTACAACATATCCCATCATTGTGAGTACCATTTTCAACTGTTTGATATCATACAATAACCTATAAACATGCATTTTACAAAATCATAATCACATCTAAACATGATCAAGTCGCAAGCATTTATTTAATTTAAATTGCTAACCTATAAAAACAAAACCTTGAATCAAAGAAAATAACCCAACTAATCAAAACCAGTACCTCTTTATAATTAGCAGGCGGCTTATCCGCTACACGGTTCGACCGCCTCACAGCCGTCAGATCAACCGCTTCCGAGGCGTCCGGTTCACCTTCTTCATCTGCAATATCAACCACACAAATACCCAAATTACCCTTCAGAACGAATTACTTTATCTTAAAAGATACCCATATAAAAAAGGTGGGACGTACAGGAGAGGGCTTAGGGGTTGAAATGGTTCTCAGAGATTGAGCTAAAACAGTGAGCTTTAGCTCTTCCATTCTTTTCTTGTTTTCTTCCAATCTTTTCTGACGAGAATCTTCATAGTTAGGCTTCTTTCGGGCCACCATTGTTGTGAAGTTGAAGCTGGATTTGGTTGCAGGGTGAACAAGGAGAGTGTTGTGGTTGGGCGGCAGAGTAATAATGGTTTGAATTTTCAAATGGGTGTCTTGATATTGGAGCAAGTGCCATCAATTAAAAATTTGCGTCTTTCACTAATTAGAGATTTAGAGTTGCCATTGGTTAGCAAAGAAAAAATTATAGGGTGAGAGAGGCTCGAACTCTCGACCTCATGATTACTCTTAGCTATGAGACCTACGTGCTAGCCAACTGTAGGGGTGTTTATCGGTTCGGTTTACAGTTTATTTGGTTTATTCGATTCTGTTTATTCGGTATTCAAAATTTTGTACCTCAAACCAAAAACCAAACCAAACCAAATTCAACCAAATTGAATTCGGTTCGGTTTCGGTTTAAAACCAAACAAACCAAATTTAACCAAACAAACCAAACTGAAACGAAGTTTTTTTTTTCTCTAACTTATATACCTATATGTTCCAAAATCCGAAAAGAAAGTTTGCAATAAATATAAATAAAAAAATCAAACCACGCAAACAGAAACATCATAAAAATTAGAAATAGTAAAATGAACCCTAGTTTACTAATTTATACTCAGATTATTACCTCTATAAATTGGTGGGCTTTATTTATTTTGGGTTTTTTTTTTGAACAGAAACTTTCAATAAAAACAGACGGCTAAACCTCCAAGACGAAGGAAGCCACAACTAATTACACATATACAAAGGGTCTTTAGCCCATTCATTCCAATCGATACAATGAAACTTCGACCTATGTTTCAACCAAAAAAACGAAATCGCTTTAACCTCTGCCACAATCTCTCTAACATGTTTTGATTTTTGTTGAAACACTTTAGCATTCCGGGCTTTCCATATAGACCAAACCGTCACCATAATAATACCTCTAACTATTTTCTTTCTCCACTTTCCCCCATGAACATTCCGATGCAGGTTCAACAAATCATCGAAATCATAAGCAAAAAACGGATCAACCTTGCACCATTTACAAATAAAACTCCACACACCATATGCAACGCCACATCCTGCAAAAAGGTGGTTGACATCTTCATCTATAACCTCGCATAAAGGACAGGACTTATCCAAAATCTGAATGCATCTTTTCGTAAGAGCTCCTCTAGTCGGGAGTCTGTCGAACTCTGCTCTCCATGAAACCACGTTTACCTTGATCGGAACCCATCCTTCCCATCGCATACTATGAACCCGGTTGACATCCCTATTGTTGCGTAAAACAGCTTTGAGGCTGGAAACAGAAAAAAGACCACTCGAGTCGGCTTCCCACACCCATTTATCAACCGTATTTGAAGCCGAGAAGCCCTGTATCATGTACCCCACATCTTGAAACTCGGAAATCTCTTCAACTGTAGACAAACCTCTCCGCCAATCAGCAGAAAAAGACCATCCATTATCTGTTTTCCGTATTCGATCAGCAACCGAAGCAGTTTTGTTCTTCTCCAATTTATAGAGAGCCGGCCACCTAGATTTCAACTCGGTCGTGCCCCACCATATATCAAACCAAAATCTGATTTTCTCTCCTGTTCCCACCTTGCAATGTATGAGCTCTCTAAGATTTTTGTCATGAAATTTATACCCTTCCAACCATGTAACAATGGACTTCCAACAACCGGAATTGCTCTTCTTTACCGGAAGAAAACTCCATAATCCCCTACCCCCATGAATCATAATCATCACCCTCCTCCAAAGAGAAGTATGTTCTACCATAAAACGCCAACCCCATTTCGCAATCAAAACCACATTTACATCACTCAATTTAGCAATACCCAAGCCTCCATTTGATTTAGACGTAGTCACTATCGCCCAAGAAACCCAATGTATCTTCTTAATATCTTCCGATCCACTCCATAGAAAATTCTTCATCAACCTCTCTAAAGTCTCAATCACTTTAACCGGAGCCTTGTAAAGCGACAAATAATAAATAGGCAAGCTAGATAACACCGATTTAATAAGTGTTATTCTACCCCCTATAGATAATGTTTTAGCCTTCCATAACGATAATCTCTCTTTAACCGTCTCCACCACCGGACTCCAGTGAGAGATCCTATTCATATTTGCCCCAACCCGAATCCCCAAATAATCAAACGGAATATCCCCTACCCGACATCCCAATAAGCCCGCCATATCTTTAACGTCTTGAGCCTCAACACCAATGCCAAATAAGTGAGACTTGTGTAAGTTTATTTTTAATCCCGAGCAAATATGAAAAATACGGAGAATTCTAGCAATCTTTTCAATATTAGCCCCAGACCAAACCCCCATAAGTAACGCGTCATCCGCGTAAAAAAGATGAGACAATGGTCTCTCACCACTATCCAACTGTAACCCCTCAAATTCTCCCAAGTCAACCGCTTTTTCTATCATACAATGGAGAGCCTCCATAATAATAAGAAAAAGAAACGGAGATAACGGATCCCCTTGTCGTACCCCTTTCTCGCACTGAAACTCAAAAGTAGGGGACCCATTAACAAGAACTGCCGATCTAGCCGATTCAAGAACTCCTTTCACCCACATACACCATCTGGGAGGAAACCCCATTTGGTTTAAGATCGATAGTAAGAAGACCCAGTTAACATTGTCATATGCTTTCTCGAAATCAATCTTAAGCATAAAAACCTGTCTCCCCGTCGTCTTAGCCCACCCAATCATTTCATTAATCATGAGTGGGCCATCAAGAATAAACCGGCCTTTAAGAAAAGCCGTCTGAGTCTCCGATATAACCTGGCCCATCACCTCCTTAATTCTCAAAGCTAAAACTTTAGAAATCACCTTGCTAATAACCCCAATCAAGTTAATAGGACGATAATCTTTTAACCCAACTGGAGTTTTAGACTTTGGAATCAACGTAATAAAAGACGAACTGCACCCCTTGCTGATGGCACCCGACTCATAAAATTGATGTAGAACATTTACAAAATCCCCCTCCAAGTTATCCCAAAAGTGTTTGATGAACCGGAAATTAAAACCATCCGGCCCCGGTGCTCTGTCAGACCCACAATCAAATACCGCCTCCCGAATCTCTTCCTTGGAGAACCTTTGAATCAACATCTCTGTACTCCTCTGTTGAATCGTCTTGATGTTATCACATATAAGCCCAGGCCGATTTTTAACTGCATCCGCAAAGTGACAACGAAAAAATCTCAAAACCTCCTTTTTTACAAGAGAAGGTTTGGAGACCCAATTATTATCAATGAGTAAACCAGGAATGTTATTCGACGCCTTCCTCCCATTTATAACCCCATGGAAATAAGCTGAATTTTCATCACCTTCAATAGCCCATCGAACTCTAGATTTTTGTTGTATATCTCTACTACGGTTAAAATTCATATTATCCACTTCCTTTTGACATTCTTCCATAACCCAAACCTCTTCCTCTTCAAGATCTCTAATTTCCAAGGCTTGTTCAATTTTTTCTATCTCCTCTTTTAATCTGCTAAACTCTTCCCCTTCCTTCGTTAAAACCTCCTTCCACCAGTTTTTTAACACTTCCTTGACATGTCTAAGTTTGGCCGAGAGAATCAAATCTGGATTACCTTCAACCGCGCACTCTTGGATAGCCTTAATAACCATCCCTTCACAATCCCCCCTGTTCAACCATGAATTAAACCATCTAAACGGTTTGGGACCAAAGTTAACATCCACAATCGTCAATAAAAGAGGGCAATGATCCGACCATTCTCTCGGAAGTGCCCTAAGGCACGCTGTAGGCCATTTATTGAAAAAATTTTGACAAACTAACACTCGATCAATTTTGCTAAGTTTATGCCCGTTCCCTTACCGGCCAAATAAGTGAATTTAAAACCCCGCATATAGTACTCTTGAAGGCCCAATTCATCTATAAACGAATTAAAATCATCGGCCACAACTGCATTATATACTGAGTTTCTCCGTTCATCTGCACTTCTAACCGCATTAAAGTCACCGATAATCATAAACAAACCCAAGGAGCCTTGAACGATCCCAGAAATCTCGTCCCATAACCTCTTTTTAGCACCTGCTCTTTGAGGAGCATATACATTTATCACAGAAATAAAAGTCCCATCCGCCACCATATTCCCCGACACCATCAAAAAATTCTGATTATGAACAACAGACACTTTTTTAAAAACCTTTGGACTCCAAATACTTAATAAACCACCTGACCTCCCACAAGAATTCACAGCCTCAAACTCAAAACCACCATCCCCCCAAACGTTAATCAGATCATTTCTATTCAACCCAATAGCTTTAGTCTCTTGAAACACAATGAAATCAACCCCAAATTTCTTTCGTAGGCCACGTATCCAACCCCTTTTGCCAGCAGATCCCAACCCTCTTATATTGAAAGAAAGACAATTCATTTGATACCTACCTGTACCCCTTCTGTGACCACCGTATGTTGCACCAAATCACGATGTTCAGACAATTGAGCCCCCAAACGGCCTCCCAGATGAATCGTGACTTCCACTTCATTATTAATTGTATCAGCGATCGGTAGTTCTGCGGTAATACTGTTGTCAGCGTTCTTCTCCACGTTAGGTATACCTTGAGTCTCCCCTTGAGAATCTGATTCAATCTGTTCCCCTGTTTCAAAAAACGTTGTTGGGCCAAGCCTAACACCTTCGTCCTCTTCATCACTGTATTGCAACTCCCCTTCAACAAAATTCACCGGTTGGGCCTTATACTTTTTACCTTCTTTACATTTCTCTAGACTGCTTGAATATTGAATATTGGGCCGGCCCATAGCTAAATTCGGTTGCTTCTTTTTTCTTTTATTAACATTCTTTAAAACCTCTTCACCCACAGTGGACCCCTCCAATATATTATCAAAGTCAAAGTCAACAGCTGCAATAAACTCCTCATCATTACCTCCCAAATTAGTTCCCATATTATTGGAAACTGTCACCGAGTCATTAACTGCCACCCCACCATCTTCGGATGTAATAACTTCTACCGGAATATTATTTCCGGCCAAGTTTTCCGTTGCCGGAACATCTTCAACAATCATCACCACTTCTTCCTCTTCGTGTTCTACCACCGTCTCCGCCTCCTTATCTTCTTCAACCCGTTCCGCTGCATTATCATTACCATTGTTTCCATCCGACTGTCGAGTATCATCAAGCATTTGCGGAACCCAATCCCCGTTCTCCTCCGTGGCCCATACAACGAATCTTCTATCACGCCACTGAACCAAAACTTCTTCCGAGACTCTCAACCCTTTGTTAACCAACACTCCAACATAATCATAAGATAAATCACTATCTTTATCCGTCCGAGGAGCTTTGTGAATCACCTTTCCCACCATACCACCAACCAAAGAGATCACATCATCATTTAATAATTGTAGTGGAATACCTTGTATCTTCACCCAAGCCAAACGTTCAAACAATAAAGATTGTCCTTCCCATATGTCGACCGAAGAAAACCTTCCCAGAACTTCTTTAGCTGCTTGTATAACCATCTGCGCAGCCTCCTTATTCTCAAACGAGATTAACACCGATAAACCCCCAAGATATTGCACCGCATAATCAAAATTGCAAATGTCATTCATGATGAAATTGATGTGATTGAGCGCATCAAGGTCAATCATCCGTGCAATCATAGCTTTACCATGCAGGTCCTCATACATATTAACTCGATCATCCACCCTAACCAGACTCCGAGTGTCTTCCTTCCTTCCGGTCAAGATCTCCTTGAAAGGTCTTCCTCCAACATTAAACATATTGTTAAAATTTCCTTGAAAACCCCCATTATCATCCTTCTTCGTAGGCTGTTCTTTCTTCTTGGCTGCATTAGGGTTTTGATTTATCTCACCATCTTCCAACGTGAACATGGCTATATTCGCCTTCAGTCTATAGTCTCCCATCTTGATACTGCTCAGCGTTTTCACCATCTCTGATCTATCTTTGACATCCAACAGGGAAACAAAGCCAAATCTATTACCATCCTTATCTCTCTTACGCGCAATATACAAATCATAAATTTCTCCGGTACTTCGAATCTGTTCCGCAAGATCCAATCCGCTACATCTATCGGGAAGATTAGTAATAAAGAACTTTGTGATACGACCTTGGAGTTTGGCCGGAATCGGCAACCTCCGGTGAGACATTTTATTTTGGGTTAGGTTTAATATTTTAGGCTTATATATTATATATGAGTTACTAAATATTATTATTGTTATTTAATAATGAATTATTTTACCGGTTTATTCGGTTATCCATATAAACCAAATAAACCAAATAAAAAAAATGTAGAACCAAAAACCAAACCAAACACCGAATAAGCAATTCGGTTTCGGTTAAAACCAAACCAAACACCAAATTCGTTGTTCGGATTGGTTTTTTCGGTTACGGTTACGGTTCGGTTTTCGGTTATTATTTGGTTTGCGGTTTTTCTGAACACCCCTAGCCAACTGCGCCACCACTCCTTGATGTTTCTATATCAGATTGATTTTTAGTTATCCTGATTTTAAGCTCGACTTTTCAAAACACTATGTTTGTTAATCTGATTGTTTTTTTAGTTATCATGGTTTATAAGCTCAACTTACTAAAAACGTATACCATATTCTTTTGTGATATTTTGCAGATTGATTGCAAAATATAGGCCCACAATGCCTGTGATTTCTGTTGTGATTCCTTGCCTCAAAACAAATCAACTACGATGGACATTAACCGGTTCTTTTGAGGTATAAACGCAAATACGCAATGACTGTTACTTGATAATAGGTTTGCATGGGGTGTCTTTGCGATTGTTGTTGTTGTTGTTCAAACTGTCAGCTGAAGTGTGAAGCGTAAGATGGACACGAGTCCTAGAATTCAGTTAAGGTCAGCATTGGAGATGCCTTCACCAGATATGGCACCAGGTGTTGCTTATCATTATCATACTACTCCTCAGCTAAGCGTGCATGATTTTGGTGGTTCATCTATTGTTTATAGCCCCGAGAAAAGAACATGTGGTAAAAGTCCCATGCCATCAAGCTCTCCACTTCACAAAAGAATGTTGTTTGAAAGTTCAATGAGTCGACCTGCACAAAAGAATGTCGTTTAAACATCCAAACATTGTACTGTGTTATGGCAGCGAAATAGTAAGTTTCTTCTATTTTTTTTTGTTTTTTTTATTGTAATTGCTAGATATACACAACTGGAAGCTATAGAATTTATTTAACATGATGCACATGCAGATTGAGGACTGCTTTTACTTATATCTGGAGTATGTTCATCCTGGTTCAATCAATAAGTATACTCGTGATCATTGTGGTGGAATGACAGTCTATTGTATGAAATTTCACACGTCATATTGTATCCGAAGTTCGGACTGGCCTACTTGCATGTTTCATTGAAATTTTGCGTCTTTAAATGGTCCCTTTATTTTGAAAACGATGTTCTTTAACTGTCATTTGTGCACTATTTTGGAGTAAGAAAAGTAAGAGTTGTCCCAATCAAATCTTTTATTTTCTTCACTAAGTGGTCTGATGTGGTTGTTTGTTCATCCACTCTCGATTTAGCGTATAATCCAAGTGATTTATTGATTGGTAATGATATATAATTAATCAAAGATTTTATTTAACTTGAATATGAAATACATTATATTAGAAAAGCAACAAGAATTACAAGTGAAGCGCGGGTAGACGGGCAACAAGCTGCGCCGCAACCCCTTTTTGAATAGCAAAGCCTACTCTATTAAATATAAAGCTTGTGTCCTTGGCCGCAGGAGAGTTACTCTGCACCACCTTCTGCACTCGATCTAAAAACCGGATTGCATCGGAGCAAGGCCCCCAAATGTGTCAAAAGCAAAGGGCACAAAGACGTGTTGGTTTTCAAGACAAGCAGCTTCATGTTTGGCAACTTTCTTGGATTCAGCTTTTAAGACTGCTTGCCCTGCCACAAACCCCGAATCCCGAAGTCCCACCAAAGGAGACACCCCTGTGAGATCAACGCACGCGTGTTTTCCCTGCGCCCACCCGAACACAAGGACATCCGCTGGTCTTAGGGTGGACCGCCCCTCAAGTGGATCCGTCAAAAAATTAACCGGGGCTTCTTTCCTAGCTGAAATCCCTGCTCTTCGTAAGACGTCCCATAAGACATCCCTGACCAGGTCATGCCTGTATTTAAATCCTGGCAGCTCCTTACAGTGAAGGGCATGCTCCCCAAATTTGTCTAAACATGCCTTTTTGCAAACTGGACACGGCTCATCCACTGGGAACATGGGAATCATGAGTCTATACTTAAGGATAGCCCGATATTCAACAGCTGACATGTGTTGTCCAAGCCCATCGATGGGAAGAGCAGTCAAAAAATCTTGGGCATGCGCTCCTTTAAGGCATTCAAGCACAGCTTTCTGGCGTGGGACATGGAAAACTTTTCTCCCATGGTTTGAAGGGTTTTACCGGTAAAAGCACTCGCCAAAATATGTTGAGGTTTTTTGGGGGCGGTGTCCTTATCCATAAACCCGCCCAAATCGAAGTCCGGGAGAGAGCTGCGAATGTTGTCCAAGGCAAGCTCATAATCCAAGTCCATCCCCACCAACCCGCTATTCCTTAAGATGTGGTCTTGAAGATCCCAGGAATGCACCCGGGAGGCCACAAAAGCATAGGCAGACACGTCCTCCGCCGAACAAAGACCAAGCCCTCCCAACCGAATCGGCAAAGACGCTAACCGCCATTGAAAATCCCCAAAGAACGCCCCTCCACAAACCACAATATCTTCCGCCGCTTCACGAAGGCCTTTGTCAAAAATGGATACAGCCTCATTGGCCATGGCCGATGGACATGTCCGAAGGCCAAACAACAGTTTGGCAACGCCCATACATGAACGAAGCAACAAAAGTTCACTTTGGGGGTCCCTCAACTTCTGCAGAGAGAGCATTAGTTCTGTTGCCTTCTTAGCCCTTTTAATGACCAAAGAGCTAATATACCCCTCATCCTGACTGACGGCCCCTCCTAGGAGCTTAACACCCCCCTCTGGTCTCCCTATATAATTTAGTTGTTTTATTCTTTAGGACTGGCAGACAGTAATGAAAACAACAGCAGCAGCTCAAGTGGATTAAGTGTTCCCTTGCTAGTTTAGATGGTCGGGTTTTGGGAGGTGGAGTTGTCGGGCCGTTGCAGCAACACCCATACAGTTCCCTCCCTCTTTGTTCTCTTCTCTTTAATCATCAGCATTGCCAAATCTGTTAGAAAACACTTGTTTTTTTTAACGCGCAAGTTCTATGATTCCATATCAACTTTTATCTCAATACCTTAAACTTTACGAAACTAATTTGTTTCTTGACAGAATTTTAAAACTCAACATATGATATTCAACACAATAGACCCTTTTCAGTTTCGTTCCCATCCATTTCTCGCACTTTAATAACTTAAAATTTTACTTTCAAGACATATTTAGCGCCTTCTCATACCTGTAAAGTTGAATCATATTCAAAACCTTTTTAGCGTTTCGCATACCTGTAAAACTGAAGCATAACAAGTTTGGTTTGAGTTTAATTCTTCAACCAAAACGACCGGCGTCTTTTCAGGTTCATTTAAAATGATTTACACGTGGTAAAGGCTTGTTGATCAGCAGCAGATCAGCATTGTTGAAGCTAACCACTGCTATGAAGAAAGTCAGTTGATCAGCAGCAGCAGATCAGCAGTAGCGCTTATAATCTCATCAGTGGTTATGAATGCAAATGCAGCGACAATCGATGAGTTGTAGCGGCTACTGTTCAAAAAGGAGTAGCAGAAGCAATGGTAGCATAAACTTTCCTTTTCAAAAAATGTAGTCATACATATCTAATTCTGTTGCTGCTTATTATTAATTATATGCATGTGTATTTCAGAAGTGGGTTGATTCATATTCAAGCAAATGATACGGAAAATTTGTCGTCGCAACAGCTTAGTTTGGTATCATTAATGAGGTTGTTCGTTATTGTTGAAGTGAGTAGTCAGGAATTCGAGTTAGACGTCACATTTTGGTTTCAAGCTCTTTTTTGTTCAGTCTATTTTATTTGATTAGATATATAATTTTTGTGTTTCAGATTCAAGGCGTTGGGGAGGATTCTTCGGTCTACTTGAAGTATCAGCGACATTTTGATACTGTGACTCTCAATCGCCTGTGATTACAAGTTCCTTTGTTGCCATTGCGGTTGTTGTAAGTATTGGCCTGGTTTGAACCATATTCATAACTTGTTAAGCAGAAGTTTTCTGTAATACAAACGAATACGAATTGATGGAACTTTAATTACTATAGCTAAAGTCATGGGTCAATTTGTCAAAGTCAGTATCTAATAGGCACAATGTTACATTTTCATTATGAACATGTTATAAGTGGACTGTGATTAATTTATACTACATTTTCACATGTGAAATCACGGGTAGTCTATAGAAAATTTTAAGCGTTTTCTTTCCAAGTATAGAGAATGTTAATAGACTTTATAATGATCAAGGTCTACTATGATAAAAGCTTGGTTGATGAAGAATCAAGATGTGTTACACAAACCACTGTTGAGATGGCCATTGTCTAGACCAGCTCAACAAATGCTCATGAAGATCAATTGGACAGAACAGATGATGAAGACAAACAAATCGGGTCTGCTTAGTAAGGTATGTTTCAGAGCAGTGAGTCTATTTACTAAGGTCTGTTTAATAAGGTCTGTTTAATAAGGTCTGTTTAGTAATGTTTGTTTAAAACATTATATATTTAAAACATTTGTTAGTATATCAAACCTTAAAATATTAATATATCTGGGTCATTCAACTACATAAAAGCGTAGAATATTCATATATCTTACATTTGTTTGTACATATGTGGGCCATTTATTGAATGTTGTTTCCTATGCTTTGGATATTATTTTAGTGGTTTGGGTGGATGTTAATATAATAATAATAATAATAATAATAATAATAATAATAATAATAATAATAATAATGTATATTATAAATCATTGATGGAGACATGAATAATGTGCAGCCAATCTATTGGCTGGCAACAAATGACAATATACTCTTTCCGTGTGTTTTCACACGGGATTCCACCTAGTCCTCATATTAGAAAGGAAAAAAAAGTACTCTTTTTTAAAAGAATAAAATAAAACAAACACTTTTTAAAAAATAATTTATTAATTTTTACACCACAAAGGTTAATTTAAACACTTTTTTAAAAATCTACTTTTAGAAAAATTATAATTCAATAATCACTTTAAAAAAACACTTTTGAAGTTAAATAAGCAATCCCAAAAGTAGAAGTGGATACGGATGTTTTTGGTTTTTATATTTTTATTACCGTTATATTTTGGTTAATTCAGTTAACCGTCGCCTTGCACATGACTGAATTCAAGATAATTTTCTATTAATAAATCCTTTTTTTCATTTTGAGGTTTACATAATACGTTAGGGATGAGCTCGGTACCAAACCATCCCGATACCAATTTTTGCCAAAGCTTGGATCGATACAACAAAGAAACAAAAACTCTACAGATGGATTAAAAACCTGTAGTCAATATGTAGCGATATATAAAAAACCATATCTAATCAACGTTAAACAAAACATATATAATCAACTTTAAACATCAATATACATTATGAATTCCATCTTTATAACATCTGTTTATACATATGAATATACATTACGAATTAATAACATCTCAATTCCTTTGAAGGTACAATTCCTTTTGTTTTTGAACTTTAAGCACTTTAGGCATATGTAACTCAATATGTGTATTAACTCATTGATATGCGATGGATGGTATCCACGCCTAGTTAAATGAATTGATAAACTTAAGCTTCAATTCCATTGAAGCTTCAAGCCGTGCGTGTAGATCTTTGAATCTTGCCAAAAGTTCTACACCCTTAATACTGGACTCTGAATTGCAGAACAATGACAAATCACGAACACCAGTTGAAGGCATTGACTTCAAAATCCACTGAACAACGTCTCGCTCAAGCGTGCCCGAGTGCAAACGGTCAAAACAAATCTCCATCTCCCTTGTAGTCTTCAAATCTTGATAGTATTGTCGTGTAGTTTGATTAAGAACAAAGTCCTTCATTTCATCTTCACGGTTAACACTTGGAGCTGCCATTGATACAATTGGTGAACACTGAAAACGTAAATGTTAATATAGTACTAATAAAATCGTTTATGATAAACTTTCGAATTTCTTTAGTATTTTATAGGCTGACAACGCATGAAGATGAAAGGTCATACGGTAGAATATTTATTATACTTGGGGTAACGTGTGAAACATAAATGCACGAAGACTTTGGAAAACGAACAGACGAAAAAATTTATCTATAAATTCCACACAGTACATATTCTAAAATTCATCTACAAAAATGGCAAACAGATCATACTACCATTTTGCGGATACATCAGATGTTAAGTCTTTATCCAGCGCTTGGTCACTAACTGAAAAGAGAAAAGATGAAAATATTTGCAATGAAGTAAAGAGGCTCGAAGAAAAAAATTAAGGAACAATGCTGGAAAAACATTGCCCTGCTAGATATGGCCTTGCATGAACCAGCATGGTGAAATTACTTATACTAGATGGTGATGGGAATGTCAAGACTAAAACAAAAAAATGTGGTGTATAAGGAAACATTTAGTGATATTTGAATAAAATGTGTATTCCTTGCTTTTAAATTTTAATAAAATATTTCTATTATATTTTGTTTATAGGTTATACCGCTCCAAATAATTGTTAATTGTTGAACTGCGTGTCCACGCGGGCAATAGTGTAGTACCCTTAATAAAAATCCTTGTTTGGTTGAAGGAGCTTGAAACTTTTAGGTTGGAAGACAAAGCTCTATATTGAAAAGCTACTAGTACTAATATTTAAGAAAAAGTTCATACCGGCTAAAAACTTTTAATGAGTAAATGACATAATATCCATTTTTATCATAAAAATAAAATAAAATAAAATACATACAAGCTTTTAGTTAATGCCTATTTTGGTTATTTTATACATTTTATTGAAAGCTTCAGCTACTTTGCCAAACACCAAAATATATTTAAAAAACTACAGCTACCAGCTTCTAGCTAACAGCTACAGCTTTCGGCTACTAGCCACTAGTTAATTTTGTCAAACATACCCTTCATTAAAGATGAGCAAATGGTATCGGGTACCGGTATCGAATCAATTTCGTACCACTACCGGTACCCACAATTTTTGGTTTTTAGGTACCAGTACCGGTATTTACCGATTTTTACATTCAAATACCGGTATGTACCGGTTGTTTTCGGTACCGGTACTGGTACCCACTTTTAAGAAATTTCGGTATCGGTACCATACTCATCCCTACCCTTCATGTAGGAGTGAGTACGGATCAAATTGGTTATGAGCTACTCCCTCCGTCCTAATTTAAATGTCCTAGTTTCAAAAACACACATTTTAAGAAATCCTTTGTTTGTATGTGGTAAAATTACAATAATATCCTCACAAGTGGTGATTGTGTTTTGTCTTTTATGAGCAAAACTGGAAATTACATTTAAAAATAGAAATTACATTTCTATTTTTAAAAAGAGACATTTAATTTGAGACAAACAAAAAAGGAAAGAAGGACATTTAAATTGAATGGAGGGAGTATATCCCAATACATAACGAATGTTTTGGTTTTTATATTTTTATAACTGTTATGTTTTGTTAATCCGTTAACCATCGCTCTCGACATGAATGAATTCAAGTTAATTTTCTATTAATAAATCCATTTTTGTGTTTTAAGGTTTACACTCATTATGTTCGGGAAAATGCAGTGATAGGTTAGCATCGAATTTTCATTTGCCGTCACACTTTTTATTAATTTTTGTTCAAGTTTGAATGTCCGTCTTCTTGTTTTATGCAATTGGTTTGGTTGTTTAAGATACAAGAAATATACAAACCTTTAAAAATAAGACATTGTTGCTACAACAAATAACTGCCTAACAATGGTCCTGAGTCACAAGGGAGGTTCAAGGGTTCAAGGGTTACACTTTGCCTAACGCAGGTCGTGGTGTCCTTCTACGTTGCAAACGTAGAAGGAGGCTCAAGGTTATTTTTCTTGTTTTAGATCCTTTAAGGTTCTGGTTTGAGATGTACTCGAAATCAGAAATAGAAGTTCTAGAGATCCGAGTGGAGAGAAATATTCTTCCACGTGCAAGACCAAAAGAATTAGAAAAGTGGAGTAAGAGTGATTGTGATGGTGTGATCAGAGCTGAGGATTCAGCTTCTGATTTATAGAGAAAGGGGAACTCCATAAGGAGAAAGCATCTTGCCTTGAGCCTTGTTGCAACTAAAGGACATCCCACAAATGGTAAGTGGCTGCTATGGACCTGCGGTCTGTTGGCTGATGTTACTCCATCAGCTTATCTGTTCTGATCGATGAAAAAGATGACGGGACAAGTCATCTTTTTGACTTAGGATGCTTCTGGTTGTCCGAAGCCTTGTAGGCTTCAACCCTTTAAGCATTTGTTTAGTAATGTTATATATTTATGTTTGCTTTAGGCTACCCACGTCATCAGCCCCCCAAGTCAGAAGGTTTGATGCGGTAGCTTGAAAGCTTTTGACTGTTTTCCTAGTTTTTCCTTTGCTTGAAAGGTTCGGGGGTTCGCTGTGATTTAGGCGGTTATTACTCAGCAGTTTCAATGTTGATTGGACTGTTGATGTGACATCTGGCAGTTTGCTCAGACTAATTACTGCATGCCATTATTATTACGGTTTTTTGAATTAAATAACCGTTTGATTTTTCTTTTTTAAAACCTTTTTGTACTTCATTTTCACTTTACCTTTTTCTTTTCTTCATCTTCATCCTCTCAAACACTTCATCCATCTTAGGGTTTCGTGATTTTTCACCACAGCAGGTTAGTTTTTCTTTTTCTTGCTTTGTTTACTGATCATCCTTTTGAGCATAATGGGTGCTAAAAAGGATATGGCCGTTACGTTTTCAACTCTTTCTCAGAAAGAGGTAGAATCGTTTTGTGCCGAATGGGGTATTGACTTGTCATTCAAACCTGTGGCTCCTGGTAAAAAACTCTCTGTTTCCGAGTGTCCGTCTGGTTCCATCGCTTTGTACTGTCGTCATTTTGAATTTGCAAACCTTCGTTATCCTTTTTCTGTATTTTTGCAGTTATGTCGGCTCTTGACTTTATCAAAGGTGATGATGCTTCGGGTGTTGTATTTTCTGATGCTGAAGCAGCAGATGGGGAAGATGCACTGACCAAATATCAGAAAGGGAGGTATGATGGGACCAACTATGTTGCTGTTCCTAATGTTAAGGGTTTTGCTAAAGCTAGTTCTTCCAAGGCTTCAACGAGGAGGTCAAGCAGGCGTCTTTTGAAGGCTGCTAAACCTGCTGATCCTTCTGAAGCAGTGACAGTTAGCGATGATATTGAGGATTCTGAAGATGAGCAAGATCAGACCATGGATGATGTTCCTGTGGATGCTGTTGTGAAGAAAGGTAAGGGTAAAAAGGTGAAGGTTGGAGTGGTGAAGGAAACAGAAGTGTCAGCTAGCTTTGATGAGGGAAGTCTGTATGTTCCTGGGTGGAACGTGAAGTCCAGTGACAACTTTAAGTCTTCGGCTATTTGTGAGGAGGTTCTTGCACACTTTGCTACTCCTGGTGCCAAGGCTTGTCTTGAGGTTTTGGATGATGATGCTTTGCTGGCAAAGATGATGGTGGGTACCTGTAACCTTGCTGTTATGCTTCCAGAGGGGATTAGTAGGTTTAGGAAGGTTATGGGTAAGTATAGTGACTTTGCCAAGAAGAAGAGGGAGATGAAACAGTCCCTTGCTGATATGAAGAAGGATGCTGAGGAATATGCTAAGAAGGAGGCTACTTTGATTTCCCTTATTGATGAACTGAAGAAGGGGCATGAGGCTGAGATGGCAAGGCATGAAGCTGCTATTCTTAAGGTGGAGGCAGATCAATTAGCTTTGGAAGCAGAGAAAAAGGCTTTTGAAAGTGAGAAGAAGGGGTTGGAGGCTTCCCTTGCTGCTGTGCAAAGTGATAACAAATGGCTGATTGAAGAAGGATTTCAGCAAGTCGTTACCTACCTTCTTCATTCCACCGAATTCAACTCTGCACTTGGGGAGGTTTATACCAAACTTTTGACCCATGGTAAGCATGCTGGTTTTGTTGCAGGGTTTAAAGCTCATGAGTCTGGCCAAGTTTTGGAAGAGTCTCCCTTTTATCAGCCTGACTCCTTGGATGTTTTTAAGGAGACTGTCCTTAAGATGGAGCACTCCAGCTATCCCTATGTTGCACAAGTCTCTTCCTACTATGGAAAGCCCTTGAAGGAGCTGAAGGAATTGAAGCCTGCTGGTTTAAACGAAGTTGTTTCTGCAAAGGTGCTTCAATCTGTTTCAAGGAAGAGGGCACATTCTGGTGATAGTGAAGAGACGTTGGATGTGGCTGAAACTTTTTTCAAGGATGCTAGTGTTGAGGCTTCTGAAGCTGGACTTGTGGAGAAGGCTCCAAAGAAGGGGAAGAAGGTAAAGAAGGCGAAGGTGGTCAAGGTAGTGAATGAGGGTGAAACCTCTAAGCCTTCAGAGTCTGGTGATGATATCTGATCTTCCCATTCGTAGCTTTCTTAGCATCTTGGTTTGTTAAAAACAATTAACTTTGTGTTTCTAAGTACTTTTATCTTTTGTTGGAACCTTCAATGGTTCCTTGGTAGTTATGGGTTGTAGTCCTTTGAACAATTATGCTACTTGTTGGCTTTTGTTAAAAGCCTTTGAATGTTAAGTCTTTGTGGCTCGTGTTTAAGTTTGATTGTTGTTTTTCTGTTGTCATGTTTGTCTTTGCTGTTTGGGAATGTTTATCCGGTAGCACCTTCAAAGGTTGAATGCTGCAGTCATTCATCCTTAAGGTAGTCTAGGCAAACATGTCACCATCTATCCTATATACACTTACATAAGTGTTTTACTATGTTTTCGTAAGTTTGTTTTCTAAACTTAAGGAACGTTTGGTGTAGGTTGTTCAAGCCTGTCAATGAGATTTATAAAAGTGTTTTTTGTTTATCTCATGGAGTTGGATTGATTTAGGAACTCACCCCTTATATAGGTCCGTTTATCCTTCGAACCTATTGAGCGATATGGCCTGGGAGCTCATCCCCTTACATGGTCTCTACCATGGAGTTTCTTGCAAGGTTCTCAACCTGAACTTAGGATAGAAAGACAAAGTTTCTAAAGGAGGATCAAATGATCCTTTCATTCATTAGATTGGATAACATTACATCATTTGGAAAAGAACAACATTTTGTTATAACTTAAACAAAGAACCTTTTGAGGTTTTTGCCGTTCCAGTGACGGGGGAGTTTTTTGCCTTCCATGCTTGCTAGTTTGTAGGATCCCCCTTTGTGGGACTCTAGGATAGTGTATGGGCCTTCCCACTTAGGTCCTAGCTTCCCTTGACTTTCCTTCTTGCTTGCTTCGTTGTTTCTCAAAACTAGGTCGCCGGGCTTGAATCGTTCGTGCTTAACTCTGGCATTGTAGTAGGACTCCATCTTTTGTTTGTATTGAGCTTCACGGATTGCTGCTGAGTCCCTTGCTTCTTCCAGGAGATCGAGGTTAAGCAGTGATTCCTGTTCATTTGCCTGGATATTGACGTGAAAGGTTCTTGGTGTGGTGATTCCGATTTTGGCAGGTATTACTGCTTCAGATCCAAAGGTAAGGCTGTAAGGCGTTTTCTTGTTGCTTGTCTTCTCGGTGGTTCGAATTGCCCAGAGAACGCTTGGCAGTTCTTCCAACCAGTTTCTTCCTTGTCTGCCTAGTCTAGCCTTGATCCCTTCAACCACACTTCTATTCATTCTTTCAACTTGACCGTTCGACTGGGGGTAGGCCACGGAACTGAAGACTTGGGTTATTCGGTACTCCTTGCACCAAGCGCTGAACGGTTTCTCTGCAAATTGCTTGCCGTTGTCCGTTACAAGAACCCCAGGTAGGCCATATCGGCAAATGATGTTTTCCCAAACGAAGTCAATTATCTTTTTCCCGGATATCTTCCCCAAGGGCTTTACTTCTGGCCATTTTGTGAAGTAATCTACTGCCACCAATAAGAATTTAACCCCTCCTTTTGCTGGTGGGAAGGGTCCAACGATATCCATTCCCCATTTGTAGAACGGCCAAGCCGAATTGACAGGCACCAAATCATGCTTGGGACTTTTGGGGACTGGGGCGTGTAGTTGGCAGGCTTCACATCTCTTCAGCTGTTCTGATGCATCACGATGCATGGAGGGCCAGAAATATCCCAGGTTCATAAGTTTTGCCACAACTGACCTTGGACCACAGTGGGCTCCGCAGATTCCTTCATGAACTTCCTTAATCAGGTACTTGCTCTGTTCGGGTCCAACACATCGGAGCAGTGGAGCTAGATACCCTCTTTTGTAAAGCATCTCATCTTGTATGGTATACTGCTTCGATTTGTTTCGGATCCTTTCAGCTCCGACAGGGTCCTTGGGTAGTTCTCCCTTTTGAAGGAACCTTACAAACGGAGTCATCCAGTTTGGCTCATTTTCAGTGATGACGTCTTGGACTTCCAACTCTGATATGGCAGGATGCTTGACTACCTCAACCAATACTTTCTTAGTGAGGTGAGCAAAGGTTAGCGAGGCGAGCTTGCTTAGTGCGTCAGCCTTTTTGTTGTGAGACCTTGGAACTTGCTTGATCTTGCATTGTTGGAAAGTGTTCATGATTTCCTTGGCCTTCTCTTTGTATTTTTTCATGTTGGGTTCCTTGGCAATGTAGCTATCGTTCACTTGGCTAGAGACCAGTAGTGAATCGGTGAACACTTGAAGCTTGTGAACCATCATCTTTTTTGCAAGCTTGAGTCCTGCGATCAGAGCTTCATATTCGGCTTCGTTGTTTGTTGTCTGAAATTCCAAACGAAGGGCATATGTGAATTCTAACCCTTCATGACTGATTAATATAAGACCAGCTCCCGAGCCTTCAACGCTGGAAGCTCCATCTGTGTAAAGCTTCCAGGCTTCAGGATCGAGAGGTTCATCCATGGTTATGTTAACTTCAGCAGTTTCTGCCCTTGGAATTTCAGCAATGAAATCAGCAAGTATTTGTGCTTTTATTGCTTTTCTCGGGACGTAGGTGATTTTGTGTTCACCTAGCTCAACAGCCCACTTGGCTAGTCGTCCCGAGGTTTCAGGCCTTTCAAGCACATTTTTTATTGGCTGGTCAGTGACTACTTGAATAGGATGTGCTTGAAAGTACCTTCGAAGCCTCCTGGCCGTTTGTACCAGGGCCAAGGCTAATTTTTCCAAAGGAGGGTACTTGACCTCTGCTAACTTTAAGGTTTTACTGAAGAAATAAACGGGTACCTGGGCTTTTTCTCTTTCTATAGTGAGAACAGCGCTGAAGGCTTCTTCAGTGACTGAAAGATAGACAGAGATCGTTTCCCCTGCTTCAGGTGCTGCAATGGTGGGAAGGTAAGCCAAGTAATGTTTCATAGCGTTGAAGGCTTCTTCAGCTTCTTCTGTCCACCTGAAGTTCTTCTTGTCAGCACAACCTTTGAGGGTCTTGAAGAAAGGAAGGGATTTCTCAGCAAGTTTTGACACGAAACGCTTCAAGGCGGCAAGCTTGCCGTTCAAGCTTTCCACTTCTTTCTTGGTTTGTGGTGACTTCATTTTGAGGATGGCTTGAACCTTGTTTGGGTTAGCTTTTATGCTTTGTTTTCCTACAACATGACCCAAGAATTTCCCTTCTTCAAAACCGAAGGAACACTTGATGGGATTTAGTTTCATGTTGATCTTCTTGAGATTGTCGAAGGTTTCTTGTATATCATTGAGCATGTCCTCCTCGGTCTTGCTTTTGATAACCAAATCATCCACGTATGCTTCCATGTTCCTACCAATTTGCTCGGCAAAGGCTTTGTCAACCAACCTTTGATAGGTGGCACCTGCATTTTTTAAGCCGAAGGGCATCTTTTTATAACAGAAGATACCCTTGTCCGTATGGAAGGCGGTCTTTTCTTCATCGTCCTCCTTCATTTGTATTTGGTGATAACCTTTATAGGCATCCAAAAAGCATTTGAAGGGGAAACCTGTCGAAGGGTTAGCTTGTAAGCATGTACTATGTAAAAAGAAACAAATTTGGGAGGTGTTGAGTAACTTCAAAAGTTGTTCTTAGGTTCAAGGGTAACCTGTCAGCGAGTCAACTTTCAAATCCACCTCTGGTAAAGGGTAGCAATCCTTTGGGCAAGCCTTGTTGAGGTCTTTGAAGTCTATGCACATCCTCCATGAGTCATCAGGTTTCTTAACCATCACTGGGTTTGCAACCCAGGACTGGTATTTGACCTCTCGGAGGATTCCTGCTTCGACCAGTTTGTCAACCTCATGGCAAGCTGCTCTGCTTCGTTCTGGTGCAAGGCTTCTTTTCTTTTGTACTATTGGTTTAATGTTTTGGGGAACTTTGAGTTCGTGTTCAGCAACATCACGTGGGATCCCTGTCATGTCACTGGGACACCAAGCGAAAACATCTACATTGTTTTTTAGCAATGCTTCAAGCTTTGAGAGAATTTCCCTAGGAAGGGCTGTGTTTACCCGTATCCTTTGATCAGGGTATTTATGATTGATGCTAAGACCGAGTTTGCTTTGTTCTTCGACAACCGTTAGCACAGAGGCTGATGGTTGGAGGGTTCCTACTCCTTCTTTGGTGGGGAACTTGGCACTCTTCCGGCTGATGGAAACGGTCATATCGAAAGCTACTACACCGGGTCTACCAATGATGACATCGTAACTGGATGGTAGATCTAAGACAATGAATGTCAGTGGTTCAGTTCTTCGCATTTGCCCATCGGAGAAAGTTACATTGAGTACAATCTCGCCCAAGGGTTTGATGGGGATATCTGCTATGCCCTTGATGGCAGCTTCGGCTGGCCTGAGCGTGGAGCGTTCTTCGTGGCTTAGAAGGTTGAAGTATTTTGCAAACATGATCTCAGTAGCAGCTCCGATGTCTATGTAGGCTTTTTGTGTTTGTCGTGAACCCACGAAGGCTTCAAGGACTAGTGGATCACAGTGTTTTTCTTCTTTGGTACAAGGGAAGTAGATGCCTTGACATTCCCAATCCTCCAACCTCTGTCGTTTGCTTGGTGCTTCACTCTCAGCAAACACCATGGCAACATCTTTCTTTTTGCCATCAGCTATGTTTTCTTTGACGCCTTTAACCAAGTGGGCTAGTTCGCCAGATCTAACTGCTTCTTCGATCCTCTTCTTAAGCTGGAAGCAGTCGTTGGTGTGGTGTCCCTTTTCTTCATGAAACTCGCAATACTGGTTGGAGTTTTCGTTTCTTTTACTTTTAGGCAAGGGACGAGGCGGTCTAAAGGTGTGTTTGACTTCTTCCGTGGCTAGAATTTCTTGAGGAGTTTTGGAGAAGGCTGTAAAATTTATGTTTCTATCTTTGCTTGGAGGGTTCCTGCTTTCCGACCTTCGAGACTCAGATCTCCTGGATCTGTTGTCGTATGTACCATAGTTTCCTCTTTTCCGAGCAGGGCTGTTGCTTCTCCAGTTGGAAGCCCTCTTTCTTTGCTCCTTTATGTCTACAGCCTCTTCTCCTCTGATGTGGGCTTCGGCTCTTTCCAAAGCCTCTTCAAGGGTTTTGGGGAGACTCTTGTTAAACTCCCTGGTGAGGTATTTTGAATTGATGGCGTTCATGAACCCTGCAACCTTCATCTTTTCATCTGCACCAACGTAGGTAAGTCCTTCTTTTTTATACCTCTCAATGAAATTTTTCAGGCTTTCATCATCTTTTTGCTTTATCTGGAAGATGACGGTTGCATCCTTGACACATCTTCTCTGTTGTGAGAAGTTGGCAAGGAATCCTTTGCCGAGTTCATCAAAGGTTCGGATGCTTCCAACCTTCAAGCCATTGAACCAGATTCTTGCGGATCCAACGAGGGTCTGCATAAACATTAAACAACACTCTGGATCGCCCCATTTTTCGATCCGAGCTGCCCCTGAGAAGATCTGAAGGTGATCTTCTGGATCATCAGAACCATCATATGTTCTTATATGAGCTGGCATCTTTAGCTTGTTAGGAAAGTCATAATCTGCTATTTCCGGTGAGAAGCAAGATAAGCTGTTTGGCTTGTAGGGTGGGTTGACAGGTTGTTCTGTCCTGTTGTTGGTTATTCCGATTGTGGTTCCTTGTTGAGCAGCGATGGTTTGACTGATGAGCTGCTGCCAGGGGAAGTTAGCCATTACTTGTGATATCATATAGGGCATGAGGTTAAAACCTTGGAGGTTTTCGGTTGTGGCCACGTTGCTAATCATCATGGGGATGCTCATGGAAGCATTCCTAGCCATGGGGAGTGAAGCCATGGCCTGATCCCATGAAGTGGCTGCCGGTGGAGGGACACTGGATATTGGTGACTGTAGAAGTTGATCCAGGGTGACTTCATGCCCAAGTGGTGTGCCGGTAGTGGCAGCTTGGGTGGTAAACAATGGGAAAGCGGTGGGGCTGGACCTTGTTTCATGCTGAGAAGTGGAGAGTGTGTTGCTGGGGCCAGCAGCACTGCTTCCGAGTCGTGGTCTATGACTGTAGGTGGTACTTAGAGGAGGAGGAGGCCCCGGCGAAAGCGACACCTCTTCTTCCTCGCCATAGTCTAGACGGAGGCGGACTCCTTTATCTCTCTCCTTCATGACATACTGGTTCAAAAGGGATCTAAGCTGCAGGAAGTTTCTTTCCACTCCTTCAGGGGTAAGATCTATTCGTTGGGGAGTCTGTGCAAGATCAGGGAGAGGAGAAAACACCCCTGAACGAGTGGGAGGTGGAGTCTGTAAGCTTGTTGTCCCATGATGTGCAGGTGAGGACTGAGTTCGAGCTGGAGTGCCTCCTGGAGTGGAAAAAGACACAGATCTGGCTGGAGAAGTCTGATCTGTGCTTGGAGAGATCTGGTTAACTTCCTCTTGGGACTCAGGGTCAGACATGGAGAGAGTTGGAGCTACACAACTGTTTTTTGTAAAGGCAATAGCGTAGCCCCACGGTGGGCGCCAACTTGTTGCTACAACAAATAACTGCCTAACAATGGTCCTGAGTCACAAGGGAGGTTCAAGGGTTTAAGGGTTACACTTTGCCTAACGCAGGTCGTGGTGTCCTTCTACGTTGCAAACGTAGAAGGAGGCTCAAGGTTATTTTTCTTGTTTTAGATCCTTTAAGGTTCTGGTTTGAGATGTACTCGAAACCAGAAATAGAAGTTCTAGAGATCCGAGTGGAGAGAAATATTCTTCCACGTGCAAGACCAAAAGAATTAGAAAAGTGGAGTAAGAGTGATTGTGATGGTGTGATCAGAGCTGAGGATTCAGCTTCTGATTTATAGAGAAAGGGGAACTCCATAAGGAGAAAGCATCTTGCCTTGAGCCTTGTTGCAACTAAAGGACATCCCACAAATGGTAAGTGGCTGCTATGGACCTGCGGTCTGTTGGCTGATGTTACTCCATCAGCTTATCTGTTCTGATCGATGAAAAAGATGACGGGACAAGTCATCTTTTTGACTTAGGATGCTTCTGGTTGTCCGAAGCCTTGTAGGCTTCAACCTTTAAGCATTTGTTTAGTAATGTTATATATTTATGTTTGCTTTAGGCTACCCACGTCATCAGACATGAAGTGTGTGGGTCACATCCAGATAATCAAAAGCTTCCATTTCCGTCACCCGTATATTAGACTATGGGTATAATCAAGTGAAAAATGAGTGGAAACCTACCACATACGCACCACGTCATTTTCACATGGTTTCCATATATGGAGCGCGGTGTTTAACTTTCCCCTCTCTAGGAAACTGCCACATGTCCACACCTCCTTGCTCCCACCTCCACGCCATTGTTCTCGGCATCTCCCACGCAGTGGAGTTTTTTACGCCATCATCACCATGTCGTGGCAAAGTCAAGGCCACGCGCCCTTTCCACGCACCACACTCAACAATCTTATAAGCACCAAAATAATAATAATAAAACACACACATAATCTATATAAACAACAATGCCATTGAGGTTGAACTGGATTTTTTAGATTCTGTTAGTGAGATTAGTCAAAACTAGTTATTTGCTAAATAAAAGATCAACCAGTTTACATATAACTAAACAAAAGTGCGACCATTGATCAATGATCTAACACATGCCAGGTTTTAGCCCCATGAGTACTTGTTAGTTACAAACATTTCAAAATAGAGAAGAAGGGCACACTTATGCCAATACGGGTCGACTGAATTATGCACCGGATTGCCAGCTGTAACAACAATGCAGAAGAAAAATAGTTAAAAACTCGCTAGTGGTTGCTCAATGTCCGGTTTGGCCTGTTTAACAAAAATAATGGGCAAACTGCTAACTACAATTTTGGAAAACGACAAACCACGCCATTTGGGTTGGGTTTACCTGCAAGAATGACCCGTTGTAGAAGTTTCACGGTTAGATTTTGGTGGTTTGGCAGTTTGCACCGTTTTTTTTAACTAGTTACAATGTGCTTAGATTTAAAATAATAAAGACGTGATAAATATAATACATATACATAACTGCATATACAAAAAATAAATAAATAATGGTTCAGTTGGTTTCAAAGGCTTATGAACACCCCTACAGCCTCAAGAATCAATGATCGCTTTAGACAAGCATATGGTTTAGGAATCAGGAGTTATATTTCAGTTATTAAAAATTCACCTGTTGTAGCTTCTCAAGCCTCGTCGCTATCTTCAGCTTGATTCACTCTTATAATGTAAACCTAAGTTTAGATGCAGGATTTTTATTAGATTTCAAGAACGACGTTGAACTAAAAAGAGGGTGACCGTACATGTGATCAAGAATATAACCTTAAAAACTGTCCGTTTGATTAGTTGGAAAACTAGCGCGTCACCATCTGCCAGTTTATGATCTTCAGCAAATCCTTTCCATCCGCCACTAAGTCCTGTTTTCCTAGGGAGGTACCTTGTTTGCCATTCCGCCTCATCTTCATCAACCAACGTCATTATTTCATCGCGTTTAGGAAGGTAGCTCTTGCAGAAGTGAACAGGAAGACCCTGAAGATTTAGCATGTTCAAGAAATGGGTTAATTTGGATCTACATATGGGTTCATTAGAGTAAACTCAAATTATATAACGGGTCAATCTGAATGAATCATTTCAACCCAAGCCCAACAACTTAAAGGAAACTTTTTTTAGCACAATACTGTCTCAAAACAGCGCTTTTTGACCCAATCCTATTTAGACAGAACCCATTTTGACCCATTACCTGACCCGTCCATTTTGATAGGCTTAGAGCTATTATCTTATCAATATTGGTAAAAATGTAAAATCCCTTTGATCTTACCAGCCAAAATCCACCAGAAACATGGGATTGAAGCATTGGCTTTACAAAGCTTGGGAAATCAGATTGCAAGGTAGAGTGTAGTTCATCGGCTCTCCCTGTAGCATACTCTCGATCCTCATAAGAAGCGTATACTCGATTTGATAAATCCCTTACACTTTTGCCATAGCTGATGGATATCATCATGAGCACACACATCATAATTACAAGATACATAATTTTTTAAATAATTATTCCAGGTCAAGAAAAGTTTTACCTCCTACGGAATCCCAAAGGCTCAATTGGAACCTGTCATTGCATTTAAAAAATATTATTCAATGATTGAGGTTTATGAATGGAGGAAACTGTGAAGAGCAAAAGTATGATATTTTGAAACAAGACTAATCCAACATGTTAAATCTATTATCTCTACAACTAGGGGTGTTCATAAACTGTTGAAACCATAACCAAACCATCTAAACTCAAGCAAGTCAGCCGGCTTTCAAATGATCAACCAGCTTAGAAGTTTATATTGTTTTCATTTTCAGAATATCACCAAAGGGCCGTGCTCTAGCAATATCTAGATGACTTTCTCTAGGGGAGATCACCAGTTGGAGTCTCGTTCATGAATAAATGCCATACTCGAGCCAAGGGTTTTACACTTGTACCACAATGGGCCTTCACCTTTAGGCAATAGATTTCCCATGAAATTGGTGACAGGCTGAGTCACCATAGTGTCTGCAACCGCCAGTGTGGGTGGCATTTTGCCTATGGGTGTACAGTTGTACACAATTGGTTGGGCTTTGTTGGACGTTAGAAAAAAAGGTATCATATCATAAAACACCTTTATTATTTTCAAAATTTGAACACAGTCTAATGATTTTTGAAAGAATAAAAAATTAGTTCATCGTTTCTCAAAACTATAGTTAGCGGTTCGGTCCTTAATTTTTGTGGAGACGAAGGAACCGGACCTTGAACACCCCTTTTCAACTGTTTGATATCATACAGTAACCTATAAACCTGCATTTTACAAAATCTTAATCACATCTAAACATGATCAAGTCGCAATCATTTATTTATTTATTTTTAATAATTCCTTATATAACATGACTGAAAAAATTACATCAACATAGCAGGAAAGCGGACAACAACCTACGCCGCCACCCCTTTCTGAATGGCAAACTCTAATCTACTAAAAACGTAACCCAACTAAATGAATAAATGATCAAACAAAACAGAGAGCTGACGTAAAATCAGTACCTCTTTATAATTAGCAGGCGGCTTATCTGCTACACGGTTCGACCGCCTCACAGCCGTCAGATCAACCGGCTTCCGAGGCGTCCGGTTCACCACCTTCTTCATCTGCAATATAAACCACACAAATACCCAAATTACCCTTCAGAACTAATTACTTTATTTTAAAAGATACTCATAAAAAAGGTGGGACGTACAGGAGAGGGTTTAGGGGTTGAAATGGTTCTTAGAGATTGAGCTAAAACAGTGAGCTTTAGCTCTTCCATTCTTTTCTTGTTTTCTTCCAATCTTTTCTGTCGAGAATCTTCATAGTTTGGCTTCTTTCGGGCCACCATTGTTGTGAAGTTGAAGCGGGATTTGGTTGCAGGGTGAACAAGGAGAGTGTTGTGGTTGGGCGGCAGAGTAATAATGGTTTGAATTTTCAAATGAGTGTCATGATATTCGAGCAAATGCCATAAAAAATAACCTACAAATTGTATTTAGGGTTGTAAACAAACCAAACGTTCAGCAAACAGTTCGTGAAATGTTTGGTAGGAAGTTCGTTTTTATTCGTTCATTTAGTAAATAAACGGACACAAACAAGAAATTTTATTCGTTTACTTTTTTTTTTTTTTTTGAAGGGCAAATTTCATTAAACACCGGAAAAATCGCCTATCTCCAAGATAGAGATAACCGGAAAAACCAACAAAAATTACATTACATCAAAAGAAAAACGATTCCAATCCTTGTACTCAACTCTATCCTTCTTGGCCCTACTATTAAACCATAAAAAAACTTAAGGATTTCACATCCGCAATAATCTGCTTAGCATTCACTTGCGCCTCCTTGAAAACCTTTTCGTTTCTAATCTTCCAAAGCCTCCAACACGTAAGAATAAAGATACCGAACAACAACTCTTTCTTGGCTGCACTGCAGTGCAACTGATCGGCTACAAGCTGAATGTCCGTCACTGAAAAAGAAAAATCGAAGGGAGACGGCACCACTTAGCTATCCCGGGCCAAACTCCATCTGCAACCAAGCATTGAGTAAATAAATGATCAACCGTTTCTTCACCGTCTTCACACAAGCTGCACTTAAGATCTCCGACCCATATGTTCCTTCTAATGACGGCTCGTTTAGTGGGTATCCTATCTAAACACGATCTCCACATAAAAATATTGCATTTCGTCGGAACCCTTTTACACCATCTAAAACTACCAATAATCTCATCATTACCACAGCTGTTAACCCATTCCTTTGTGTCCTGGACTGACAAGTACTGCAAGGATATATCATTCCAGGTCTACTCATCTTTATTTTGAGAAAGCTTTGTATCGGCAACCATTCTAAAACAATCAACCAGCTGCTCCATTTTTTGATCTGTAGCTGGATAAGTCGTCCAATCCCACAATATGGCGCCTAACAAATCATCATGGCCTATTCTATCCGCGACCGTACACTACTTATTCCTCTCAAGACGAAACAAGGCAGGATAAACATTCTTTAACGGGATCCGACTAATCCACGAATCTATCCAAAATCTAATACACGACCCATCACCAACCTTTCCTTGCATTAAGTTATTAAAGGCGACCCATTAAAAATTAATTTCATCCCACATTTTACCATCTTTCCCCAAACGCCTCTAACATTCGGGTTACACGGAACCGATTGCCATCTTCTCTTAGACCCATGAATGGCGTCTATAACTTTCCGCCACATAGCGTTATCTTCCATTCTATACCTCCATATCCACTTTAATAAAAGCGCGTTGTTAGAAACATCCAACTTGGTTAACCCGAGGCCTCCATTTTTCTTTGGTCTAGTAACTACCTCCCACCCCACCCAATGGACTTTGTTAGCGTCCAAAGTACCTCCCCACAAAAACCTTTTAATCATAGCTTCAAGTTTATTCTTCACCATCACTGGCACTTTAAATAAAGAGAAATAATAAGATGGAAGACTCCCCAAGACGGATTTTATGAGCACCACCCTACCACCTATAGATAGGACCCTCGATTTCCACCCGAGAGCTGTTTTTTAAAGAATTCAACAATCGGCTCCCAACTATTAATCCTACCCATATTTGCACCAACTTGAATCCCCAAATACTTAAATGGAAGCACACCCGTCCCACAACCCAACTCATCGACCTTAACTTTGATATCATCAACATTTACACCAATACCAAACAGAGTGGATTTAGAAATATTGATCTTCAACCCCGAACACAAATAAAAGATCCAAAGAATTCTTTTAAGAACCTTGAAATTAGAATTTGACCACTCTCCCATAATCATGGCATCATCCGCATATAACAAATGAGAAATAATCGCCCCCCCCCCATTAGGAAGCTTGACACCCGTAAACAACCCATCATCACAAGCCTTTTTAAGAAGCCCCGATAAAGCTTCCATAACAATAATAAAAAGGAAAGGTGAAATTGGGTCACCTTGCCCATACCCTTCCCACAAGAAAACTCGAAAGTTGGTGAACTGTTAACTAGAATAGAAGATCTAGCCTACGATAACACCCCATATATCCACGAACACCACTCCTCGGAGAACCTCATTTGACGCATAACCATTAACAAAAAACCCCAATTCACGTTATCATAAGCCTTCGCGAAATCAATCTTGAACATAAAAAATTGCTTTCCACTTTGCTTAGCCCATGCTATCACCTCACTCACAATCAAAGGCCCATCTAATATATTTCTCCCCGTAATAAAACCCGTTTGATTTTCGTTAATCACCTTGTCCACCACCGTCTTTAGCCTATTAGCAAGAGCTTTTGATACAATCTTACTCACAATACCAATCAAATTTATAGGTCGATAATCCCCCCAAGTTAAGCGGATCTTTAACTTTAGGAATTAATGTAATAAAAGAAGACCCAGCTCCACGACTGATCCGAGCATTATGAAAAAAATCTTGGAATATTGCTATAAAATCCTGCACAAAATAAGACCAAATTTTTTTTATAAAACGAAAGTTAAACCCGAACAGAGGTCGCGTTCGTTCATTAGGGTTTTTACTTTTTATTTATAATTTAAGTACTTTAAATTCTCCAGTGATATATTATTTAATATATATTAGTGTATCACATATTAATATTACTTTAAGTATTTTGATTAACTGTTATGTCGAATGGATTAAACGAGCATTTCAAAGTTAATATCATAATTTTGTATTTTTATAAGACATTATGTAATTTAGATTATGCCAATTACATTTAGGTAATTGGATTAAAATGTGCTTCAGCACAGGATCTTATGGCCGTACGAGATAGGTAAGTTTTCCCCTTTTTTTTTCATTCGGCATCCGAGTTTAGTGCTGACCAATTATGCCAATCATCACTGGTTTCGGCGTGTCTTTTGCTTGTATTTGGTGAAAGATCGGAGCATATTTTTTTGGACGTCCAGATGCTTTCTTGCATCTTGATCCGACTTTCTATAATATATTATAACATATTTACGGTTCGGAGATGGGTTGTCCGGCTTAAGAACTAATTCGTTAAAACATATAAACCAATGTGTAAAACAAACATATGCCGAAGATTTTTATTATGGGTGGGGCAAACACATCACACTAAGAAGCAAAAAACTAAAAAGGTTCGGGGTAGTCAACGTCCCGAATTACAACTTGAAATTATTTAAAAAGTTGAAAAAAGCTTGACCTCTTGCTTCGTTCTTCGGCACTTCACATGTAGCATTTCTTTAAATGAATCCCGTTCCAAGTTCTGGGAACCGGAGTGCCGTCTAGTTTGGCTAAGGTGTAAGAACCTTTTTCTCCAACGGTGACGATTTGGTATGGACCTTCCCATCTCGATGACAATTTGCCTGAGGGTTTGGCTCTGCTAGCTTCGTTGATTCGGAAGACATAATTTCTAATTTTGAATGTTTGTTTCTTCACCATGGCATTGTAGTATTTCTCTAATTCTTTTTTGTATCGAGACTCTTTAATAGCGGCCATATCTCTTCTTTCGTCCAAGAGATCTAGATTTAGTCGGAGGGCTTCATTGTTGTTAGGGATGCTGGCCCTCCGAGGGCTTATCATGCCTATTTCGACGGGAATCATAGCTTCAGTGCCGTATGTCAGGCTAAATGGGGATTCGCCTATGCTTGTTTTTGGCATCATTCGATGAGCCCATAACACGTTTGGTAATTCGTCGGCCCATCCAGCTTTTTTGTCTCCTAATCGACGCTGGATCCCTTCTACTATGCTTCGGTTGGCCCTTTCTACTTGGCCATTAGCTTGTGGGTGCGCAACCGAAGAGAACAGCTGTTTGATGTGAAGATCAGAACACCACTTTTTGAAGGGGTTCTCGGTGAATTGCTTCCCGTTATCGCTGATGATGTACAGCGGTAGCCCGAACCGACAAACAATGTTTTCCCATACAAATCTTTTTACTTGATGGCCTGTGATGTCACCCATTGGCTTTGCTTCGACCCACTTAGTGAAATAGTCAATAGCTACCAGCAGATATTTGACTCCCCCGGTAGACTTGGGAAATGGTCCTACGATATCGATTCCCCATTTTTGGAAGGGCCAGGCCGCTGTAACATGGATCAAGTCGTTCTTTGCTCTGAGGCTTACCGGAGCATTTTTCTGAAAACTCTTACAGCTTCTGAGTTCTGTGACGACACTTTGGTGCATATTGGGCCAATAGTAGCTTGCATTCATTGCCTTGGTGACGACCATCTTTGGTCCGACATGTATCCCACAAACGACAAAATGGATTTCCTTGATTAAATATATTGCTTCATCCGGAGTAAGACATCGAAGGACTGGACCCAAAAAGGTTCTCCGGTATAGCTGACCATTTTGAACTTGGTACTAAAGGGATTTGACTTTCAACTTTCTTGCTTCGGCCCTATCCTCTGGGGTCCATCCTTCGGTGATATGCCTCAAGATAGGAATCATCCATGTTTCTTGTTGGGTTTCGACTTGCAGGATTGCGTTTTCTTCGATTGAAGGGTTGGCGAGCGTTTCGACCTTTGTATTTCGAACAAGGTCTGTGGGTGTGCCTGATGCAAGCTTACTGAGAGCGTCAGCCTTTGTGTTTTCTTCCCTTGGGACATGGAAGATTTTGCAATCCCGAAAAGACGATATGAGTTCACAGGCCTTCCAAGGGTATTTCACCATGTTTGGCTCCCTGGCTTCATATCCCCCTGATTTGATTGACTACGAGCAGAAAGTCTGCGTGTACCTCAAGGTTTTGAGCTTTACACTTTTGGGCCATCCGGAGACCTGCCAACAGAGCTTCATATTCAGCTTCATTGTTGGAGCTCTGAAATTCCAACTAGAGTGCGTTGGTAAATTCTGCACCCTCTGG
Organism: Ambrosia x helenae; assembly: GCA_030844895.1. Lineage (NCBI taxonomy): Eukaryota > Viridiplantae > Streptophyta > Magnoliopsida > Asterales > Asteraceae > Ambrosia > Ambrosia x helenae. Next base: position 145,909,706 of record CM061231.1, read on the forward strand.
ACTGATTAAAATGAGACCGGCTCCGGAACCTTCTGTACTTGAAGCTCCGTCTGTGAATAAAGTCCATACTTCGTCATGTTGTTTTTCTTCGACAAGGTTGTCTTCTGGTGAGTTTTTCCCACCTGGTAATTCGGCTACAAAATCTGCCACAGCTTGACCCTTCATAGCACCTCTTGTTTTGAAAGTGAGATCGAAGGCCCAAGCTCGATAGCCCATTTGGCTAGTCGTCCGGAGACCTCCGGTTTTCGGAGTATGTATTGGATATTTTTGTCAGTTTGGACTTCTATTTCATGTGCTTGGAAGTATCTTCTCAATCTTCTCGAAGCATGAACCAATGCCAATGCAAGCTTATCCAACATGGGATACCTGGTTTCATAGTCCCTAAGTGCTCGACTTACATAGTAGATCGGGACTTGAGCTAAATGCTGTTGCACCATGAGGACGACACTAAGACTAACTTTAATGCTAAGGGTGCCCTTAGGCGCCCTTAGTTGCCTAGTCAGCTGCCACATCATATCCTTACAAATCCTTAAAAATCCTTAAAAAAACTCACTTTTACCTCCAACCATACAAACATCTTCACATATCCTTACATTTTCCATATCATCACCCATTTTTTCTTTAAATTTTAATTACTTGATTTATTAAAATGTATTTAAATAATAAAATGTATTTAAGTAATTAAATGATTAAATAAATAATATAACTAAACAAGTAATATGATAGAACCCAGAAAATAAAGGGTTGATTTTATTGAAATGATAAGATAGTTGGCCTGATTCGAGAGGGGCTAGTCTCCAATACAAAGACACTAGAATACTAGTTAATCAACTAAAACAAGACCCCCAAATAGAACAGAAATAAAATACTTAAATAAGACATATAGAAGTTATTAATCCTAATTTTCAGCCCATGCATTCAGCCCTTTGACTTTGACTGCCCAAACATTCAGCCCCAGTTTCCTATTTTCTTGCCATTTTTCATCAGCTGGGTCTGACCCGACCCATTTTGATCCTGACCCAATGTCGGGCTCTTATCAATTCTTCCTGCCCGAAGAGACGACTTGCCCACAAGTCGGGTGTAAGAAAACTGAGATGCTTGTCCATTGTTGTGCCCTTCAAATGGTACTATAGTGAGATAGCGAAAGGTAGCAGCCTTTAGAGGATCTGGTGGCATTCCCTGCAGCTTATAATCCTTACCGTTGATGGTGAACATCATAGTCATTTGTTTCCAATTTGCCTGAACTGTGTCAAGCGTTGCCAACCATTGAATACCGAGCACCACATCAGCTCCCCTAAGGCGAACGGGTAGAAGTCCTGAGAGACCGGTAGGTCAGAAATTTGCAATGAGACGTCCCTGCAAATCTGATTGCACCGGATAATATCTCCATTTCCAATTTGGACCCCGAAAGGAGGGATAAACTGAGTAAGGAGCTGCAATTGGCGGACCAACTTATTCGAGATGAAGTTGTGTGTTGAACCGCTGTGCACCAAAATGAGAATTTCCATAGTGCCTAAAACACCTCGAAGCTTCATGGTTGTCATTGTTGGCTGACCAAATAGGGCATGAAGGCTAATCTCAGCTAGCTCTTCATTCTGGTTCTGTTCGGTTGGTGCTTCCCCTTTCCTAAGCTGACCCTCTTCCTCATCAGTTAATTCGAGCAGCTTAAAGGTGGCCGGTTTGCATCTGTGACCAGGTCCAAATTTATCCCCACACTTAAAGCACTCACCGCGTTGAAAATGGGCTTGTTTTTCAGCCTCTGAAATACTAGGGACCAAACTTTTATGAGGATTAGTGGGGGGTAGAACTGTGACAGGTGTGGTTTTAGTATCGGGTGTCAAAGTTAGGCCCTTTTCGCTTCGAGTTGGTGTTAGCTTGGATTCAAATTCTAGCGCCAAACTCATTGCTTTGTAGACGGTTCTAGGCTTGTGAATACGGACATCGGCCTTCAATTCCTCTTTTAGTCCATTCAAAAACACTCCCAGTAAACAATGATCAGGCCAGTTAGATACCCTTGCCGACCTCTTTGCGAATTCTTGGCGATATTCCTGCACAGTGCCTGTTTGTTTGATACTACAAAGGTACTCGTTTGGGTTTTGGAACTCGGCTGGACCAAAATTCTTCTGCAAAACAAGAGTAAAATCCTCCCAATCTGCAAGAGAATGCTCTGCAGTCATCCATGAATACAGATCTAGAGCATCCCCTTCCAAGTGCATCGAGGCTACATCCACTTTCTCATCATCCGGGATGTGATAATAGCGGAAGTACTTCTCAGCCTTGAGTATCCACCCTCGTGGATCACCCCCATTAAAAGTAGGAAAATCAATTTTACTATATGGGCGAAAGTGTTTACCATGATTCCAGGATGAATCTCCCTCTTCAAACCTGCTGGATTTTTCTTTGGAGTCAGCTTTAGCTTTCAGGTCTGCTACATCAGTGTTCATCACTTCCAATTTGGCCATTATAGCCGCTAGTTGTGTAGCGACATGATCTGGATTAGAACCCCCAGTTTCTGAATTCCGAGCCTGCACCATTTCTTCGATTTCCCGGCAATGGAACCAAATGATAGAACCCAGAAAATAAAGGGTTGATTTTATTGAAATGATAAGATAGTTGGCCCGATTCGAGAGGGGCTAGTCTCCAATACAAAGACACTAGAATACTAGTTAATCAACTAAAACAAGACCCCCAAATAGAACAGAAATAAAATACTTAAATAAGACATATAGAAGTTATTAATCCTAATTTTCAACCCATGCATTCAGCCCTTTGACTTTGACTTTGACTGCCCAAACATTCAGCCCCAGTTTCCTATTTTCCTGCCATTTTTCATCAGCTGGGTCTGACCCGACCCATTTTGATCCTGACCCAATGTCGGGCTCTTATCATAATATCAAGAATTAAAAGTAAACTAAATTAAAAAAACTTAAAAACATAGAAATTGCATTATATTAAAAACAAAAGTAAACTAGATTAAAAAACAAACATTTTAAAAATAAAAATAAACTACTCTTGATTCGCTCGATTTGCCCAAAGGTGTTCCACTAAATCACTACGAATTGCATGATGCGCCTCCTCGCTATGTAAATGTTTGAACCTTTCCAGCCGTGCTTCAAATGCGGGCACGGCTCCATGATTGTAACTTGGTGGATCAGCTTCATGATCATCACGTGCCCAATTAGATATGGCATGACCCTCATCCTCAACAATCATATTATGCAATATGATGCACGTATACATTATGTCGCTAATATTGTTTAAGCTCCAAGATCTTGCCGGACCACGAATAATTGCCCACCTAGCTTGAAGAACACCAAAGGCTCTCTCGACATCCTTCCTAGCAGACTCTTGACGTTTGGTGAAAAACTTCTATCGGTATGTGGATATGAAAAAGTCTTGACAAGTGTTGACCATTCTGGATAAATTCCGTCTGCAAGATAATATCCTTGTGTGTATTGCGTCCCGTTCACTGTAAAGTTGCATTGTGGCGCATTCCCCTCTAAAACTTCATTGAAAAGCGGCGATTGATTAATCACATTAATGTCATTGTTTGAACCTGCCACTCCAAAATATGCATGCCAAATCCAAAGGTCATGAGAAGCAACCGCTTCGAGCATAATGGTTGGTCGACCATGGTCACCACGCGTATACATACCTTTCCATGTAGTTGGACAGTTTCTCCAACTCCAATGCATACAATCAACGCTTCCAAGCATTTTGGGGAAACCGTGCACATTTAAATGCTCCTCAAGTAATCGTTGGATGTCATGTTCATTTGGTCTTCTAAGGTATTGTTCACCAAAAATTTCAATAATAGAACTGCAAAACTTTTGTAAACAAATGATAGCAGTAGACTCACCAATGCGTACGTATTCATCAACTTCATCAGCCACTACCCCGTATGCCAACTGACGAATAGTTGTTGTGCATTTTTGTTGAGGTGAAAGGCCTTTTCTACCTATTGCGTCAAATCTCTGCGAAAACCAAATATTATGTTCTGTTAACCTCTCAATAATTCGGTTAAATAGACGAATGCTCATCCGAAATCACCGTCTAAAGAAATGCTCGGGGAACACCAGATTAGGAGCAAAATAATCGTTCCACATACGATTATCACCATCTTCACGACACCTTTCAATGTACTTGCGTTTCGCCTTTTTTCGGGAAGAACCATTGGCCTCATCGGTGTCGAGCTCCAAAAATTGTTGAGCTACAATTTCAATGTCATCGGACATTATTTCTTCAAGTTCTTTACTTCCAAGATCTACAAACAGATTTGGTACACTCATTTTGTATGAATGAAATGTTATGCTCTCTATGGGTATTTAACAGCTTTTCTTGAGTTGGTGGACAAGATTAAATGAGTTAAGTTGGTGGAGTAATTAAATGAGAATTTAATGGATATTCTAGGTGTCAACGAATAAAAAAAATTACAAACTTGATAAATGTATATTTAGACAGTTGGAGTAATTAAATGCAGTGAAGTTTTTTTTTTTTTTTTTGAACGGCCAAACAACTTTAGTTGGAGTAATTAAACTAGTGAAATTAATAAAACTACCACAAAACTACTAAGATTACTTTTGTCTTAATCCTAAACGTTAAAAAAACTAGAAATTACATTATAAAAAGTTTAATAAAAACTAGAGAATACAAACTACTTTGACTTTCTCTGGGTTTGCTTGGATTCCATCTCTTGCAACCATGACTCCTAAAAATTTCCCCGACTCCATGCCGAAAGAACATTTTGCCGGGTTTAACTTCATGTTGATTCTTCGGAGACAAGCGAATGTCTCTCGGATATCGGATATCATGTCACCTCATCTTTGCTTTTTATCACCACATCATCCACGTATATTTCAATGTTTTTCCCAATTTGATCTTTGAACGCCTTATCCATTAATCTTTGGTACGTGGCTCCAACATTCTTTAGGCCGAAAGGCATTTTCGTATAACAGTAGAGCCCTTCGGAGGTGATAAAAGCGGTCTTGTCTTCGTCTTCAGTTGCCATCTGAATCTGATGGTATCCTTTATAGGCGTCGAGAAAGCACTTTAGTCGAAACCCAGCGAGTGAATCGACTTTGACGTCCATTTCATGGAGGGGATAACAAATCCTTTGGACAAGCGTTGTTTAAATCTTTAAAATCGACGCACATCCTCCATCCACCATCTTGCTTTTTTACCATTACCGGGTTTGATACCCAGGTTTGGTATTGGACTTCCCGAATGATGTCAGCATCAAGCAGCTTCTTAACGTCTTCGGAGATGGCTTTGTTTCGATCGATGCCCATGCTTCTTTTCTTTTGTTGAATTGGTCGGACGGTCGGGTATGTGTTCAATTTATGATCGGCTAAGGTTCTGGGAACCCCTTCATATCCGAGTGTTTCCATGCAAAGGAGTCTAAAGACTCAGTTAGGAGGCTCCATAGGGCGGCTTTATAATCTGCCGGAAGTTGTGCACCAATGGTTACCTGTCATTATTTTTAAAGAATCAGACAAGGAGCTTTGTAAAGCCACTTTATGACTTGGTGATGCTCGATTACCTTTTGTTCCGGAAAACATGGGTTAATCGACCATTTTTCTGATAATTCTTGGGTGATTGGTCCAGCTTGTGAGCTTGAAGCTTGTCGAACCTCTGCTATATGATACACTTGTTCAGTGAATACGGTGGCTACTCCGGCTTCGGTTGGGAACTTTATTGCTCCATGTATGGAGGAAGCGACCATGCCGAAAGCACACATACTGGGTCGGCCCAGGATGATGTTGTGTACCGAGTTTGCTCCGACTACCAAGAAAGTTAACATAACTGTCCGATTTTGTTCTTCGGTACCCAAAGTAATTGGTAGTGTGACTTGCCCGATAGGTTGGATTACCTCTCCCGAGAAACTGACCAATGGCGTAGAAACCTGTTTTCACAAGGATTTGATTAGGGAAGACGTAACGTGATGGTTTATTGTTACCATGAAATCGAGGGACATAAATTTGTTCCGTCGATTGTTTTTATGAAAAATTGGAGTACCTGCACCATCCTTCTTTGAGTTTCTGGTGCCAGTTGCTGAAAGCAATGATAATACATTATCTCTGAGGCACTGCCGTTGTCGATGTAGACTTGTTGAACTTTATGTCCGGCTACAACAGCAGATATTATTATTGGTCCTTCCAAAAATTGATCTGGTGTTACCTCTGGGAACGAGATTGCCTGTTATGTAAAGGAACCGTTTAGAAACAAAAATGATCATATTATTTGATCGTGAGTACACTTTTTATGAGTGTGAATGTTTCATGTTTTTTAAGTTTTTTAGTAACCTGGCTCATGAATGTAGAAAGGTGAGAGCCGGAACGCTTCATGCCATGTGGTATGAGATGCCTGACCATAGTGATCCCTGCTTGATTGTTTGTGTTAGGGATTGTTGTTGGCTTTCCATCCTTTACTTCTTTTATAAGATGGGAAAGTTTTCCGGAACGAACAGCGTTTTCAATTTCTTGCCGGAGGGACCAGCAATCATCAGTGTTGTGCTCTTTCGCTCGGTGGTACTCACAATATTTTTTGGAGTTTCGATCGGCCGACGCCGTTGCTTGGCTGGAGTGGGGAGTTGCAGATTTTCTGCTAGTAGAATGTCTTTTGGGGTCTTAGCCATATCAGTCATGCCACTGAACTTTCCAGAATTTTGAGGTTTGAAAGAGTGGTTTCGATCGGATCGATCATATGGTTGCTGCCTATTCTTGTTCTAGTGGGTATTGCGGTCGGCGTTGTGCGAATTATTCTTCCAGAAGCTTCAGCTTCCGGAGCTTTTATAATCTCTTTCAGAAGACTGCCCGCAGGCACTCTTTCCCCGAGGAATGCTCTGGCTCTCTCCATAAGCACTTCCATCGTCTTTGGCAAGTCTTCATGTAACTTTTCCACCAGTTGATTGTTCCGAACCTCGTGGCAGAAGCCCGATACCCGGAGTTGATCCATTGCCCCATTAATCTGCATGCTTTCTTTGCTAAAACGATCAATAAAAACTTCGAGAGACTCCCCATCCTTCCTCCGGATATTATGTATTTCTGTAATATCTTTAGAGCATCGTCGTTGGTTAGCAAAGTTTAGTAAGAACAACTTTTGAAACTCTATCAAACTTGTAATCTCTCCGGCTGGTAGCCCATCGAACCACACTCTAGCAGCTCCGGTGAATGTTTGTACGAACATGTGGCACCATGCAGGCATGGGCCATAGTTCAATTTCTGCTGCTCCGCCGAAGGCGAAGACGTGATCATCTGGATCAGACGTTCCGTCGTACTTTTTAACAGTGGCTGGCATTTTCAGCTTGGCGGGTAGCCGAGCCGTGGCAATTCTTTGGGAGAATTTAGAGTGAGCTGTCATGTACGCGGGTCGGTAAGGAGCGGTGAGTTCGTCGTCGCCATGGAGGGTGTTCTCTTGAGTTTTCTCGGAGGAAAATAACCCCGTTGGTATCGGTCCGGTGTAACCGAAAGGAATCACATGACCATAAGGTGTTTGAAATGGCGTAGTAGTCATAACCGAGGAATAAGTTTGGTGTGATCTGAGATCCGTCCCACCTCCTGGAGGGGCAGATATCCCTTCGGTGGGAAACAAATTTTGCCTCACACTTTGCATTCTTGCTTCCTTATCTTGTTGTTCTTTCAATCGAAGCAACATTTCACGGTTCTTTTGGAGAAAAGCATCATCGAACTCCCTGATTGGATCTGTCAAGGCGACTACACCAACAGATGAAGCGGGGATCTGTTGTGTGCTTCCTTGCAGTGTTGTGGAGATGACGACTGACCCGATGATGTGACAGTGATCTCTTGATCATCGTGCTCAGTCGCGGTAATATCATCAATTGCAAAACCTTCAGATCATGCCGTTATGGGTAGAATTTTCACAGTATTTATTTTCTTGAAAGAAAAAGGAATAAGGCAAAAACACGGATGGCGCCAATTGAAGAGGAAAAAAGTTACCTCTGAATGGTTCGGTGAACCAGATATGAGGGTCTGAGCTTGAAGATGACAAAAGCGTGTTGGATCTGTTAAAAACCTGCAAAACGAGACACCGTTAGGTTCGCCACAGGGGAGAGGAGATGTATCTCTGTGACCACCCTCCGGCGTGAGAATAAGTATGGTTTTAAGAACTTAAAAAGTATAAGAGAGTAAAAGTTGGTTCGGACTAGTTAAGTTACCAAATGAGGAAATTTGGCGAGTATTTATACTTTTTGTAATGGGCTTCGGTGATTTAAGGCCCATGGGCCTTTTCACCGAAGCCTTGTTCATTTGGGTCTTGGGTTCGGTCCGGCCATTATCGTGATGGTTCGGCCTAATACCTCATATTCTCTTCAGTATGCAAACCCATGTTGAAGAAATTGTCGAAAACTAAAATTTTGATTCTGTTGGGTTTGGTTTGGCTCGGGTTTGTGTCTATTTCATCACTTAACATATCTTGAAAAAGAATGTTATCAACCATTAAATTAAAATGTAATAGAGATGTAGTTCCTAACAACCCATATGTATTTAACCCTACTAACTATACCATAATACAAGCCCAAAACTGAGTCCAGGTCATACAGAAATATGCCTGTAGAAGCTACTATACCTTCACATTCCATGCTTTTTTTCTTTTTCAAATAACTCCTATTCGAACTCACAAAATTTTTAACTGAATTTAGATATGTGTTTAGTTTGCAACAGTATGATTAGGATAGTAAATCTTTCGGGCTTCTGACCCACAGTTGATTCCGTTTTCGTAGCACATATTTGGTGCACCGCAGCCATGCTGGTCAGGTTGACAATCATCGCTGCTAGACCCTGCAAGCAGATGGCATTAGTACTTTAGTTGGCATGAATGCATGATGCATCAAATGGTAAGATGAGATATACACTAATCCCACAATATTAGAATCAGGGGCGAAGGATGTGCCACCCCTGGCCCCCCTGTTTTTTTGCGCAGTGGTATAAATTTGCGATTTTCGTAGGTAAATTGAGTCCGGGTTGAGTCCAGCCCCCACCGATTTCCCATTACCGGCCCCTCCCAATTCAAAACCAAGCTTCGCCCCTGATTAGAATGTTACAATGGATTGAGCGCAATGGATTTAGCCCATTTGATATGAACCATAACCCAAATCGGGGTAGTTAAACACTCGAAGTAAAACTGTGCCTTAATTACCTTCAACGACACTAGAGCTTAACGCATTGCTAGTATCATCACAGCGGTTACCATCTTCAACGGTATCCATTTGGGCAAGGCGCCAATTTGGTAGTCCCGCTATATGCTTCTTTGGGTATCTCTTCGTCCTCTTAAATTTTAATTTTTCATGCTTCGGTTTTTCTAAAATAAGATTATCATCATGAAAGTTAGTTGCAAAATCAAGCAGCGAAGAACAAAAATGTTTGTATAATTACTTACCAGAGGTTAAAGACCGTTTTCTTTTAACCCGAGGATGCATTTCCATTAGGCAAACAGCGGCTTCTACAGCTTCTAAACCATATCTTCTTACTATATGCACCTACAGAACACATTGTGATTATTTAATATCAAATAATCACAATCAAATCACACATCCAAAACCTCCCATGAATATGATTACCTGTAGCTTGCAACTGTCAACTAGATGAAACAACAGAATATCACCCTGTAGTAACTTTTGAGCAATTGAAAATCCCCTCCAACCGCCACTTAAGCCCTGCCTCGCCTTCAAATACTTTGTCTCGAATTCCTTTCCAAACTCGTCCACTAGAGTAACTGTTGTATCATGTTCTGGCAAGTGCATAATACAAAATTTCTTTGGAAGAATCTGTGTCCATAAAAATTCAACTTATATCACAAACAGTAGTTAAACATGTTAAAATATTGTTGAGGGTATAGACGTGGCAGTTTTTTTACCCATTTATTGGCGATTTGGGTTAATATAAACGGTTAAATAGAAAGTAGCTAAAAAGAAAACAGGTCAAAATAGATCTAATGGGTGGAAAGTGTTAACACTACAACGGTACAACCTCTTAGTAAAAAATTTTTTTCTAGAAATTCGTTAATCATACTGCTTTTTTTTTTTGTTGCTAACACATGTTTAGAGTCGACCTGGCCGTTTCAACCTATACAAGATAACCCATTTTTACCAGCTCGCCTGTTTTATCACCTCTAGTATGTATATAGCTAGCAACTTTTGACCTGTTGACTTATACAATAGGCGATTTGGGTAACGTTATATCTTTAACAGATCAAACTGGTAAAATACAAAGTAGCTAAAAACGAAACTGGTAAAATGGATGTAATGGGTGGAAATTGTTACTTTATACCTCTTTAATCATCTTTTTTCAAGAAATTCGTTAGCCAATACCAATTTTTTCTTGACATAAACATGTTCAGGGCCAACCCGTAAAAAATAACCCCTTTTTGACCTGTTACCCAACTGATTCGTTTTATCACCTCTAGTACCTATGATGCAAGTACTCCATATGCTTACCAGCCAAAAACTATAGACAACGTTGGTCGGGAGCATACACTTGGCAAACTTTGGTAACGCGGTATCTAATCGTTCCAATAACATTCCTGCTCTCTCCAAACACATATATTGATCTTCAGCATTATCGTATATATCACACACTCGTGTTCTTTTCCCTTTGCTACATTAATATTCACAAAATCATTCAAAGTCACTAGGGATTTTAAAGAAAGTAGTCAAATGATCAAAAACACATTATAAATATGATATAACTAACCCTGAAGACTTATGTGTCTTATCTGACATAATCTGTTCAAAACAATCAAATTACAAAAATCAGTGTTTCAAAATTGACACAAATTCATAAACACGATCATAAACAGGAGAACTCAACCCAAAAGACTAGTCCGGTGGATGAGAGATGAAGGTTTCAATTGGATCGAAAAAGAAAATAAACAAACTCGAACACAAGCGATTTGTGATAAACTTTTATCACGACTCTTTTTTTATTATCAAAGCAAAAACTAGAGATACAAAAACGAATGAATAAAACGGATACAGACTCCTCCTTAAATACTAGATGTAACTTGGTTGCAAAGTAATTAATTCTAACCGACTTCTAAGACTTTGACCTAAACCTATTACAATAAGGAACTCAAAATAAAAAAATAAGATAAACATACTAAAAACTTTGGTTCAAAAAACAATCTATATCTGCTGCTTTCGATCCATACTGCCAATGAACACAACCCCCCTTTTAAATTTCTTTTTTGGGCCTGGGTCAAACAATTAAATGAGCCAACAAGAGAGCCCATTTGGACTATAAACGATAAACCCGACATTAGTTGCTCATAAAACCCGATATGTTACCTGGTTATGAGGCGTCTTGTTTGTTTTGTGTAAAGACATGTTTGGTTTAAGTGTAAGTCGAAAAAGAAACCTTAAAAAACAGAATAAGAAGAGTTGAATGTTAAGGGGGATTAATTGAGTGTTTGTTAAAAAAAAGTGTTGGTTGCGTGTGTGAGTTAAGTTGTTAAGCAGAAAGACAAAAGCCAGCTAAGGTTGAGGAGGATCCAGGGGACAAGCCACCAAGTGACCAAGTGGGGTTTATCCATTAACACATCAATCAATCAATCAATCAATCCAGGTTAGTTAGGAATGGTCTCCACTCTCCACTCACCAATTTGGAACCAATCTTAAAAACACTTCACTTTGTTTTTACTCCTTAAAATTTGTCACTTTTAAGACTTATGGTCCGTATGGTATTACGTAATGGAATGGACAAGAGAATGAAATTGATGAAGGAATGGAATGGCTCGGGGAATGGAATGAATCATTACCATTTCATTTTTTTTTGTTTGGTTACCTACGAGAATGAAATAAATGATTACTTTGTGTTGTTTGGTATGTCGAAAAATATGAAGGAATGGAATACTATTTATAAAAATGACAGATATGACATTGTCTCGAAATAAAGATATTTATCTTTTTATTTTTCACAACATGGTCCAAATTAAAATTTAAATAAATTTGTATTATGAAAAATAAATTATTTTTCACTAACAAAATATCTAACTAAAGAGTTTTCAACAAACATAAATTAAAAATCATCCAAAATTTACCAACTAATAAGTTTTAAAAATTATCCAAAAATTCTCAATTAAAAAAAAAATTAGAAATCATCCAAAAGTCATTATATATCATGTCAAGTAGTATCTTCAAGCATGTTCCATTCAAAACATATGTTAAAAGTACGGGTATTTTGGTAAACTTCAAGGTATTTAATTTGTTTATTATTAACTAGGTTATATCTCGGGAGCTTCCCTGGATAAACAAATCTAATATGAAGTGACAAAATGTCTGTTACGATGTAGCATAAAAATTAATGTACTATAATATGACAAAACAACAATTTTAATCATGTGAATAAGAATGAAAATGCATATTAAAGAGAGAATGTACGTTTGGGTGAAGAACGGAGGCAAAAGCAACCATTGCAGGACGTGACTAAGGCAGTGGTTTTGGATCTATAGTTTTTTTAGAAACAATTGGTTTTGACCTATTCTGCTATGGATGAAAACATAACTCCCATTTATAGTTTCATTTGGTGTAAAAAATTCATTAGAAACTTGTGTATCACACGCGTTATAACATTTTTTTTTGTTATTAGGTTAGAAAATTTAATATTACATGAGGTTGGATCAAGAAAATATTAAATGGTTTTTAATAAGCGAAAATTTAAAAAGAATTAGTTAAGAAAATAGATATTAAATAAATAAAAGATAAACGTGAAATCATGATTTAATAATATTATTTTATATGAGATATAGTTAGAGATAAATTTCTAATCTATTTTGTCTTCCATTGATATTAAAATATAAATGTAAAAATATAAGTATTAATTAATAAATGTTGCATGTGTATATAGCTTTAAAAAGAAAAAAAAACATATCTATATATTTTTATGGAGGTAGCCAAGGGCAAAAGAACATCTTGATACTAAGATTATAAGAGTCGGGACGTCTTTGGAGAGATCTGAGGAGGCCACCCGAACAGGATTCATAAATCTTGGGGTATATTAAAAAAAATCCTATATATATGTATATATTTTTTATATAACTCATTTAACACTTAAACTTGTGTCTAAGGAGCCTATTTTTTAACCGCTCGGATAGGTTACATAAATTTTCAGGGATTTTCAGGGACGTCTCTGATAAGAGCATTCGTAGTAGGATTTGCATCTTTATATATATAATTACGCTAAAAATTACTATCTTTTATCTATCCTTTTTAATTAAATAATATTTTTTTTATACTTTTATCATTATATTTTATCTCTCTTCCACTCATAACCACTATCAAAAAGTACTAAAAAATTACAGAGTGTGAACAGTTTCGTATTAAATATAGAGATGAAGAATAACTTTTCCCTCTCATCAACTCACAACCATTTACTACCACTTATAAAAATATGAAAATTTCACTCACATAAATATAGAGAACCAAATGTGAATGCTCTAAGATGCCATCCTTCCGTGACACCTGATTCAAATCTTACTTTATTTAAGACACGGACTTCAAATTAAAAAAAGGTGCAAGTGTAGATGGTTAATAGAAGTAGTTTAGATTAGTAGCGGTTTTAAAAAATATATATTATGGGTTAATATTAAAAAATAACATAATATACAAACTATATATTAAAACATTTGATATGTACAAATTTTTTTAATCATATAAGATGTACATTAGTAGCATGTGAAACGGTTAAATATAAAGTGGTGTTTCAAGTTATTAAAAAGTATCCAAGACATCCACGCTAATAAAAAGTTGTCTTCGTAACTCATTAAGAGCATCTACAATGGATTAGACCACATGAATCTCCATATATGAGTTTTCCAGCTAGTATTTCCGGCAAAACAAAAAACTTTATGTATTCTTCTACCTTTTCTCTCCTCCCATCTCATATAAATCGTCTTCTTCTCCACGAGTCCACGAATGGCTTGTGACCAAGGACTATCACCTTTGTTGGGTCTGCTGATCTGGAGAAGAACAGATGATTGAAAAGCCAAAATATACTAACAGTTGATTCACACAAATAAACAGTCTTTACAACATACTCTTCCCAAAAGACTGCTGACCCTAACAACTGTTCCATCCAAACAACTGCTATGACAACTGCTGATACAAAGGACTGCTAGAGAACAACTGATAGAGAACAACTGCTGACCAAAGGTCTGATGAAGAAACAACTGCTGATCAAGTACTGAAGACTAAAGGTCTGTTGGAGTCAACAACACTTAGACTCCAACAGATGTTGCAAGACCATCAGAGTTTTCCCTCAACAGTAGTTTACTTTACAGTGTTTTGTAATACAACAGTAGTTTGTATAGGGCAGATGTTTTATGTTGTTATTCTGTTAGAGGTCACTATCTTAGGTGACGTCAGCACAGGTCACCAGTGGTTTAGATTTGTCTATAAATAGAACAGTGTTTGTACTGTTCTATTGCATCACACACAAACATTCTCTCAGACAAACAATCACTGTGTGATCAGGCTGAGGGGGAGTACTTGTATTGATTGTAATCTTTCAATTAATGAAAGCTTTCGATTAAGAAAACATTTATTCCTATTGTTTTGATTATTGTTTATCATTCCGCTGCACTTTCCTTATATACATACATCATTCAATTCTCATCTTATCTATTAATATATATAAAAGAATTGAACATTGCTGATGTGACATTTCCATTAATTGCCATGTGGCATCATAATTGAAAATTTTAGTGTTTTTGAATTATTTCCTTTTTTAATTAAATTGAGTTATTTTAGGAAAAAAGAATTTAAAAATAAATTTAAAATTTTCTCTCTTATGTTTCCTCCCATAATTTTTAAACGTTTATATCTTTTATATATGGGATTTTTTAAAGAAAAAAATTACACCAAATTAACGTACGTTTTATTATCTTTCCAACGAGTACCATAGTGCTATTTAAAAAACGGAGAAAAAATCGACTATTTTTTGTGGGGTTTCGTTCATAAAGGAAAAAAACACACAAAGTGTTCATGTTATTCATTAATCATGTTTTTTCTTTTAAACCAGGTTCTTATCTACGATGTTGAAAATCAGCCCAATCGCCATGTTATCATTGGAATTGTACTAGGTATACTTCATCAAGAGAAGCTAGGAGAAAGATGTAACACCCCAACCGATGGCGGAAACATCGAGGTGTCACGTAGTGACGATTGTTCAATAGCTCATGGACTAAAAGTGTAAATTAGAATACATTGATTAAATAATTTATTACATTCAAATGAAATACAACGATTCTAACTGCCAACTAAATTGAAATACAATAAATCAAAATCTAATATAAATCCGAAAGCTTAAAGGATGCATCTCAAAACAACCTGAAACATGTACAAAATAATTTGGTCAATACAAAAAAAATTGTATTGGTGAGCATATCCTGTCTAAATAAATATAATAGAAAAGTGTTTAGCAATTCATGTGCGGTACCATTTGCAATTATGTAATAAGTAATATCCGTTCAAAACCAAACCTGGGAATAATGACTAACACATGACTAACCAACTGAATAATGAATTAACAAGACAATGACCAAGATTCTCTCAACAGAGTCTCAAGGGGGTATACCATAGTACTATTCATTGAAAAGCTAGGTCGCCCAGCGGTTAATGATTTTGACAAGTCATAGACACACCAATTAACATAAAGCAAACACACATGAGAATTGCATTAAGTATAAGAAATTGAAACTTGATTAATATATAGGTACATGAGTCACCCCAAAGTAGTAAAACAGTAAAAAGGGGAAAGATATACTCACTTGTTGCGAGGAATAAAAAGTAAGACTAGCACAAGTTGTAGCGGTTTGGGTAACTCCAAAAATTACCCTAACATAATGAATATTGTATGTATAAATAATAGAATAAAATCTAGAATGGCTTGGAGATCTCTAGGTTCATATATGTTTAGGGATTTAGTTTAGGACTCTAAAATGTCTAGATACTATAACGTAAGAAAAATATATATTCCAATTCGTATTTATATAAAATGGTAAGAGTAAATAATGATTCGATCAAATAAATTTGATATGTTTACATCATATTTATCATGAAATAAATATATATATAAGCATATATGTATAGGTTATAGATTGGATTAAAATATAATCAAATGATGATTATTATTATTATAATAATAAATGAAGTTGTCTAGAATTGGAATATAACAAAATAAAATGTAATATATAGTTTATGCGTATGTAAAATATATCTTAAGCATTAAACATCAACCGATAGTATGAGTATGAAAGTGTCAAATTATATATTTGAATAAGTAAATATCACAACTCATACAATGCGATGCAAATAAATATTTATATATAATTAGAATAGTGAATATGAGAAAATGAATAAAAAAATGCGTGTAAGACTATTATTGTTTTGTAAATTAAATAACTATCAAAAGTCTAGACGCACGTGTATATATATGTATATATATATATATAAATTACATGAGGTGTATAAAATTTATACATACATAAGTATAATATAGATTATGTATAAAGTACTAAAATAACAATGTTATCCAAAATTTATAGAATTTTGAATATATAACAATATTTTAGTTATAGAATTACCACTTGAATTTTATAGAATAAAAATAGCTTAAATTAGTATAAAACATGAATAAATTCCAAAAATCTTTTCACAAGCATGGCTAAGACCAAATCAACAATAGAGTCGCTAAATAATATGAGTTACAATGTCTAAAGGCTAGTTCTAGAATAGGTTTTAAAGCCCTAAAATCCCAAAATTATTGTATGAACCATAGAACTTGATTTGTCACATTGAAAATCAATTTCCCTTTATCAAAAAAATTGATAGAGGGCTTTTGTAGTAGATAAGAAATAAATAAAATTAGACTCAGAATTACCCAAATCAGATTAGAATTGAGGTTGAATTCGCAAATGGAAGTTCCAAGCTCTACAAACGCACGCTCAAACGTTAACGTCATTGATAATTGATAGCCTTTGATTTTTGTTTGGAGTATCACGAAATGAGAATTGAAGAAGATATTATGATACATCTTGATTTAATCGAAGGGATGCTTCTAAGACACATACTCTCAAAATATGGCAAAGTCAAGATGAATAAAAAATTTATGAACATCGATTTTAGAATGAGGAACATCTATTGTTTCAACTAATGTTTCTTCCATTTTATAACAAATGAAATAAGAAAGGTATAATCAAACTTATGAAGGTGCACTAATGGCTCATGAATTGGAGCATTTACATTCTTTATTTTTATGTTCATAACTTATGTAGCTTTAAGACATATTTAATTTCTAATTAAAAAGGAAATTTATTATCAAAACACCATTAAAAGAAAATTTCAATGATTATCATAAATTAAATTAAAACTTCTAATAAATTAAAAAAAATGATAGAAAGTACAAGGACTAGAATTGACAACTTGAAGAAAAACGCAGGTGATGGTTGTCACAAAAGAATCGCGCAACACTGTAACACATGGTGTTACCTTATAGCAAGGTTATTTTTTTATTTATTTAATTACAAAAGTAATAATTATTACTATTAGTATTAGTATTATTAGAATGGTTATATTTTTCATTCCAGTGACGCTCCCGGGAAGAATTGATAGTTGCTGACGTGGCGTTCAATGGTGGCCTCAACCATCTCTTGATTATGCCACGTGGCATAATGAGATGCAATGGTTACAACTTCCAACTTAAGTGTTTGTTTAGTTGATTAGGTTAGGAATTATAAGAGCAATTACAATGTGAGAAATTAGAGAGAGGACTCAATTACTAAAATTAAATTGAGTTATTTTAGGAATTTTTTTTTAAAAATTTAAAATTTTCTCTCTCATGTTTCCTCCCATAATTTTTAAACGTTTATATCTTTTACATACGGGATTTTTTAAAGAAAAAAATTACACCAAATTAACGATCGTTTTATTATCTTTCCAACGAGTACCATAGTACTATATAAAAAACGGAGAAAAAATAGACTATTTTTTTGTGGGGTTTCGTATATACAGGAAAAAAACACACAAAGTGTTCATGTTATTCATTAATCATGTTTTTTTCTTTTAAGCCGGGTCTTTATCTACCATGTTGAAAATCAGCCAAATCGCTATGTTATCATTGGAATTTTACTAGGTATACTTCATCAAGAGAAGCTAAGAGAAAGAATCGCGTAACACTGCAACACATGGTGTCACCTTATAGCAAGGTTATTTTTTTATTTATTTAATTACAAGAGTAATAATTATTACTATTAGTATTATTTTATTAGAATGGTTATATTTTTCAACCCCGGGACGCTCCCGAGAAGAATTGATAGTTGCTGACATGGCGTTCAATGGTGGCCTCAACCATCTCTTGATTATGTCATGTGGCATAATGAGATGCAATGGTTACAACTTCCAACTTAAGTGTTTGTTTAGTTGATTAGGTTAGGAATTATAACAGCCATTAAAATGTGAGAAATTAAAGAGATGTGATGAGTTTTTGAATAGTTGCAGCTTACATAAGTGATTCTTTAGATGATTACTGATTAGGTTTTAGATTAGGGAATATGAGTTACTATGAACATGCAATGATTGAGAGATTTTTTGGTTAGTTAACTTGAGCCATTTGCAATAGGTTATCACGTAAAATTAGATTTTTCAACCCCGGGACCCTCCCGGGGTAATCAGCTAGTTCTAAATATATCAAAACAATCAAACTCAGATCTTTACAACCTTCTTTCTCGTGGTTTTCTCTTTTCCATGTCTTTGGTTTCTCCTTCCTGGGGGTGTCTTTGGATCTGCAAACCACCCGTTGCGGGTGATCTCACTATTATGTGACTAGTCGACGTCTTAATAAAAAGGGGTAACTTTGTAAAATAGTAACCAACTTTCAAAAGTGTTCCAATTAGGTCACTCAACAATTTTTTTCGTCTCAATTAGGTCACTCAACATTCACTTAGTATGTAAATTAGAGGTTTTTTCATCTAGCTTGTAGGTAACTATGGTAATGTGGCTTTTTGTTTATTTTTTTCCTATCTATTAATGCCGACGTTAAGTGATGATGTGGATTTAGCATATATTTTTTTAATTTTTTAATATAATTAACATGTTATTTTCTTTTTTTAATACATCTACATATATTTAAAATCCTGACTCTAACATCTTCTCCTCAATGTCATTTTTGACACCTACAAAATTTTACAAGACTCGATTTGAATGTTTAGTCATTTAATTGGGCCAAAAAAAGAATGAGTGACCTAATTGGAACACTTTTAAAACTTGGTTACTATTTTATGAAATATTCCCTATTAATCACTAAGTATGTTTATTTTTAATAAGTTTGAGACTTTATAATTTTATTAAAAAATAGTATACTATTTACATTATAAATACCTTAAATAACTGGTTACGTGTGTATTTTTTTAATCCTTTTATATTGTTCTTTTTTTTTAAAATAACTTCAAACATTATCAAGGAAAATAATAATCGCAGTCATTTTAGGTTGTGTGTCAGAGATCATCACACTCGCCTCTTGGTAGGCCCTAATCATCCACGCGTCCAGACTATGTTGTCTGTACCGGGTCCACGTTGGTATGGTGGGGACTACGGCGTTCGCCCGGAAACCGTACTGCCTCCACACGAGTTTCCTCGCTGGAGTAACAGCCGGATGAAAACCGAGTCAGCTCATATTCGAACCTGCGCAACTAATGGCTTACAGGTTTCCCTCTTCATTGCCTAATATCCCTCGAATATCGCCCGTGGGGATCAAACCCGGGTCTTTTCAAAGGAGAGCCCGGTCACCTACCAACTGAGCTACAAGTGAAGGATATCTAACATTTTTGATATGATTGTTTCAAGTATTCAACAAGTGAAAAAGAAACGAAATCAAAGAATGACAATTTCCACAATGTAGAATTAAGACACGATAGAAGCTTGTGTTACATCTACCCTACACGGCTACACGCTTCAATTTTACTTAAAAAACAAGCGAAACTCGAGCTTGAACATATATAAACATTCAAGAAACTAACAAATGAAGGGTAAATGACTTGTATTTACAAATATTAGTGATAGCTTTAGCCTTTAATAAAAATCTTTTGCATCATAAGAGAGAGCATGTACCTTGCTAGGCAAACCAATCTCCTCGTTATCTTGTTTGGGCCTTGGCCGCTAAGGTGGTGTTGGGTAACAAAAGAGTAAAATGGGTTCAGTTTATTTTGATTTATAATAGGTTCAGTTTATTTTGGGTTAAAATAGGTTCTGACCTAAAAGGTCTCAAGTTGAAAGCCTATATTTTTTTTGTGCGATAGGCGGACGTAGCAACTGAGGCGACAGTGGTACACCTCGGTTGGTAGTGTTGTTGGAGGTGTCAACTACGACCGGTAGTGTAGGCAGAAACAACAGTGGTCCACTGGTCGTGGCGGTGCCTATGGTGGTAGCGACGATGAGGTGATTGTTGCGAGTGGCGACAACAGTCCTTGGCGACAAGTGGTGATTGTGTTGGTGGTGGTAGTGGCTACGGCGATGAGTAAGTGGTGGCAATGGTTGTGGTGCTCCCCAGTTTGGAGTCATTTCAAGTTTTATAAATATGACTCGATTGACCTATTGTATAATTTGAGTAGACCCAAATTGACAGTTGATCTCACGTAACCTAAATCAAACCATTCCTTATAAATCAAAGAGACTAAAAGAGACAGACCAAGTAGATCAATTCACCTTGTGTCATCTACTCTCGGCTTCTCGCTTACTGTTTACATTTCTAGAATTGTCGTCGTGATTTTTTAAAATATGGTAATAACATATGTAGGTCACAATTTCTATAGGAAAATAGATAAACGCTGCAAAAACACCTGTTCTTTTTCTAAAACAAACATGACGGTTCGATTCTGTTTTTCTTCAGGTTTGAATCGGATTGAATCAGAATGCCTGATTTAAATAAAATGTAGGATCATAGCTCAAACCATAAGCTGCAGGTTCAGGATGGTCCTAGTTTGGCTCCCCCGTCTGAACTGGCTTCTGCTATCTTCATCGCCATAGTCTAGATGGCATTTCAAGGCATTTGCATGGTTATAAAATAACGCCAATTATGGTGAATATAGGTGATAATTTTAACTCATTAACCTACAACTGGGTCAATTTTGGTAATGATTCATCATTTTATGTTTGAGAGTCAAATGGGTTATAACCTATAAGAAAACATTCTTTGAAACATATTCAAATACATATAACCACAAAAGAAAGCGTTTCGTTAAAGTCATAATAAAATAGTTTTTATAAATCTTATTTAAGGCGTCAATTGTTTCTAACACTAAAAGAACTGAACACAAGATGTTAACAAGCTACCCCATTTTTTTAGGCATGTACTAAATAAAATAAGCCGTTTTGACCCATTACCCAATCCATCCATTTTGCCAGCGGAAACATCGACCAAGAACAAGTGCGTAACCAAAAAAACCCTGTGACCATATACCTGAATCTGAGTTTACAAGAAGTAATTATTTTCTGTGAATTCCCTCAAATCTACATCTCTTATGAATTGAGATTCGTAGAATACAGTTATTTGGGAAAGTTTTACCGGTTTCAAATTACAGCTAAATGACCTGTTTGCAAACTTGGTTACTTACATAATGACGACGTAAAATCAGAAAATATAGTGTTTGGTTGGGAGATCAGGACAAGTCATATACCTCTCGGTCCACTGTATACTCTTGTAGTGAGATTGCTACACCTTTATCCGAATCACAAATGAACCTGCACATCAGTCCATGAAAAAAACCATATTGTTAGAATGCTAGTTCTCCAAGAATGTTAGATCATGCCATTAGTGCAGACATATTTAACCTTATAGCTCACATAATCTTTTAAGGTTTCCTAAAGCTTTTCAGTTGGAAGGATTATTAAAACTTACATGCAGGAAGACTTGAAATATCAGCTGAAACAGCACAAGGAATTCCCAAGGTTGAAAGCGCTCCCCTTATAATTCCACATGGGAAGTAGAGAAGCATACTAGTAGTAGTATCCTGAGCAGCAACAGAACTTTCTACTGATGTGTCTGCTGACACGCGTGAAAGCCAGCGAAATTTATTATCCTGCAACACAAATGTACCCTGCAACAAAAACAAATACATGTAAATAAGTTGCAATATCCATCGTGCACAAAAACCTCTGTTTGTACAATTTTGGGACGAAAGCTTACTCTATGGTTTGTTTTTAAATTGTCTATCTGCTTCTTGAAAAGCTCGGACCAGAAATCTTTGCATAGGAACTTAATTGCCTCTAGGTGATCGGTAAATCGTGGCCGTTCCATTGTGTACCTAATTGAATTCAAAACTCAGCACTCAGCAACTTGCAATCCATAATGGTGCAGAGTTAAGATGCATTCACTACTAAGGTTTATATCATGACTTTATTTTATAGGCATAACTTTAAAGAATAGCAACCAAGTTTCCCAAGTGTCTCACTAAAGTCACTAGACAATTTTTCTTCCTCTAAAGTCACTCAATTTTCACTAGGCGTTCCAATCTTGTATATTTTATATAAATGTACTTTTTTTAAACTAAGTGAGGCAAACGGAACATATATGAATCTTGTCAGTTTACTATTAGCCATTATTTCTTTTCCTAAAAACTGAACTATCATAAAAGAAGCTTAACATTCATAGAGAAATTATACAACATTATACCGCCTAAAGACTTAATTAGACTTAAAGAGAGATCTGTATGGTAAGTTACTGAAACTAGTGTGTGTGCACCTGTAGGGGATACTGATTTCTTCCTTGTGGAGATAGACTCCACTAGGGGTCTGCGTTGAGTCCATTTATTTTTGTGGTTGTCCTGGATGAGTTATCAAAGATATCCAGGAGGCAATCTCATGGTGCATGCCTTTTGCATATGATATTGCTTTAGTTGTGGAGACCAAGGTTGTAGAACTCGCTAGGCGCTAGTCGGCCGGTGGGGTGGGGACTAGGGATTAATCGGATCAGACTTTTTATATATAATTTTACAAATTTATACACATATAATGTCAATTTTATACATTTTAGGTATAACTTTATAACTTTAGGGACCAAATATATACTAATAAAGATGGGAGGGGGTTAAAATGTTAAAAATCCCAAACTTAGGTAACCCTAGTCAGCCATATATCACTATACGCCGCTTTTTTTCCTTCCATATCATTCTTTCATCAGGCTATACATCAGGTCATGCAATTTCATACATCAAGTCATGCAATTTCATCTATTATAGTTCATCAGAGACAACATCAGGCTATACATCAGATAAGAACTTGTTATTTTTGTTTGATTCGGTCCAATTTTTACCTAACTTTTCCGGCGATTTTGGTCGGATTAGGGCCGATTTGGTCCGATTTCGGCCGGCTTTGACCGGCTAGGACCGACCAGCGACTAATTGAGTGACTAGCTCAAAATTAATCGGTAGCTGGCCAACCACCGACTAATCGCCGGCTAGTCGCGATTTCTACAACCATGGTGGAGACTAAACAAAGCCGAATGTGAGGCTGGAGGAGTGGCGAGCAACTTTAGAGGACAAAGGTCTAAATACTAATTGCTAAAAGACAGAGTACCTAACCTGTGATTTCAGTGGTGTTAGGGACCGCGAGGACACTCAGATCACCATTAAGAGTCAAGCGGTTTTGCAAATTACCAGGTTTAAGTATTTAGGATCGTTTGTCCAAAAGGATAGGGAGATAGATTGTGAGGTAACTCACCGCATTCAGGCTGGTGTAGGTGGAGAGCCACCGCTGGAGTATTGTGCAACATGATGTTCCCAACTAAGTTAAAGGGGAGATTTTATAGGGTTGTACACTTGTAGTTAGACGTGCTATGTTATACGGAATTGAATGTTAGGCTATCAAGAAGTTAGATGCGTGCAAGATGAAGGTAGCAGAGATGAGGATGTTACGGTGGATGTGTGGTCACACGAGGTTAGATCAGATAAGAAATGAGGTTTTAAAGAAAGGTTAGGGGTAGCTAGTATATCAAATAAGATTAAGGAGGAGAGATTGAGATGGTCAGGGTAGTGGAGACTTTGAGCAGGGGGTCTCTCCCGCTTTTTATCCCAAGGGATAGAGGTAAGGTTTGTCTACGTCCCACCATGGGCGGACCTAAAGCAAGCCCAA
Organism: Ambrosia x helenae; assembly: GCA_030844895.1. Taxonomy (NCBI): domain Eukaryota; kingdom Viridiplantae; phylum Streptophyta; class Magnoliopsida; order Asterales; family Asteraceae; genus Ambrosia; species Ambrosia x helenae. The sequence goes on from CM061231.1 coordinate 145,933,836, forward strand.
GGGGTGCGGGCGCCCACCCTGAAAAAAAAAAATTTAGTGTTATATACGCTCGTTCACCCCGTCCGCACCCCATGAAATTTTTCAGCCGCACCCCTTGGACTTTTGAAACCGACCTCAAGAAAAAAAAATATAATTATATGTTAAGAGTTAGCCCATTTTATTAGTTAGGTGGTGTTTGTTTTCCTGTGAGAAGAGCTTCTAACCTCTTATGTCTGCGCCGCGCAGACGCGGGCAGACATTTGAGGCGGGCAGCTCGTTTGTTTTTTAGAAGTTAGAAGCTCTTTTTACATCTGCCCTTCCTATTTCTGGTGCAGATGTTATCCCACCTCTTTTTCCCTCTTCTCACCCAACAAAACACACAGCATCAGATCATGTTCTTCTTCATACTCATCCTCCTCCTCCTTTTCTCTTCCCTTTTTTACTTCTCAGACTTCTACTTCTTCTTCCTCCCCTCCTCTCCAACTTACCCACCCCGCCGCCGCCTCTCTTCCTTTCCCACCTGTCTGCCGCCCACTGCTCCTCCTTCCCTACCCCGTCGCCACCCCTGCTCCTCCTTCCTCACCCTCCACCGCCCCCGCTTCTCCTTCCCCACCCTTTTTCCAAACAAGTCTCAAACTCCATCCGCATCAGGACAAAATCCCTCCACCTAAAGTTTTTAGCCTTTATATTGTTTTAGCCTACGGATTTGGATTTGTAGTAGAATTGAAAGTGGGAACAAACGGCCGGCGAGGTGTCGATTCCGATGAGTAAAATTTGCACAGTAGGGACGATTTTTAAGTGACATGAATTTGGGGATTTTAGTAGCGCAAAGTTTTTGAAGGTTTGGATGGATATAATTTATGCACAGCTTGGCTTGAATATGAGGTAAATAGTCCGAAACTGGTGTAAAAGGAAGGATATAATTTATGCATAATGATTGGAATGTTGTAATTTTATCTGTTTAGCATTATTTCTTAATTGGATATATCATTTGAACAGAGATCTAGTTTTTTTTTTTTTTTTTTTTTATATGGTTGTGATAGTGGTTGTGGTGGGTTATGATTATGGTTATTGTGGGTTGTGGTGAGTTATGGTTTTGGGTTATTTTGCAGACGTTAACAAGCAAACAGTCTTCTTCTTGCAGACTGCAGACGTTTGGTCCACCTCTTCTGCTGCAGATGTCTGCAGATGTGGTCCGCAGACTGCAGACATTTTACCTCTTCAAAAACAAACAGCACCTTAGTAGCCCAATTTCAAGAATGAGCCCAAGCCCAAAGTTTATAATAAGCCGACATGTGTTTTAATATTGATTAAAATGAAAAAACAAACAAAAAATAAACCTAAAGCCAGAAGAGCGCTAAACAAAGAAAAACAAAAAGAAAAAAGTTGTCTGTCTCCCTCCCTGCTTCTGATCGGCGATCGCTAAACAAAGAAGAGGAACCTGTGACGTTGACCAGTCACAATTCACAAACAATTGAACAAATACAACAAAACTCCAAAAGGTAATTAGGTAAATGTGATTATGTGAATATTTTTCTTGAACGACCAACAAATCAATCCCGAGCACTTTCAAAGTGCCCACTGGACAAAGGAGTACCCCGAGAGTAATCCGGATCCACCAATAATTTCACACCAATTCCCGGGGAAACCCGCCGCCCGAAGGCCCACTGCGGTAAAACTCGACACACCAGCAGCATTTTAGTATTATTATTTTTGGTATACGAGTCGACCCGAACCGAACCGACCCGGGCCACCTGATGGATAAACGACCTATATAAGGTCTATGATTCCGCACCCCATGAAAAAAAATCCTGGGTCCGCCACTGCGTCCCACCCTTCCTAGACCCTACCAGTATATACCGGCTACGGTTGTAGTGGTATAACACCTAACGAGAGTTGTGTGACTTTCAAGTTTCGCACAACAAACATTCATCAATGAACTTAGAAGATACAACAATCTCAAAACACATATAAACCTTCAATTTTTTTTCAATTTAAATATGCATCTCCAATACTATGTACATAAAATTCAATAATTCAATTATAAGCAACAATAGCTTACACACACTATTCTTAATTCACGATCAAATTAAAAAAAAAAAGATCGAAAAACAATAATAAGCTTCAAAAACAACGTATGCATATTATGTGAAGTATATACCTTTCGCAGAGCTGGTGACCGACCTGGTAACCGATCGCTTCAATTCTGCGAGCAGCAAGCTCCGGTTTATCGGAATAAAACCGGTTGCAATAAGACGATACGATCTCAGTTATTAAGCTGTCCATACAGCTTTCTGATACTTCTCTTGCCATCGGTGGTTATCTCTCTCTCTCTCTATGTGTGTTTTTGTTACTGTGTGTGTGTGTGTGTGAGAGAGAGAGAGAGAGAGAGATGAGGGAGACGATGACAATAAGGCAAAGTGTTTATGTGATTAGTTAGCCCATTAACTTCATAGGCCCACTGGATGATGTTTTATGTTTATTTGGCCCATCAAACCCAACGGGCTTTGTTGAAAAACGAGAGGAGTGTGCGTGCAATATGTAGAGGTGCAAAAAAAACCGGAACCAAAATTGGAACCGAAAATAAAAACAGGAACCGGGTATATCCGGAACCGTATTCGATCCTACCCGCCGGGTACGCATAGGGTATAATACATTTCTATGTAAAAAACCGGACCCGAAACCGGACCCGAAACCGGACCCGATTTATACCCGGTTTTTTTAAATACCCGGAACCGGGTTGTACCCAGAACCGGGTTTTTTGAATACCCGGAACCGGGTTTTCTGAATACCTGAAACCGGGTTTTTTGGATACTCAAAAAGTATGTGTCAAGCGACGGGAATATTTGGCATTTTTATGTTGAGGCGGAACCGGGTTTTCCGAATACTCAAAAAGTATACTCAAAGAAATCTATAACCGCGTTATAATCATCTTAATCGCACTACACTTTGACGTGATTGTATAAAAAGAATTCTATACCAAATATACACGGGTTTTTTAAATACCCAGTGTACCCGGGTTTTTTCAATACCTGATATACACGAAACTGGTTCTATACCCGGAATCGGGTATGGTTTTTTATGCTAGGAACCGAAACCAGAACTGGAACCGGTTCTTTCAATACCCGGTCGAAGTAATACCCGACCGTACCTGGAACCGGTTTCATACTCGGAACCGGGTATTAAAAAAACCCGATTTGTGCACCTCTAGCAATATGATGTATGTGTAGAGGTGTACAAATTGGTGTGGGTCGCGGAACCAAACGAGTTCGGGCTTTGATCGGTTCGTAGTGAAATTGGTTCGAGGGAGGAATCGGTTTTGGTAGGTTTGAAATGCAAATCTATCGATCCGGTTTGGTTTCAGTCCGGGTTGTAAGGTAGTTAGTGTACATACATTTTAAAATTATTTTGTAAATAAAATATACTATAAAAAATGAAACTTATACTAAGTTTTAGATTTTTAGAAGCAAGCGTATATTAATTTTTAATCTTATGTTTATGGGTTTATGCGTATGTAATTGTGTAATTGTATGTGATGTGTATATGTGTATATGTTATCAATTTTCGATTATACATATGTGTATATTGTCAAACATATATGTACGATACTTATTTTTCAAATTCAAACACGTATATACATGTATGTACATTAGAAAAACATGTTTTTTACCAGTAATCTTCCTTTATATATATATACATATATGTGTGTGTGTGTGTGTGCAATTATTGATACACATTTGCACATATATGTACATTATCAAAACACGTATGTACAATATTTATTTTTTTTAGATTTAAACACACACACACACATATATATATATATATATATATATATATATATATGATAAATGCAACAAAAAAAAACATAAAAAAATTTGCCATAGTGAAATTTGTGATTTAGAATTTTTCTCCCAATTCTCAATTAGGCCATGATGATCCCAATCGTGTGTGTGTATATATATATATATATATAGATAAAAGATCAAATACAAATAAAAAAAACCGTACGAATTGTACGAATCAAAGAGAAAAAAGGCGGTGGCATTATTGTAAATAACAACAACTTTTATTTGCAGCTTTCTTTTCTCTGACATTATATCACTTTCACTTACCTCACTTTCTCTCTCTATATATAAAAGCAAAACATACGTTCAGTCTTTAGTTCCAAAATTACTCTAGAAAACAAACCATAACTACTTCACAAAAATACTAAACAAACACAATTTACTCTACAAAACAATCCATAACTACTTCACAAATTGCTCCACAAAGATATGCAATAACTACTTTAAAAATTACTCTACTAGAAACATTCAGTCTCTAGTTCCAAATTACTCCAGAAACCAAACCATTACTACTGAAGAAAAGGTAATTATATAATTACTCTATTTATAATTACGCTATACAAAATTACTCAGCAGTGGTTTATAGTGTAGAGTAATTATTGTACAAGTAGAGTAATTTTGTAGCAGATCCTTCTTTCATTTCATCATGTTCTTGTTGTTCCTCTGCTTTAAACAAATTCATGTTGTCTCTTTCTCAGCTCCAAGTGTCACAAAAATTACTCTGCATAGAACATGGTATACCAAGTTTCACAAAAAATACTCTGCATAGAACATGCTATACCAAGTTTCACAAAAGTACTCTACATAGAACAGCTTCAAAAGCCTACAGACTTGAAATCTTGTTCTTCATAAAAAAAATAATAATAAACATCATATCCTCTGTTTTAGACATTAATCGAACACCTTTTCATAGCATGAAAACTGGAAAAAATCGTATAAAAATCAAATATTACCTCCGGTTTTCCAGTTTTCGATGATATTGAGCTTCATCTTGCTTGATCGTCTTCAATTGTGTTGTTAATTTAGGGTTTTTGTTAGGATTTTTAGAATGAATTTGAGATTTCTGGTTGGTACTGTGGGTTTTTGTAAAAAAAAAAAAAAAGAGAGAGATTTGTCTATAATTACAAAAATGTCACCGCCCTTTTTTTGTTTGATTCGTACTGTTCGTACCAGAAATCTGTTTGTACATGAACTTGACTCTCTCTCTATATATATATAGAGACACATTAAAGATCAAATAAAAATAGATGTATCATACAAAACGTACGGAATGAAATGAAGGAAACAAAACAAAAAAAGCAAGGTGGCATTTTTGTAAATAAACACAACGTTTCTCTAGAGTAATCATGTAACTCTAGACTAATTCATATACAACTCAAACATATTTTGTAATTACTTTACTGCATAAATTGTGTATAAAATAGCATAATTACTTTTGCATAACTAGAGTAATTAAAATTATAATTATCTATACTACATTATAAAGGGGGAGATATGGGCAAATATGTCCAAAATGTCAAAGTTAAGATGATATTTAAAAAGGCATAAGTATAAATCACTAAATTTTACCCCATTTCTTCCCTTTATACCCCTACACACAAACTCCAAAGCCAATTGTATAAGTCATTAATGCAAGGTTTGGTGAATTTGTTTCTTGATATTATATATTTATAAAAAAAAACCACATTTTAATACAATTTTTTTTACAACCATACAAATTAACGTGGCTTTAAAAAAAATAACTATACCATATTAATACATCTCAGTTTCTCATAAAGCTTATCAAAATCTATTAATATATATAAAAGAATTGAACTTCGCTGACGTGTCGTTCAATGGTGACCTCAACCTTTCCTTGATTGTGCCACGTGGCATAATGAGGTGCAAAATTGTTTTTTTTTTTTTAATTTTTCGTTTTTTTAACCATCTCTCTAACCCTAATATAAAAATCATCAAACACCACAAAACCCTACCTACTTTGTTTGTTCTTGGTATTATCTTCCGGAGAAAGTTTCATCCCTGCCTAAATCTACTATAATTCCTCAATCAAGTTAAAAACATCTGATGAAACAAGATCTACAATTCCTTCACGAACTCATCTATCTATCAACAAATACATGTACAAAGGCTAGCTCAGGTATTATTTTCGTTTTTTTTTATCCCGGCACAGATTACTTCATCATCGTTATCATCATAGCTTCATCACAACTCATAAATATATCTGTTATTAACACTGTTTTGAAAACCAGACATTTGGACCGTTTAAACAGTAACCGGCGGGTTGGACCGAGGGGCCGGTGGTTGAACCGGAGAACCGGCGTAAAAACGATCGTACCAGTCTTCTCTTCAAGTTTGCCGGACCAAGATTTCTTCACCGGTGCTCCACCGTTTTGGTGGTTTTCTTGATCTTAGACCTTAATAGGTGATAAAGTTTATTTGAAGAAAGGGTCATTGTTTTACGTAAGTGACTAAGTGATGAATTGAAGATCTGAATTTTTTTTTTGTTAGCTCAATCCTGTAAGATAAATGTTAAAGACGAAAGTAGCTCAAGAAACTGAAAAGGGATAAATGATGAATATGTTTTATACTTTAAAGCTTTTGTCTTCTTATAGGTTTATAAAAGTCAAAGTGGGTAACTTTATGTAAATAAAGAAGAGATGTACTATGGATATATAAATTATTAAATTATTTTTTATGTAATCCGGTTGCACCGGTCCGACCAGTAAACCAGTAAAATGTTCGGTTCATCATCCGGTCCGGTTTTAAAAACGTTGGTTATTAAGGGTATATATGACAATTGTAAAAGTAATTAGTGCTTTGTTTTAAATCTATTAGTGACATCGTATGTTTTATTTTCCAAAGCAAAGGTTATAATATTTGTGCATTAGATTAATTTGCTTTGTCGACATGTTATTACACTCTTAACAAATATTCTGGTTGATTATCTGATTTTCAGTTCATGAACAAGACCAAGATGAAAGCTAACACCAACTAATGATGAAGTTGTTATCATTACTCCTTTTTGTGGTAGGTGCTTTCTGACATAATTATTTTTTTTATACAGCTATACAATTATTTTTATTAAGATATTGATTACTAATGATCTAGATACTTTACTTGAGGCGGCGCACAAGGTGGAATCGTATTGTGATTATGTTGATATTAATTTGAGGTAAGTTACTGAGACTATTGTTTAAGTTTTGTGTCGAGTTTTTAGTTACAATGATTCTGTTACAGAAGTTGATGTGTGATGAGTTTTGACTTTTGATTTGAGTCCAATGTTTTGAGTACAGGGATATATCTGGGGCATCTGATATTCGGATGCATCTTACAGGTATTCACACATAATAATGTTTAGAAGTTTGTTTGATATTTTTGTTATTTTCTTTTAAAACTTTGTCGTTAATTGTTTAACTGTTATGTTAGATTCAGGAAAATCACAACCTAAGAAGATCGACTCTAAATTGGGATTTTGGGACTTAAACTTCAGGTTCCACCCTTCTAGCTCTGCGCCTCATGTGACACCCGGCAAATTCTGGTTAACAACGTTGTTTAGATGAAAGTCTACCTTAGCGAGTCACGCGTATATTGCACTTAACTGGGTTAGTTAAGTCGGATTATGGTTCGGGAACTAGCGGTTTAGTCTAGAAGATCATTGGATGTTGGTCTAGAGGTTCATTAGATGTCAGTCCTTAACCAAGTGTACAAACGGTGACGATTTGTAGGATCGTCAGGGCATACGGAACATACAAGTCTCGAGTCCCGGGAATTGGTGAACGAGTGTGAATATGTGTATTTACAAGTGTTATGTGTTTACAATCATTATTTGACTTGTCGGTATGTGAATATGTGTTAACATATGTTAAAACGGGGTTTAACGCGTAAAATACATCGAACCAACCCCTATAGGCGATTAGGGGAGGCTAATCGCCTATAGGGCATGCAATTGGGGAACATTACATGCGATTAGGAGGCCAATCACATGTAATGTCTGGCGATTGGGCCTAAATGCATGAAGTTACATGCGATTAGGATCCCTAATCGCGTGTAAGTCTGCACAATCGCGTGTTACGTGCTGGACGACTAAAAACGACTATAAATACAATGTTTAACCTCCTAAACTTCATAATACAAACCCTAGTCGTCCCATAACCCGCCCCAACACACACACAACCTCTGGAACACGATTTTTGATCAAAACACAAGGTTTCAAGCTTAATCCATCATTCTTTCACAAATCTAAGGTTTGGTTTCCATCCATGCAATCTTTATAAACGTTTTTACTCAATCCCTAATGGTCCAGACCTATTCTAAAACGAAAAAGCTTTCTGAAAATCGTTAATGAGTGTTGTTCATCGGATTCTAACAATCATACATGTGTTATGTGTGTTTATGATTAATATCTAGGGTTTTTATGATTCAAGATGAGTGATTAACATGTTATTAGGTTAGTTTCAGAATAATATTGATGTCATGATAATAAAATCTGAGTAATTGATTATTAGGGTTATAGTTATGCATGTTAATGTGATGTTGCATGCTATGTGAATTGTGTTTGGATTACGTGGTTGCAATGCAGGGCTGATAATACGAGGCAAAACGAAGGATTTTAGTTTAAACATGTTTAGAATAGTTGTTGGGATGATATTGGATGGTTACACACGTTCTGGATCTGATTTGGAGCGTTAAACGCGCGAAAAACCGAAACAGCAAGGTTACAGGCGATTAGCAATCCTAATCGCCTATGTTAGAGGCGATTAGGAGGCCAATCGCCTATGTTTCATGCGAGTAGGGCCTAAATGCTAGTAGTTACATGTGGTATAGCCTAAATGCTAGTAGTTACATGTGGTATAGCCCTAAATGCTAGTAGTTACATGTGGTATAGCCTAAATGCTAGTAGTTACATGTGGTATAGCCCTAAATGCTAGTAATTACATGTGGTATAGCCCTAATCGCCTATATTATAGGCGATTAGCCTTCCTAAATGCTAGTTGACCAACCTAAATGCTAGTTGACTTTTCCTAATCGCGTGTACTGCTGCTGTAAGTGTAAATTAGCATTCCGAGACCCGATTTGACCTGTAGGAACATGCTAGGAACCCCGTAACATATCTAATAACTTGGTAACATATGTTTGGATGTAATTATGTGATACGTGAGCTATGTGCTATAACTTGTTGTGCGTTAACGTATGTTAAGTGTGATTGCATGATTGTATGTTTGAGAGCGTAAACATAACACGGGGAGTCTCGGGTCACCAATGGGATGTCGAGTCTTGTACTTTGGGTCAGTTAAACAGTCACGGTGTTTTCAAACGAACTTGGTTATGGTCTGGACATCTAGGGACTAACTAACCTGCGGGTTATTAGTCTAAGTGCTTGTAACTGTCATATGTTAGGTCGCCGCTTTACGGGACTAGCATAGCTGCTGAGTTATTCGTATTACGAAGTAACGCAACTTAAGGTGAGTTTACGGCCCCTCTTTTAAACTGGTTTCACATTTTCGGGGGAGAAAACATGTGTTAAAACGATTATTTGGTAACTACTGTCATACTATGGGTTTCTATCGTGTACTACACGATCTTTGGAAGTCCCGGGGGGAACCATGAATGTGCGGGTTTGCACAACGGGGAAATGTGAATAGCGCTATTGGGAGTGACCAACCCCGCTCGTCGACTTGGAGGGTCGGCGGGTGCATATTGTCTCAAACAGGAACAACAGGAACAACAGGTTTACTACAGCGGGCACACATTTGGTTTACGAGCTAGTAATGGTTTTCCAATCGTGGTAGTAACAAAACATACGCCTAGCTAGCGTACACTGGTTTTCGATTTGTTATAGTATGGACAGGTTGACTTGGTACTTGGATTACAAAACCTGTAAACTCACCAGCATTTTTGTGCTGACGTAAACTTTTACATGTTTTCTCAGGTCGCTAAGGTAGCACAACTGGACTAGGGCGCACGCGTCTGCACGGCGTCTAGTTAGGGTTGCATGGTTTTACAAACGTTGAACATTGGTTTACTATTGAATATTGTTTTGAATAAGCTTCCGCTGTAAACGGGGATTTTAAACACTGTTTTGAAATTGCATTATGTTCATGTTAGACTTGTTTATTGTGATCGTTGGTTTGGATCCTCGTTTGTCATGCGCCTCGCGGTAAAACTCCACAAGTGGATTTTGAGGGTGTGACACCTCAGGCCACCAACGGACAATCAGAAGTCAGGCTTTGGCTCCGCTTAAATGTAGGTACCAATTTACCAATAAAGAAAACTAGAGATTATGATTGGTTTGGAGCCTTTTACTTTCGTTTGGATTTTTTTTGACGTGTTTGTAATTTCCTTGACTTCTTCATGTTCTTAAGTTCAATTAGGATTCCTTTTATTTCATTAAGCTAATTAAATAAAAGGGTCGCATTAGTTCAGCTGAAATCCAATTATTTCGGAATGCTAATAAGAAAACAGTTTTTAGTTACGATTTTGTAGTTCTTAGACTACCCATATAGTATGTAATGAAGTTCATTTGATTTGATTTGAAATCTGAAGAGTAATAAACTTAGAAAAGAGAGCAATTTTGAGCATGTTGTGTTTGTTTGACATTTATAAAAGGTAGTTTAGTGATTGTTTAGTTGATTAGGTTATAGGTGAGGGAATTTGGGAGTGGTTAGAATGCTATAGTCACACCCTCAAATTCCACTTGCGGGGTTTTACCGCGAGGCGCATGACAAACCAGGATTCAAGTCAACGGTCACAATAAACAACACTATATGCATAACACAATACCCAAAAGATATCATTATAGAAACATAAACTGTAGCGGAAGCTTTAAATGTTTACAACCCAAAAGACACAGTTCAAATGTTTAATGAAGACAATGTTCTAAACCCTAGACGCCCGTGCCGACTCGTGCGCCTAGATCCAGTCGTTGCTACCTTAGCGACCTGAGAAAACATGTAAAAAAAAAGACGTCAACATATAATGCTGGTGAGTTCACAGGTTTGTTCAAAAGAGTTACCAAGTGTTACCATGTCCATACTATATCAATGTTACCAAGTACGCTAGCTAGGCGTATGTTTTGTTACTACTACGATTGGAAACCATTACTGGACACGTTTAGCAATGTTTAGCATGTTTAGCAGCCCGTAATGTTCAGCACGATAATGTTCCTGTTCGAGACAATATGCACCCGCCCGGCCCTCCAAGCCGACGAGTGGGGCAGGTCACGCCCAATAGATCTATCCACATTTCCCCCGTTGTGCAACCCAGCACATTCATGGTTTCCCCCGGGACTTTCAAAAGATCGCATAGTACACAAGTTCAAAACCATAGTATGACATATGTTACCAAACAGTTTAACGCATGTTTTCTCCCCCAAAAGTTTAAGCAGTAAAAGCGGGGCAGTGAACTCACCTTAGGTTGCGTTCTTCAATTATACGTAAAGATGTTTAGCCCCTGATAATCCCTCTACCGGAGATCTATCAAAATGTTCACATAAGTGTTCCGACTAATAACCATAAGGTTATCTAGTCCCCGATTGTCCGGATCATAACCAAGTATGTTTTAAAACGTGTTCAAATGTTTAACCGACACACTAGACCGACCCGACATCCCGTTGGTGACCCATTACCCTAACTAATCAAGTACACATAGATTACACGTAAGGTTCAAGCATAAAACACTTAGTTTGTATCAAAAATCTTATTTTTGTTAACGTAGGGTCGAACGTGGCTGTAAGTGGTCGAAGGTGTCCCTAAAAGGTCGAATGTAGCTTTGAACTTCCACCTTCGCCCCTTTTTCTCCCACCTTCGCCCATTTATGGCACCTTCGCCCCTTTTGCTTCCAGGTTCGACCCCTGGAATCCACCTTCGCCCGTTCGACTGGCCGAAGGTGTTCCAGGTTCGACCCTGCTGTGTTGTTTACTCAAAAACGCGTCCAAAAACATCCGAAAACATCATGAAACATCATGAGTTACAGCAGTCAAGCATCATTAATATATTCCTACGAAACCCTACCAATTTTACCCCAAAATCTATCCGTTTTACAAGTTTCCTAAAATAGTAAATTATGGAGATGTCACATCATCATGCATGAAAATATTACCCAATTAGGAAACTTTCTGAAATCAATCAATAATCAGCTCATCATACTCAGATCATCATGAACAAGAAACCCCTATCATAACCTTATCATAACCATCCAAAAACGAGCCCTAAATCTAACTAAAAACCCCTTTAATTGTCAAAACACCATCAACAATCAAAGGTAACATGTTTCAATCATAACCCATCATTAATAACAGCCCTAGGTTGTTGTCATGTCATCTATACAACAAGTAATCATCAAACAATGCATAATATCATATTAACACATGTTTAGTTTGCATAAAAATTCATTGTTTATGAATAGGTTTTATTTAGAAAGATGTTAGGAAGGTTTTTACCCATAAAACATGTTGATATCAGATCTGGACCCTTGGGGTTTAGATGAAAACAAGTTAAAATTGTTTAAAAAGGATTTGTAATGAAGAACACACCTTAGATCTTCACTTGTAATGATTTAGAGAGTTAGGTTATGAAAAACAAGTTCAAAAACTCCTTCCCCAATGATAATAGCTGATAGAGAGTGTTTGGAGGCGTTTAGGGTTTGTGAAATGGTGAAAAATGGCTAAGGATGGTATTTATACCAGGTCCAGGTTCGCCCCTTTTATATGGTCGAATGTGGAACTTTTCCACATTCGCCCATTTGTAATGGTCGAATGTGGAATCTTTCCACATTCGCCCACTTTGTTTCTACATTCGCCCATTTCTCAAGTTCCATTTCCACATTCGCCCACTATTTCCACATTCAGGTCATCAGCACTTTTTAACACATGTAAACAGCACTTTTTAACACATGTTAACCTTTTTCCAGTTTGTCGTGTTTAACGCATTCTAACACATCTTAACACATAAGCATGCATCCATAGTATATACTTAGCATGTTTAGGCACGTATAATCATTTGTACATCGTTTAAGCAAGTATAAGTACACAATCCACCACACGACCCATAATCTACACATATACTTAATTAGTTCATGTAATGTCACCAACAACGGAACCCGGTACTAGTGTATTCCCAAAATGACTCCCAATGATCCTCCAGATCATTGAACCTGGACAATCCTAATCTGACCCGACTCAACTAACCCAGTTAAGTTTGTTTATAAACGTTTCTCGCTAAGGTAAACTTAGATGTTACTATTATGTTTAAGCCGAACATGCCGGGTGTCACACTATAAACATGCAATTATTGAATGTGGGAGATTAGAGAGATATGCATAAGGTGATAAGTTTTTAAATTGCTGCAACTTACTTAATTAAGTGATTATTTAGTTGATTAGGTTTTAGCTTTTTCAACCCCGGGACCTTCCCGGGGTAATCAGCTAGTTTAGATAAAAAGAGAGACCATATATATTCGAATTACATAAAACATTATGCATTAATAGTTATAAGAAACAAAGTTAAACTCTGAATCAAAATTAGTAAAAATAAATAAATAATATTTTATCAGGTGAAGAAAAATTATAAATGTTTAGTGGTGGCCCGTGGATGTTTCAGCCCTCTTGATTTTTTTTTCAACTGTGTAAATTATTTACGCATTTTCATCCGAAAATATTATACGTATTAAATTGGGTCCCTTTCATTTAAAGGGTCTCGTAATTATCGGCCCCCAAAAAGTATTTACAAGCACTGCCTCTTATAAATGTATTAAAGCAATATTGGATATAAATAGATTTACCTATTATGAAATATGTATACTACATTATAAAGGAGGAGACATGGGCAAATACGTAACACTTTGATGGTAAAAAGTAAAATTGCATAACCTTATAAAGGTGCATGTTGACATGTGTGTTCATTTGTAAAGGCGGTCAGCCCGCAACTTTTAAGTCCTTGGTATAATAGATCAAGTTAAACTGTACACGTACAAAACCCCGCCGCAACGCACGGGTAAACCCACTAGTAACAAGCATAATAAGGGTCCATGGTTATTAATTACAGTAAAGCAATAATTATTCTACTTATACATAAAATTACTCTACTACATATAACTAGAGTAATTAAGATATGTAATCTAGTTATATAAAGTTATCAATATTTACTATTATGCCACACACATTTCGTTTCTTTTCTTCACTTCGTACGTTTAATACATTTATTCCATTTGTATGGAAATCAACCTCTATATATAGGGAAATGTTGTAATGAAAACCCTTTAAGTTGTGAAAACTCTATGATTTTTTTTTTTTTTGAAAAAATTTGGGAATGTAATATAAATATTTTCAAGCATTTATATATATAAAAAAAAGAACGCCAACCAGATTTGTTTATAAACAGTTATGTAAAATTTATGTTGTTCAGTGTTACAAATCGATTACATAACTATTACACGGGTGTGGTTTGACTTTCTATTAAAAATGTTTATATTACATGCCCATTTTTTTTCTTTTTCATATGACAATATCTTTTTAAAAAAAAAATACACCATATTAATGAGCATTTAATTCTCTTTAATCTGAGTAGTTTATTTGTCACACCCTCAAATTCCACGTGCGGGGTTTTACCGCGAGGCGCGTGACACACCAGGATCTCAGTCAACGATCACAATAAACATACAACAAACATGCATTCAAGATTATATTTAAAACCAAAATATAATGCTTTGAGCTGTAAACCAGCAGCGGAAGCATTCTTGTTTACAACCAAAAGACATAACATTATTTACAAAGACATTGTTTAATATGTTCCCAAAATAATAGACGCCGTGCATGACCTCGTGCGCCTAGTCCGACAACCGCTACCTTAGCGACCTGAGAAAACATGCCAAAAATGTCAACATATAATGCTGGTGAGTTCACAGGTTTTCTTTCATAAAGTGTTGTCACAAGTTTTACAAAGATCATTCCCGTTAATACTATGTCATGAGAACGTTAGCTAGACGTTAAGTGTTTTTACTACTACGGTTGGGAACCCATTACTAAACGTTTCCAAAAGTTGATACCAGCCCAGAATGACTGGGCTACCGATGCCTCGGTAACCCGATAGGTAGAGACAATATGCACCCGCCCGGCCCCGCCGTCGAGTGGGGTTTGTGAGGCCCAATAGATCTATCCACATTTCCCTCGTTGTGCGTGCCAGCACATTCATGGTTTCCCCCTGGGACTTTCCATAAAAGCCGTATAGTAACATAAAGTGCCCATAGTATAACATGACCTTTAAATAGTTCGTACAAAGCATGTTTCTCCCCCAAAAGCAAAACAGTAAAAGTGGGGCTGTGAAACTCACCTTGGTTTGCGTTACTTGAAAATAGTTAAATGATTATGTTATGATAGCCCCAGATAGCGGCGACCTATCATAAGATGCGTTATAAGTATTGGACTAATAACCCGCAGGCTAACTAGTCCCCGAATGTCCAGACCGTGACCTTAAACGTTTGAAAACACCTTTAACTGTTAAACTGACCGTGCCCGACAAGACCCGACATCCCATTGGTGACCCGACATCCCACGTGTTAGATAAATACAAGACATCATGCAACATATGCAATTAAACACTTAGCACGCGTAACAATTTACCTAGTCTAGCATAATGTCCAATTAACGCATAAACAGGTCCGAATACGTCTTACTAAGTCATTGGGTGTATCCCGTGGTTCCTAACATGTTCCTAGGTGTCAAATCGTGTTCCGGGATGTCAAAACGCGTTCACGACAGCAGTACATGCGATTAGGAAGGTTACACGCGAGTAGGCAATCGCCTATAGGCGATTAGGGGGTCTAATCGCATGAAGTATGGGCGATTAGAGCCCTAATCGCCCCCAATGTCTGCATAATCGCCTATAGCTCAGGCGATTAGGATGCCTAATCGCCTGCAGCTGCTGTACAACGAGTTTTCGCGCGTTAAACCCTCCAAATCAGATCCGAAACATGCAACAACACCCAATATCAAACCTAAATCATTTACCAACCCTTTTCAAGCAAAAACCCCCAACATATCACTGATCTAGCGTGTTCTATGCAATTATTTCCTAAAATGGCAAAGTACTAGGTTTCTTCTACCAACCTTATCTTTCCTTAAATGGAAATAACCAGATTTCAAACTCTACAACATGTAACCCATAAAATCTCTGATCTAACACCTTCCTAGTGTGAATCCTAACAACATTGCATCAACAATCACACCATAATCATCCTAAATCCTCAAGAACATACAAATGGGTCAAAATATGCATTTTCTTCAAAACACCATAATAATGGCTAAGATTCTAAGACAACCTTCCTAATGGCCTCTACATAACAGAAGTACACTCATATCTTAGAAACATTCATGTTAAAATCACCAATAAGACCAACATTTGCATATAAACTTCACATATAACAAGCATTAAGGTGTATACTTGGTTTAAGATTCTTTTGAAAGGTTTTTAAAGACACATTTGGTAAAACAAGGTCTGGAACTTTGGGGGAACTCAAAATAACAACTTTACAAAGGTTAGGGATGAAGAACACACCTTGGGTTTTGCTAAAGAAAGGTGTATAAGCTTGAGGATGGTGATTTTTGTAGCAAAATGAGTTCCAAAGGTGTTCTAAGGTGTGTGGGCGACTTGGGAGCTGCTAGGGTTGTTCTAGAGGTGTTTGGGGAGTTAAGGGTTCTATTTATAGGTGTTTTGACCCGAGCCCTGCAGTACACGCGATTAGGGGCCCAAATCAGGCGAGTAGGGGCCTAATCGCCTCTAAGCTCACGCGATTAGCCACCTACTCGCGAGTAGGGGGCCCTAATCGCTACTATTCATGCGATTGGCCACCTACTCGCCCCATTCCCTTGTACTCGTGCACTGTTCATGCGATTAGGAGTCCCCCCCAGGCTCCTAATCGCCTATAAGGTCTGGAAATGGGTTTTTGGCGCGTTAAACACTATTTTAACATATTTAAACACGTATTCACACACCGATAAGTCACATAATGATTCCAAACATATAATGCATGATATCCAACACGTTTACATCCGTTCACCAATTCCCGGACTCGAGACTCGTGTGTGCATTAAACCCGGCGATTCCCCGAATCGCCGATCCTTGTACCCATAGATGTGCGGATCATCATAACGACTCCCGATGATTCCCCGAATCATCGTACCGACTCGACTGACCTTGTTAAGGACGTAATATGCATGACTCGCTAAGGTAGACTTACTAGTTTAGTCAACGTTACTAACCTGAGTTTGCCGGGTGTCACATCATCCCCCTGTTGAAAGAATTTTCGTCCCGAAAATTGCCCAAGGCCAAAAAAAGGAAGAGGCGAAAGAGAAGGAAATTTTTCCGGTTGCCACATCATCCCCCTGTTGAAAGGAATCTCGACCCGAGATTCATTCAGCTTCAGCAGAGACATGTCTTGATTCGAACGCGCGCTTAGGAAATAAATGGGGATACTTAGCCTTCATTTGATCTTCCCGTTCCCATGTGAACTCCGGTCCACGATTAGAGTTCCAACGGACTTTAACAATGCGGATTTTACTCCGGCGAAGGCTACGGATTTTGTAGTCGAGAATTTCAACCGGTTCCTCCACGATACGCAGACGATCATCCACCTTGATCTCTTCGAGAGGAACAACCAAAGATTCATCCGCCAAGCACTTCTTCAGATTAGAAACATGGAAGACATTATGAACATTACTGAGCTCAGCCGGCAGATCAAGCCTGTATGCTACCGGTCCAATCCGTTCCAGGATTGCGAACGGTCCCACATACCGAGGATTCAATTTGCCCCGTTTCCCAAAACGTATAACGCCCTTCCACGGAGATACCTTCAACAAAACCCTATCGCCAACCTCGAACTCCAAAGGCTTGCGACGACGATCGGCATAGCTCTTTTGACGATCCCGAGCTGCTGCCATGCGGTTACGGATTTGTACGATCTTTTCGAAGTCTCGTACACAAGTTCCGGGCCGGTGAGTTGACTCTCACCCACCTCGGCCCAACAAAGAGGAGACCGGCATTTCCGCCCGTAGAGAGCCTCGAACGGAGCTGCCTTGATGCTAGAATGGTAACTGTTGTTGTAGGAGAATTCCACCAACGGTAAATGACTCTCCCACCCCTTGCCAAAATCGATCACACATGCCCGAAGCATGTCTTCTAGCGTTTGGATTGTCCGCTCACTTTGACCGTCAGTTTGCGGATGGTATGCTGTGCTCATGTCTAACTGAGTACCCAGAGCCTTATGCAAAGACTTCCAAAAGTTAGAGGCGAACCGAGGATCACGATCAGAAATAATAGAGACAGGCACCCCGTGCCGAGAGACCACTTCCTTGAGATATAACCGTGCCAAACGCTCGAGACCATCAGTCTCTTTGATAGCGAGGAAGTGCGCAGACTTTGTCAACCTATCGACAATTACCCAGATCATGTCGCAACCACTGGGCGATTTCGGGAGTTTGGTCACAAAGTCCATCGTAATCCGCTCCCACTTCCACTCGGGGATTTCAGGCTGTTGCAGGAGGCCGGACGGCTTTTGGTATTCGACCTTGACCTTAGCACAGGTCAAGCACTTGCTTACATACGAAGCCACGTCCGCCTTCATGTTCGGCCACCAATAAAGTATCTTTAGGTCTTGATACATCTTATCGGAGCCAGGGTGAATAGAGTACCGGGACTTGTGAGCTTCATCAAGAACGAGCTCTCGCAAGCCCCCAAATAAAGGAACCCAAATACGTTCAGCGAAATAGTGTAACCCATCGGATCTGAGTTCAAGGTGACTATCAGCACCATGCATGGTTTCAGCTTTAAGGTTTTCCTCCTTCAAAGCTTCTTGCTGCGCCGAACGGATTCGATCAGGTAAGCCGGAATGGATAGTAAGTTGAAGAGCCCGAACACGACGAGGTTTAGCCGTTTCCTTCCTGCTCAAGGCGTCTGCGACCACATTCGCCTTGCCAGGATGGTATTTGATAGCGCACTCGTAGTCATTAAGAAGCTCGACCCAACGACGCTGCCTTATATTCAACACCTTCTGATCAAAGATATGCTGGAGGCTCTTGTGATCGGTGTAAATCGTGCATTTGGTACCGTACAAGTAATGCCTCCAAATCTTTAAAGCAAAGACCACCGCACCCAACTCCAGGTCATGGGTGGGATAGTTTTTCTCATGAACTTTAAGCTGACGAGAAGCGTAGGCGATGACCTTCTCGCGCTGCATCAGAACACAACCAAGACCCCGGATAGAAGCGTCACAATAAACCACAAAATCGTCTGTGCCCTCAGGCAAGGACAAGATAGGAGCAGAACAGAGTTTAGCCTTTAACATCTGGAAGGCTGACTCCTGAGAATCACCCCAGTCGAACTTCCGGTCCTTCTGGGTAAGCGAGGTGAGGGGTTGAGCGATCTTCGAAAATCCCTCAATAAAACGACGGTAATAACCTGCAAGGCCTAGGAATTGCCGCACCTCAGATGGCGTCTTCGGTGCTTCCCAGTCTTTAATGGCTTCAATCTTCGCTGGGTCAACGTGAATTCCTTTCTCATTAACCACATGACCAAGGAATTGAACTTCACGTAACCAGAAGCTACACTTAGAAAACTTGGCGTACAACTGTTCCCGCCTCAGAAGTTCCAAAACAAGACGTAGGTGTTCCTGGTGGTCCACCTCGTTCTTGGAGTAGACTAAAATATCATCAATGAAGACAATCACGAACTTATCAAGATAAGGCTTGCAAACACGGTTCATCAGATCCATAAAGATGGCAGGCGCGTTGGTGAGACCAAAAGGCATGACCAGGAATTCAAAATGGCCATAGCGAGTTCGAAAGGCGGTCTTCGGAATGTCAGCTTCTTGAACCCTCAACTGATGGTACCCCGACCTCAAATCAATCTTCGAATAGAAACTAGAACCCTGAAGCTGGTCAAATAAGTCATCGATGCGAGGAAGAGGATAGCGATTCTTGATGGTAACCTTATTCAACTCCCGATAGTCGATACACATCCGTAGGCTTCCGTCCTTCTTCTTGACAAACAAAATAGGGGCTCCCCACGGGGACGAACTGGGCCGAATGAAACCCTTCTCTAACAGCTCCTGCAACTGGTTCGATAATTCCTGCATCTCGGGAGGTGCAAGACGATAAGGGGCACGAGCAATAGGGGCCGCACCCGGAGCAAGTTCAATACCAAATTCGACCTGGCGGCAAGGAGGAAGACCAGGTAAGTCTTCAGGAAATACATCGGGAAAGTCACGGACAACAGGAATATCTTCAATCTTCTTCTCTTCCTCAGACGAAACCGAAACAAGTGCCAGAATGGCAGAATACCCCTTCCGAAGATACTTATAGGCTTTCATACACGAAATGATACTCAATGGGACCCCGCTCTTCTCACCGTGCACCAACAGAATTTCTCCATCAGGGAGAGGAAGTCGAATGACTTTATCAAAACAAACGATTTCGGCATGATACAGGGACAACCAATCCATACCCACGACAACATCGAAACTACCCAACGACACCGGCATAAGATCAATAGGGAAAGAGTAACCCGACAACTCAAGGCGACACTCCCTAAGGACGTGCGTCGCCTCAACTTTCTTACCATCAGCCAATTCTATCAAGTACTTAGCCTCTAAAGGTGTAGGTACCCTATCAAGCAATTGACTAAACCCAAGAGATATGAAACTCTTATCGGCGCCAGAATCAAATAAAACCGTAGCATAGCGATTATCGAGGAGAAACGTACCAGTAACAGTGTCGGGGTCTTGTCGAGCACCGCTCGAACCAATCACGAAGGCGCGAGCATTCCTGCCTCCGCCTCCATTGTTTCCATTACCCGCCCCATTCTTCCCGGCTTCACCCTGCTTCAACTTGGGGCAGTCCCGCTTGTAGTGACCAAGTTCACCACAATTGTAGCACCCCTGTTTGCCCTGATTTCCCTGGGAAGCAGCAACAGGAGGAGCCGGAGTAGGTGTAGCAGGAGGGTTCCGGTTACCCTGAAGATTAACCCTGCAATCCTTTGCCTGGTGCCCAAGCTTATGGCACCTGTGGCAACGGTTCCGGTCCTCGCAACGACCGTTGTGGTGAAATCCACACTGGTCACATTTCGGCTTCTTCCCAATATAACCCCCTGGTTTCTGCTCAGACGATGATCCCCCAACATCAGACTTCTTTACTTGCTGAGGCTGAGCCGAACTCGAGCCTTTCCCCACAGCTTCCCACTTCCGTTTGTTACTATCAGAAGCCTTCACAGTAGCGCCTCGAGGAGGCAAGACCCCTTCAGTCACCTTCATGTTCGTCAGCCTGTGGGCCGACCGAACCACCTCAGAATAAACAGTGAGATTACCCGCAACAACTAACCCAGCAATCTCCGGTACCAACCCAGCGACGTAATGCTCAATCCTTCGGTATTCAGGTGTGTGCAGATCGGGGCACAACACCGCCAACTCATTGTGCCTAGCAGTATAAGCTTCAATCTCGGAACCCACCATCTTATGGTTCCAGACTTCATGCTCAAGCTTCTGGATCTCATCCCTCGGGCAGTACTCATTTTTCAGCAACTGAATGAATCCTGCCCAGGGCATGGCGTGAGCTTCCCCAATGCCCATAGTCTGGGTGGTGGAGTTCCACCAAGTCAAGGCTTGACCTTCCAGGGTCGCAGAAGCATATTTCACCCGGTCGCCTTCCGGGCAGCTGCACATCGAGAAAACAGATTCGATTTTCTCCAACCATCGGAGTAGTCCCACTGCCCCTTCAGTGCCGCTAAAGTTGTGGGGCTTACAGTCCATAAACTTTTTATAGGAACACTGGGATGGAGGAGGATTGACAGCACCACCTGGAACAGACACACAGGTGAGTATCAAGAAAAGGTAAAGTACCCCAGAGCGAGGTAGAATAGATGAGAATCGACGTACCACCCATAGCATTATGAGCGGCTTGGAATGCAGCCAAAGCAATATTCACGTGCTGCTGCGTCAGATTATCTAGCTCAGCTTGGGTCATATTAATGTTCCCGCGGCCACCGCCGCCACCACGGCCGCCACCGCGACCGCCGGCACGGCCGCCCCTGCGGCCTCCACGAGCTCCCGACATCTTCTGTCACAACATGAAACAAAAGATTTAGGCCTGCCCGTGGTATAACCCATTAGGAATTTCAAGAAATTAGACCGAGCCCAGCTCGGGTCCATCCGTTCAAGCCCAAAGTCCGCCAGGGATCCCATGTATCACAGTTTATGATCTCGTGTGCACCCGACATGATAAACTGTTCCACATGGCCCTCCAGGCGCGCTTTAAGTTTGAAGTTCAAGTCACCGATCACTAGCGCCCAATCATGATATCATCATAAGTATAAGTACAATATAAGATGCATAAGAACGGGCGTGTTCATTAGGGCATAGAGAGGAGATGTCCAAATCTCTGGACAGATCTCAAGAGTACGCCGAAGCTACCCCAATGCACACTGCCGTCAAGAGAGTTCAATAGTATATCGTTCGCCATCGGATCAAAGTAAGGACGAGTCAAGGAATAGGATGATAAGAAGTAAATAGATGATGTGGCGTAGTAGATGATGACACCGACACCCCGACAAGTCGTATTGTTACCCACTTGCTAAGACTCGACTAATTGTGACCGTCTAGTGTGTGCGACTCAGTTATAGACTAGACTCTACATGCAGTCTCAGTTCACTATAACCGTTGGCTCTGATACCAATCTGTCACACCCTCAAATTCCACGTGCGGGGTTTTACCGCGAGGCGCGTGACACACCAGGATCTCAGTCAACGATCACAATAAACATACAACAAACATGCATTCAAGATTATATTTAAAACCAAAATATAATGCTTTGAGCTGTAAACCAGCAGCGGAAGCATTCTTGTTTACAACCAAAAGACATAACATTATTTACAAAGACATTGTTTAATATGTTCCCAAAATAATAGACGCCGTGCATGACCTCGTGCGCCTAGTCCGACAACCGCTACCTTAGCGACCTGAGAAAACATGCCAAAAATGTCAACATATAATGCTGGTGAGTTCACAGGTTTTCTTTCATAAAGTGTTGTCACAAGTTTTACAAAGATCATTCCCGTTAATACTATGTCATGAGAACGTTAGCTAGACGTTAAGTGTTTTTACTACTACGGTTGGGAACCCATTACTAAACGTTTCCAAAAGTTGATACCAGCCCAGAATGACTGGGCTACCGATGCCTCGGTAACCCGATAGGTAGAGACAATATGCACCCGCCCGGCCCCGCCGTCGAGTGGGGTTTGTGAGGCCCAATAGATCTATCCACATTTCCCTCGTTGTGCGTGCCAGCACATTCATGGTTTCCCCCTGGGACTTTCCATAAAAGCCGTATAGTAACATAAAGTGCCCATAGTATAACATGACCTTTAAATAGTTCGTACAAAGCATGTTTCTCCCCCAAAAGCAAAACAGTAAAAGTGGGGCTGTGAAACTCACCTTGGTTTGCGTTACTTGAAAATAGTTAAATGATTATGTTATGATAGCCCCAGATAGCGGCGACCTATCATAAGATGCGTATAAGTATTGGACTAATAACCCGCAGGCTAACTAGTCCCCGAATGTCCAGACCGTGACCTTAAACGTTTGAAAACACCTTTAACTGTTAAACTGACCGTGCCCGACAAGACCCGACATCCCATTGGTGACCCGACATCCCACGTGTTAGATAAATACAAGACATCATGCAACATATGCAATTAAACACTTAGCACGCGTAACAATTTACCTAGTCTAGCATAATGTCCAATTAACGCATAAACAGGTCCGAATACGTCTTACTAAGTCATTGGGTGTATCCCGTGGTTCCTAACATGTTCCTAGGTGTCAAATCGTGTTCCGGGATGTCAAAACGCGTTCACGACAGCAGTACATGCGATTAGGAAGGTTACACGCGAGTAGGCAATAGCCTATAGGCGATTAGGGGGTCTAATCGCATGAAGTATGGGCGATTAGAGCCCTAATCGCCCCCAATGTCTGCATAATCGCCTATAGCTCAGGCGATTAGGATGCCTAATCGCCTGCAGCTGCTGTACAACGAGTTTTCGCGCGTTAAACCCTCCAAATCAGATCCGAAACATGCAACAACACCCAATATCAAACCTAAATCATTTACCAACCCTTTTCAAGCAAAAACCCCCAACATATCACTGATCTAGCGTGTTCTATGCAATTATTTCCTAAAATGGCAAAGTACTAGGTTTCTTCTACCAACCTTATCTTTCCTTAAATGGAAATAACCAGATTTCAAACTCTACAACATGTAACCCATAAAATCTCTGATCTAACACCTTCCTAGTGTGAATCCTAACAACATTGCATCAACAATCACACCATAATCATCCTAAATCCTCAAGAACATACAAATGGGTCAAAATATGCATTTTCTTCAAAACACCATAATAATGGCTAAGATTCTAAGACAACCTTCCTAATGGCCTCTACATAACAGAAGTACACTCATATCTTAGAAACATTCATGTTAAAATCACCAATAAGACCAACATTTGCATATAAACTTCACATATAACAAGCATTAAGGTGTATACTTGGTTTAAGATTCTTTTGAAAGGTTTTTAAAGACACATTTGGTAAAACAAGGTCTGGAACTTTGGGGGAACTCAAAATAACAACTTTACAAAGGTTAGGGATGAAGAACACACCTTGGGTTTTGCTAAAGAAAGGTGTATAAGCTTGAGGATGGTGATTTTTGTAGCAAAATGAGTTCCAGAGGTGTTCTAAGGTGTGTGGGCGACTTGGGAGCTGCTAGGGTTGTTCTAGAGGTGTTTGGGGAGTTAAGGGTTCTATTTATAGGTGTTTTGACCCGAGCCCTGCAGTACACGCGATTAGGGGCCCAAATCAGGCGAGTAGGGGCCTAATCGCCTCTAAGCTCACGCGATTAGCCACCTACTCGCGAGTAGGGGGCCCTAATCGCTACTATTCATGCGATTGGCCACCTACTCGCCCCATTCCCTTGTACTCGTGCACTGTTCATGCGATTAGGAGTCCCCCCCAGGCTCCTAATCGCCTATAAGGTCTGGAAATGGGTTTTTGGCGCGTTAAACACTATTTTAACATATTTAAACACGTATTCACACACCGATAAGTCACATAATGATTCCAAACATATAATGCATGATATCCAACACGTTTACATCCGTTCACCAATTCCCGGGACTCGAGACTCGTGTGTGCATTAAACCCGGCGATTCCCCGAATCGCCGATCCTTGTACCCATAGATGTGCGGATCATCATAACGACTCCCGATGATTCCCCCGAATCATCGTACCGACTCGACTGACCTTGTTAAGGACGTAACATGCATGACTCGCTAAGGTAGACTTACTAGTTTAGTCAACGTTACTAACCTGAGTTTGCCGGGTGTCACATTATTATTATAGTTTTCTGATTTTTTTTTTATTTTACAAGCTCCATGATTACATGATTTCGTGTATAGTGCTTTGGGGTTATATACCAATATGTAATTATGTAAGATATATTTTATTCTTGAAATAAGTATAATGTTACGTGATTACGTAACACTAGTTGACTGTGTATTATTACATGATTTTGAATACCCATTATATGATTACGTTAATTCATTATATAGTATTATGTGAAAACCCACTAAGTGGTTACGTAGTTACGTACTAACTATAACTTAAGTAAACACAAAACATATACAAGTCTAATCATGTATCACGTATAAATGTAGTTCAAAATATTAACCAATTAACCTAGAATAACCACGTAACGTTGTATATTACAGATTTAATCACGTAATAAAGCATAAATGATTAAGTTCACATTATTGAATGTGTAATCACGTAACCACATATCCTATAACAAAATTTTTTGCACTTCCTCTAGCACACAGGATTTGAATGTTTCGATTGTCGTTAATGCAATTCAAGCTCAGCTAATGATTATGCAACATACCAAAACAAATATTTTGGTTAATTGATTATGGCTTAACGAAACCGTTATAAATGTTGTTTCCCGCCGCAACGCGCGGGCACCCCACTAGTATCTATACTATATATAATATATTTGACATGGGCATTTTAAGATATACTCAAAAGTTAAGAGTACACTTTTGTTTATTTATATAACAGTTACACATTTTCCTCTTATTTTAAGGTAACTGGCAACTACCAGTACGAATTGTATACGGCCATAAATTTTTCATGCGTTAATACTTTAAAAAAACTATATCATAAAAAACGAGCATTTTATTGTTTATAATTTGAGTATATTATAACAATTCTTTTAATTAAAAATATTAATATGTTATGTGATTAACAATATATAGGGGTTAACCGAAATTGACCAAAAATTAATTTGTTATGTGATTAACAATATTCGTTGCCGAAAATTAACCAAAAACCAAGTTAACCTAATATCAGTTTTTTGTACCCTAAGTTAACCAAAATTAACAAACTAAAACTGAAGCATTCATATATTTATATCTTTTATACATCTATTTCATGCATTGATAGTTTGATACCTCTATTTCATGTACTTTTTATCAAAAATTTTGACCAAAGTTTGTTTCGGTTAAGGCTAATAACCGAATTGAACCGAACCTAACCATGCACCATTAGAAGTGTTTGTATTCCCTACTACATCGTGCGGGTACACTGTTATGCATATATGAATAGTTCCATTTCAATTTGACTAATTTTGGTTAACTAAGGGTGCAAAAAGAAAACGATAACCGATTTTAAGTTGAATCTGATGTTGGTTAATTCAGTTTTCAGTTGATTTTGGTTTAATTTTGTCTGTTTTGTTGGTTTGGCTTCAGTGAACGGTTTAGTTATTGATCACTCCAAAATATTATTAATCACGTAGCACATAAAAAAATTAATTAAAAAAATAGAAATGTTATACTCAAATTAAAGATAATAAAATGCTCATTATTATGATGTAATTTTTTTTTTATAAAGTATCAACGTATGAAAAAATATGACTATTTAAAAATAATGGAGAATAGTTTGCTTAAAATAAGGAAAAGAAGTTTAGCTATAATATAAATAAGCAAAAGTTGAGTAAAGTTTAAAGGATTAAAGTGTAAATAAAATGAGGTATCAAAATGTAAAAGTGTTTGAATGACTGTTTTACCCTCGTTTTAGTGTTGTTAATGAAAATAAAGTTCTTACCTTTTTGGTGTCTTAAAATACCATTGCCTCATGGATTATAATATAGTATATATATATATATATATATATATATATATATATATATATATATAGGGGAAAGTTATTTTGAGAACACCTATATTTCGTGCGAACCGTGAGAACGGCATCTAAAACCATTCAAATTCAAAATTTCTTTTTACACTTGTCTTTATTACAAAAATACAATCCCCAAAACACAATTTACGCGTAAAAATTCAAACGTATACGAAAATAATTTATTTTTACACATGTGTAAATTTGTTGTTTATACATGTGTAAACTGTTTCATTTACACATGTGTAAAAAGTTAATTCGAAAGTGTTTTTGCAAGAAAAGATGGATTATTTGAAAGAAAATTCATTTATTAATGTTGTATTTTGATTATAATGAGATTTGTATTAAAAATTTTTGATTTTGATTGATTTTTGTACTTGTTCTCACGGTTCTCACAATATTTAGCGTTCTCAAGATAACCCTCCCCTATATATATATATATATATATATATATATATATATATATATATATATATATATATATATATATATATATAGGGGAGGGTTATCTTGAGAACGCTAAATATTGTGAGAACCGTGAGAACAAGTACAAAAATCAATCAAAATCAATTTTTTTTTAATACAAATCCCATTATAATCAAAATACAACATTAATAAATGAATTTTCTTTCCAAATAAGTCATCTTTTCTTGCAAAAACACTTTCGAATTAACTTTTTACACATGTGTAAATGAAACAGTTTACACATGTATAAACAGCAAATTTACACATGTGTAAAAACAAATTATTTTCGTATACGTTTGAATTTTTACGCGTAATTTGTGTTTTTGAGTTGGAATTTTAGTAATAAAGACAAGTGTAAAAAGAAATTTGGAATTTGAATGGTTTTAGATGCCGTTCTCACGGTTCGCACGAAATATAGGTGTTCTCAAATTAACTTTCTCCTATATATATATATATATATATAGAGAGAGAGAGAGAGAGAGAGAGAGAGAGATGTAAGGGATGTGCCCGACAACCCACAATAACCCAAACCCAAAGATCCCATGTGGATCGTAAACTTCACATGCAAAACTTGATTTACAAACTAAATATTCATTAATATTCTACTGTCTTCACTTTGAAGATAGGAGTGTGTATACCACATGGGTCAGTTTATCTGGATCATAAAGATACTATTTTAATGTTGTTAAAAGATGGGTCACATAATTTGATTAATAAGCAATATTATAATCATACTTATAATCGGAAATTAGTATTACTTGAAGAAAAAAAATGTATTCATCTTTATTTTAATACTTGTTTTTTCATCATAAACTTTGGGTTTGAGTTTTAAGTTCATGCTTCAGTTTTATAATAACCTAATTTAAAAAAAAAAAAAAAAAAAAAAAAAAAAAAAAAAACCAAACTACCAAGTGAAAATACCACAAAAGGTACGGTCTAGAGATGAATGAGTGCTAACTTATATATGTCTATCCTAGAGAATAGACAAGGGGTTGTTAGTATTTATCACTCAGACCCCAAACTCAAAAGTTCTTTTTTATAAAGTGTAACAATACAATACCTAAAAATAACATAGGCCAAGAATAAACAAAACAAAAGTTCCTAAGACTACTAATAATATTGATAATAATATTGATAATAATATAGGACCTTTGAGATAAGTCAAGACGAATTTAAACACTCCACTTAGGTAACGGATTTCATGTTTAAGCCACACGAGAAGAGTAATACTACACTTCTAACCGAAGCTTGACATATTTTTTTTAGCTTCTAAGTCTTAGTTAATTTTGTGTTTAAACTTTAAATCATTCCATATTATTAAAGTATTTAATTATTAATCAAATTTATCCAAAAAAGAAGAAAGTATAGGGGAGGGTTTGTTGGTTTGATGAATTAAGGCATTGCAACATTCTCACTTTCTAGCTGCCGTGATCTCGGTTTTGTAGGAATTATAAACAAATTGGCATCGGATCCTAAGCATTACGATCTCAAAACACCACACACCACGTGCATCCACACCTTCTCTCTCTTTGTCCCCCTTCCTTCCACCTTACATCTTTTTTTAGACATATTAATTTATGCCTTTTTTTATATTAATTTCCTTATTCCATTCATATTTAAAGCAAACTATTAATTCATAATTCAAGAATTGTGAGTTAGGCTAATTTCACAAATAAAATAAAAAATACACAAATAGAAAGGTTATAAATATATGTAAAATACATTTTAGACAACTTTTTAATTATCTGTTGAATTATTATCCTCAATAGATAATGTTATTATACTCGTTTGACTTCCTGTTAATAATAAAATGCCAATCCAATGAATCCTAGTGATTGAAGTTTTATAATATGTAGATTAAATTATTCGAATAGCCTTCTGCCGTAAACATATTTTGAATTAATTCATATCTACATTTCTGGAACAAAGATTTACATATTTTGAATTAATTCATGTTCTGTTTGTGATCTTAAGCAGATATTATGAAATGATGTTTTACCAATTGTAATAAAAAAAATTTAATAAAAACTATACCCTCAATTTCGGTTATTGTCTTATTGGTTAATTACACAAATAGTATAGATTATGCTATTACAACTACCACATTAAAATCACACCACCTATCTTATTCAAAACATGAAATTTAGATCTAGTTTTAATGCATAATAAGACATTATAAAATGGTTCAATTAACTTACCATGTACCCTTTATATGTAGGCCTAGCTTAGGTGGGTCAAGCTTAATACATAATTGAGGCTTATAATTCACTTCATTTTCTAATGGTTCGGTCATCTGTCGATTCTTTTTGGTTAATTTGGCTTCGTAAATGTATGTAACCGATATCAAACTGATATAGTCGATTATAAAAAATAGTCGAACCAAACTATTGCTTTTGATTTTCTCCAATCTTTTCCATAAAATCACAACTTTTTTCTTCATGCCAAACTATTTTTGGCTTCACACTCTTGGAAAAAAAACTGTTTTTGATAATGTTGATTAGATTAATTTCTAAAGAAAAGGTGAATAATTGATGAAATGACCACTCAAAGAATCCTAAGAGAAGTGGTTTTCCAATGTTTTCATAAATGGGACCTCTTGTCATACCAGGTTTCAAAAACCAGAATCTCGTAACTTATTCATACCCACAAAAGACAAAAATACCCAGATGTAAAAAGGGGAGCAGTCAAAAAAACAAAAATAACCCCAGAGTTAACGCCAATAGTTAACTGAGTTTAGTGTCAGTGGCGAATTTGGCAACAAAATGTAAAACCAAAAGGACCCATAAGTAAAAAGTTTTGATTTTAGACTGATGTAGCAAAACTGGCCAAATCCCAGGGACGATTTTGACCATTAATTCTAAAAAAATTTGACACCAGTCGGCTTAGCCAGGCCAATTCCGTTGCGCTTAATTGTAACGGTTATGTAACCAGTTCTTAGTCTGAACTGGCCGATCAAATCCGGTTCTAACAATAACCACCTCACCATAAGAGTCTAAATCAATATCATTGTTATCTTCAACAGTCAACACTTTTGCATGGGCCTTTATTCTGTGGTGGAGAATTCTAATCAACCCTTTTTTGTTGGAACTTTTGTAACTTCACATTAACTTTAGAGAATTCCACAAAACCATTTGTACTAAAAAGTGGCACCCTAAAAAAAATGGGAAAACTACTTCAATATACCAAAAGGTTTGACCAACTCTCATACATCTTTGAACATAACATACAAGAATAACATGCTCAATGTATGATTAAGATCTAGATCTAAGCAGTGGCGGATCCAGAGGGGGTTCCTAGGAACCCCCTCGATTCGGGAAAAAAATAAAACTTTTAGTGGAAAAAGTTGACAAATTAGTGAAAATCTACGGAAAAAACCCCTAATTTCTGGATTCGCCATTGGATCCAAGGGCTAAATGCATTGACCCTACCATACCCAGAATGGAATATATGCCCAATAGTATGATTATAACTTTCCATACACACCCAACTCAAATGTATGGATGATATTATCAAAATATTGCTTTTTTGGTAACCGTACATTATAAATCATAAAGTTTTATAAAAGATGTTGATATGTGCACCTCGAGTTTGAAAAGAATCATATTAGTGAATGCGACACCCACGTTGGAAACACACCGTCAATTATGACATGTTCATGAAGAGAAAGGTTGATTTGAGTAATATAAATATCTCTTTTACAAGTATATCTAAGATACTTAAATCATACAACAAATCAATTTATGCTTGTGACAGATCCGTAGACATGAGTTTCTTTAATAGTCTTAGTTCGTGTTTGAAAAGAATCATAGTAGTGAATGTGACACTCACGTTCAAAACACACTGTCAATTATGACCTATTTTTATAAAGAACTGTCAATTTGAGTTAAACAAATATATGTTTATTAGCATATTTGAGATGCTTAAATTATACAACAGGTCAATTTCTATAATACATCTCTACATACACCTTTTGCATAGATGTTTGTGGAAAAATGTGGTTATTTCACAAGATGCCTAGACATAAGTTTCTTAGATCTTGATTAATTGATCAACAACAGACAAGAATAATATGTTTGGTACCATCCATGACATAATGAGGTGAGTGATGTTTGGGTTAATCAGTAATTAATCATCGGTCATGGTAATGGCACAACCTCAAAATTATTTATAGACCCACCTAATATGCGACATATAGATAGGTACACAAACTCTCACATGTCATTAATGCCTAACGCATCTTGTCAGACATATACGTCACGTGTAGGGTACGGGAGGCCCCAACATTCAGGGGCGGATCTATGGGCTTTTAGGGGGTTCCCAGGAACCCTCTCGGTTTGGAAAAGATTGAAAAAATTAATGGAAAATTTTGAAAAAATAGTAAAAATCAGTGAAAATTTACGAAAGAACCCCCTGAAAATCCGTCCGAATATGCCACTGACAACATTTGCCGATATTATTAGGACCTTTAATTAATTTGGTTTGCTAAACAAAAAGGGACAAATTAATCTTAGAAAATTTTGTATCATTCTGACACTGTAATTAATTCTGAGGGCTCAAATCCCAATGTTAAGCTTAGCATATGGATATACCCCACAAAAATTACTGACACTGTGTCACTGTGATACAGTAGCAGCAGCAGGTCACAGAGGAAGGATGAACAACTCAACAGTGATAGTTGCAGAGAGAGAGAGAGGAACCTTCTAAATTAGTGTAGGTCACACAAATCAAATAAAATGAAAAATATTTTACACATAGTTAGGAATTGATAATATGCCTATACATTAAACTGCCGTAATCCAATCAAACTGTAATTTGCAAAATTACTGACAGTAAATTATGCCTCCAATGATTATTAAAATTTAATTACGAAAAAAAAGAAGAAGCGTTGTCGTTATCAAAGCTTAATTAGCATTCACCTCCTTAATCTTGATCTTGATCAGTTGATCTAACGGTTATTGCTTCAATAGAACCCACGTGTACCTACCTTCCATTGGTACATCATTCACAATATCATAGTTGTACCTGAGATCAAATAACAATAAAGTTAAGTGTGTGTCTTGAGGATTTAACTTATCTTCTAGAATAAATATATCACAACCTGTATTATATAGAATTTGAACTCTTAACCTTTTAATTATACTGTAACGATATATATTTTATTTAAGCTAGAAAAACTTACTTATCAACGAATCGTTGTTGTTCTTTCTTTTCGATAGCTGAGAAAAACTCGTCGATCTCTGCCGCTGTCGGAGTTTTTGCTGTCGTGGACTGCTTACGACGGGAAGTAGCCGCTGCTGGTAGTGGATTCGTTTTTAATGTTGAAGATGACTCCATTTCGTCTGAATCTAAACAAATCTCGCTTGATGAACTTGTTTCTCTGCTGTAAATTACGTATAAAATTCAGTACAGATCGATGAATATTTATATATAGTGAATTAATATTAAGCTGTAAAAAAAAAGATTAAATTCACTTTTGCAGTTACAGAAACTTAAGAGTTAGGTTTAAATTCAAATTAATTAAGATCAATAAACCTAAATTAAAGCGATTTAAACAGAAATTTATAAATTTATAGTTTTATAAATTCACCTGAAACCGTCATTGCTAGACATAGATGTTTCCGTTTTGTAACAAAGCTCGGTCTACAATAACACATTCAATTTTATAATCAAATCAACAGTAATAATAATAATAATAATAACAATAACAATAATAACAATAATAATAATAATAATAATAATAATAATAATAATAATAATAATAATAATTAACCAAATTCAAAACGATATAGTTTTGAATTATAACAAGAATAAGTGTAACTAGGCCCGTGGACTCATGATACTAATAAAACCGAGTCTGATTAACATATTCAGATAATATTGAATTTGAATTTAACCTTCAGATCTAAGCTCAAATCATCTTTCAAACATGGAGACGACACAACATGATCACCAAATTCCGCTGAAGAAACATAATTCTCAGGCGAACGCACAACGATTTCACTATGACAATGATTTTCTAGCTGAACAACAACATTTTCATGTTCACAGTGATCGAATTTTCTTCTTTTAGAAGCATCTGAGGATGTAGCATCGGTTTCTCGGCTCCGCGTTACGCCGCCGTGTGAATTTGAAGTAGTCATCAGTGAAGTTTCATCAACGGTTTTGCATCTGTTGGTGTCCATAGTTTTCTCTAATAGAGACCAAAGAATAAGAGTAGTAGCCCGTTGAGGAGAGAGAGAGAGAGAATAAAGAGTAGTGTGTGTGTGTTATATAAATCCAACGGTGGAAAATTATTGGGTTTGTTATTTTGTTTCGAAAATTCTGTTGCTATAAAAAAATGATTTTTTTTCCATAACGTTAATAAAATTGTTTTTTTATTTAAGTTTTGAAGTGTTTCGGAATGGAGAAAAGAATTAAGAAATTTTATGATCCAAAATTTTAGAGTTAGTGGTAATTTTTTATTTTTATATAATGAAAAAGACAAAATTTGAGTTTAAGTTTTAATTTTAAAATATATTTTGGAAAAGTCTTATATTATATGATATAAGGTTATTTTGATATAGAAGAATGTATAAGGTTCGAATGTGTACTTTCTTGAAAGAAAAGGAAAGTTGGACTTGATATTGGATATATGAAAAGAAAATTGACAAATTATGTAACATGTTGATGAATTAAAGACCGAATATTATATATCTAGTTATAAAATATATGATACACGTCCTTAAAAGATATGCATGTTCAATCATTTATGTATCTAAAAGATCTCTTGAAAATTTATGAAACAAAACAATGCTTTTGAGTGAATCATGATCAACGGCCTAAGAATATCACATTGTGTATGTATATGATAGCTAATATATGACTAGGTCCTATAACAATCTCTCGTTATAAAATCCTCTCTTTGGGATGATAAAAGTTTACATAACACTACAAATTAATTGGGCCCAGGCGAAATATACAAAAAATGGCACAAAATTTTGGTAAAGGATAATGAAGAAGAAAAAAAGATAAGATTTTGGTGTTGGAGTCGGACTTTAAACTTAAGATCTCTATGTTATATTAAAATAATTTTCCAACTCCACAAACAATATATATAGGCCTTTGGAGACCAGGTCTCGAGCCGTCACCCACCCGACCAGGTCTCGAGCCGTCACCCACCCCACCCTCCTTTTGGACTGGGTTTGAATCTATCTATACATATAATAAACCAAAGCCATTTTAATGACATGAAATTCAAAGAGGTATTCTCTTCCTTAAGTGTGTCATGTGTCATCCCATATGGCATTGAAATATTTTAGAAAAAAAAAAATTTAAAATAAAATTGGATTTTTCTCTCTTATCTCTTATGTTTCCTCCCATAATTTTTAAACGTTAATATCTTTTATATACAAGATTTTTTAAAGAAAAAAATTACGCCAAATTAACGAGCGTTTTATTATCTTTCCAACGAGTACCATAGTGTTATATAAAAAACGGAGAAAAAAACGACTATTTTTTGTAGGGTTCTGTTCATCCCTTTGAAAAAAATACAAAGTGTTCAGGTAAATCATTAATCATGTATAGGCAAGTCACTAATTATGTTTCGGTAAATATGAATTCTACTTTCAACATGCGTTAGCATTGAAGTTATACATTGTTTTAGGTTAGATATTAATATTAGAGTTATACATTGTTTAAAGTTATGCGTTAACTTTGGAGATATATTTTTAATTGTTTTAGGTTAGGTGCTACCCGAAGCTTTCCTGCATGTAACTGTAAAGCGCATCATTCTATTTTATATGTAAGATTAATGTCATATTAGATTTCTCAACCCCGGGAGGTTCCCGGGTATAATCTAGTATTATTATCTATATCTATACATATAATAAACAAAGCCATTTTAATGACATGTCACTCAAAGAGGCATTCTCTTCTTTGAGTGTGTCATGTGTCATCCATGTGGCATTGAGATATTTTAGGAAAAAAGTAATTTAAAAACAAAATTGGATTTTGCACCCTCATGTTTCCTCTCATAATTTTTAAACGTTAATATCTTTAATATACGAGATTTTTTAAAGAAAAAAAATGACACCAAATTAACGAGCGTTTTATTATCTTTCCAACGAGTACCATAGTGCTATATAAAAAACAGAGAAAATGACACCAAATTAACGAGTGTTTTATTATCTTTCCAACGAGTACCATAGTGCTATATAAAAAACAGAGAAATTTTTTTGTGGGGTTTTGTTCATACAGGAAAAAAAACACAAAGTGTTTAGGTAAATCATTAATCATGTATATGCAAGTCACTAATTATATTCAAATCAGTAAATATGAATTTTTTTTTTCAACCAGAGCCGAATAGGTTAATAGAGTTATACGTTGTTTTAAGTTAGGTATCAATATTAGTATGTTAGAGTTGTACATTTGTTTAGTCGTTAAGATATGTGTTAATATTAGAGTTACATTAAAGTTCTACATTCTTTTAGGTTAGGTGTTAGCATTGGAGTTGTACATTGTTAATTTGTTTTAGGTTAGATATTAATATTAGAGTTATACACCAGTCTCTTTCATATGTAAAATTGATGTATCATATTAAATTTCTCAACTCGAGACGCTCCCGGGGTATAATCTAGTATTTAGGATATTACACATGGTTATGAAGCATATTAACTAAGGTAGGTCGCATGTGCCACATTATTAACTCGTAAGAAGTGGGTGATATGTCAATTCAAAATATGACTCGCGTCTTTGTCTTGTTAAGATATGCCTTGTGTGTATATGAACTATAAAGTAACACCAAATGTATAAGCTAACACAAATTATCACTTAATAATTGTATGCCTATACTCTAATCTAATGCCTTACTTAACGGTTAGAAGGTTAGCCCGAAGCCTTAGTCTTGAGTTTGATCCAAGATTGTTATGTTGTTTAAAAGACAACGGTGATGGAAATACAGGCACTAGTGTGGATTTTATTTTATTATTTTATTTTTGTAAAAGTAGTGTTTTTTTGTGTTTGAAGTGTGTTAGAAAACTTTTTTTGAAATTGGTAGTTTCATAATCTAAGATTGCGGGAGTCGCCTATGTAACATGATGACTGGGTTGGCTGGACAACGTGGACGAGAAGGGAGACGATGTGGAATTGAACTTTGGACGGTTGCATGATTATGTGAAAGTCCCGCAATCTTAGATTGCGGGAGTGTATTAGACTTCTGCATGGCTTTTTGGCTTTTCATTTGCATGTGAAGATTATAATACATACATTCGCAATTTGAAATTGCATGCGTCAAGTGAAATAGTAATATTGCAGTAACGTTTTTTGAATTTGTGAGAGGAAAAAATTGTAGGATTCTCTGCATGGAATAGTAAGAATGCATATATATCAAATCATCGCCTGCCTCTTGGGAGAACTTGAATGACTTGAATTTTATAAATGAATAACTTAAGAATACAGGAATGAAACCGAATGAAACCAAATAAAACATATACACGATCACAACTCACATTCAAAAGATCAAAGCGGGAATTTTTTTATCTTGCAACAACAATTATCTTAAAAATAACAATGGCACATTTACACCAGGGTCCAAGAAACAATCAGCTTCTATGGGTCCAGCTACAATATCGTTCGGCTTATTTGTTTGAAAATAATGTTGGCCATGCCACAAAGCTTGATTTTAGGCGGGGGGGGGGGGAGGGGACCAGACATTATGGTCTGCCATTAAAAAACATCCGTTAAACCCCAATGTTGAAGATATGGTCCGAATGGCTGGTTTTGGTGGGGTTCTTGATTGCGGATACGTACTCCTTGAACGTGGTTTGATAACCGCGATGGTAGAAAGATGGCGTCCAGAGACCCACACGTTTCACCTACTGTTTAGTGAAACGACGATGACCTTAGAGGACGTGAACGTGCTCATGGGATTGCGAGTCAACGGTCCACCAATAGCAGGACCGGAGGAAAAATGGTCGTCCCAAGAACGATGTCAGTACAATCTTTGTTGGGTATAGAGCCGAAGAAGAGCATGTTTTCTGGAAATGCTATTTCTACCAAACAGCTTGTAAATAAAATAAAAGAGCAATTGCCTGAAGGGGCAAATATGAATCAGATTACACAACAAGCACGCTGTGTGGTACTGATTATATTGGGTAATACATTGTTAGCCGACTGTTCTAATGATTTGACATCATTGTCGTTTTTAAGGCATGTTGAGTCGTTAGAAAGATGTGGTGAATATAGTCGGGGGAGTGCTCTATTGGCTTGTTTGTACAGAAATTTGTGTAAAGTCGCAGTCTCCACTGACAAAACATGTGGAGGACCTATGATCATACTCCAGTTATGGGCCTGGAGACGAATCAGTGTAATAGCCCCCAAGTGCTCAAGCCAGTTGATCCCTGGAAAACCCTATGGTGCTATGTATGTATTTTCTCCATGACCAGTATATTATATAAATTAATTATTTTGTTAAATAAACTAACTTGTGTTTTAAATTATTATTCACAGCTGGCAATGTAAGCACAACTACAAGGAGGTCGCATCGCGTTCATTAAAACAGATGCGATCACAACTACAAAATGTACATGTGGACTCGGTATGAGACTGTTTATGTTTTCTTAGAAGTAAAATATATTGGGGTTTACTAATGGTGTTTGTTATTATTTTTTACAACAGTTCATATGGAGACCCTGATGCGGCTGCTATGATTCAGCCTGTTACCTCAGAGGAGGTCAAGTCAGCTTTGTTCGGCATGGAAGATACAAAAGCCTCAGGTCCGGATGGCAACTCATCGAAATTTTATAAAGCTACTTGGGATGTTGTTGGTATGGATGTTTATCAGGCTGTGAAGGCGTTCTTTCAGACTGGTAAGTTCCTTAAAGAAATCAACTCTACAGTTGTTGCTCTTGTTCCCAAAAATGACACTCCCAGGAGAGTTAATGACTTTCGTCCGATAGCTTGCTGCAATGTTCTTTACAAGTGTATCAGCAAGATCATTGCAAATCACTTAAAGAATGTTCTTAAATATAGGGTGAATGAGAACCAATGCGCCTTTAACCCTGACCGCTTGATTAGTGACAATATTTTGCTAACTCAAGAGCTCATGCGAAATTATCATAGGGATACAGGTCCAACTAAGTGTGCGTTCAAGATTGATATTCAAAAATCCTATGACACGGTTGAATGGAACTTCCTCGAATCATGTCTTATCCATTTTGGTTTCCCTACTCAGATGGTGAAGTGGATTATGTGTTGTGTCACTACCACATATTTTACTATTGCGGTAAATGGGGACCGCAAGGGTTTTTTCCAAGGTAAAAGGGGACTTCGACAAGGCGACCCAATGTCCCCGTACCTTTTTACCCTTGTTATGGAGGTGCTGACCTTGATGATCACTCGGAGGGTTAAGGCGAATAATAACTTTAAGTACCACTGGAAATGTGATAAAGTGGGCCTCACCCATCTCTGTTTCGCTGATGACTTGTTCCTCTTCTGTCACGGGGACTTGAACTCTGTCAATACTCTTATGGCTGCCTTGGATGAATTCAAAAATGTTTCAGGCCTTGTCCCTAGCATCCCGAAGAGTACGGCTTTCTTTGGGAATGTTGACCCTGATGTGAAAATGGCTATTGCTGAATCTATCCAATTTCAGGTTGGGGCCCTTCCGGTCAAGTATCTTGGAGTGCCGTTGATCTCTTCCAGACTTCGTAAACATCATTGCAGCCCTTTGATCGATAAAGTCAAAAGGAGGATTCAAGACTGGAAGAATAAATCTTTATCCTTTGCTGGGAGACTGCAACTTATCTCTTCAGTCCTGAATTCCCTCCAAGTTTCTTGGTTCTCTGTCTTCATCATCCCTGTGGCGATTTCTAAGGAGATTGAAAAGATCATGCGAGGTTTCCTTTGGTGTCATGGTGAGATGAAGAGAGGTAAAGCTTAAGTTAAATGGAAGGAAGTTTGTACCCCGATGTCCCATGGTGGTCTTGGCCTTAAGTCGCTTCGTACCTGGAACAAAGCCCTTATAGCTAAACACACTTGGAACATCATCTCGGGAAAAGAGTCTTTATGGGTCAAATGGATACATGTTTACCGTCTTGAAAATAGTAATTTTTGGGAATACAACAAGACGAATGATACATGTTGGAGTTGGCATAAAATCATGGAATGTAGAGGGGTCCTCCGAAACCATTTAATTCATGTGATTGGTAATGGGATGGATACTTCTGCATGGTTTGATAATTGGCATCCGCTTGGCCCGTTATGCAACTTCGTTTCATACAGAAACATCTATGAAGGGGACCTGTCCAGATTTATCAAGGTAGCTGATGTGATTATTGAAGGCTGCTGGCAATGGCCTGTGGAATGGCTGTCCAGATTTCCAACCTTATATAACTCCCAATGCATAAGCCTCCAGCCTAGTAGTCGTGACAAGGTGCAATGGAGAATGGCAGATGGTAAGTTGGTTGACTTTTCGGTCAGTAATGTTTGGGCCACTATCCGGGAAATTGGCACGGAGATCCCTTGGTTCAAAGTGGTTTGGTTCTCTCAAAACATCCCGCGTCATGCCTTTATCTTATGGCTCGCTATGAAGAAAAGGCTTAAGACGCATGATATCATAAGCCAATGGTCCACTGATAATACATTTACTTGTTGTTTCTGTAAGAATACACCGGACTCGCATTCCCACTTGTTTTTTGAATGCGCCTTCCCTCGTAAAATCTAGGGTGAGTTGGCCCTGGTTACTGAGTGGAGGAATGTTCCTGTTAGTTGGGAGGCGATTATTCATCATATGTGTAACTTGCCAAACAATGGTTCTATATGGAGCGTTGTGAACCGCCTCACGTTGGGGGCTGCTGTGTATTATATCTGGCAGGAGCGGAATCTTCGTATAAATGAATGCAGATCCAGACAACATTCAGAGATTATACGGCTCATAAAGGAGGCTGTTCGGCTAAGACTTATGGGGCTGCAACTGGTCAAGTCCTCTACTAGCCTGAAAGTTGCCAAAAAAAATGGGATCTAGTTGATGTCCAGTGGGTTGAAAAAGCCCCTACTAACTCTCTTCAGGTCTGATGCTGTACAACCTTTCTTTCTTTCACAAGCATAGGCTTCGGGTTCGTCAGGTCAGCCGAAAAGATCAAGGTAGAGAGTATGTTGGTTTGATGAGAATCGACTACACACATTACATGATTTCCTTCTTAATGCTTACCCCACTGGTTTGCATTCAAAATCTTATTTTTTTGCTTTCTGGTGTTGGGTTGGGAGGGATTAGTTTTGTGAGGTGGTGGGGCACGGGTTGGGATTATTTCATAACCTGTTCTTGTTTTGGCAGTTACTTGCTGGGCTATGGGACTCTGTGGGGCTGGGTTGGAGTTATAAGGGGGGTGATGGTAGTTTCACACAATAGCACTTCTTGGTGGTGTGTGTTGTAACATCGTGTAATTTTTTTTTCAAATTATTAAATTAGTAACTTTACTTATATTAAACTTCTTTTGTACAAGAATAACCACGTCTAAATCTTATTTGTTTCAAAACATTATAATAATAATAATAATAATAATAATAATAATAATAAAATGATCAGATTTTTTTTAGAATATCAAAAATTATAATGTTTATTTATACATATATACTTGTAGAATTATTTTTTTTAAAACCATAACAAAGTCCTACCAAAACCAAACCCACCCCATTTTCTTTTGTTAACCTAAGCACATATACCCAGCCCAAACCAGTCTAATGGTAAAAAAAAAGTCATCTACGGGATTCGAACCCGGATCAACGACCGGATCGGAGACAACACAAACGTGCACAACCACTAGACCACAGTCCTGATTTGGATTCAATCTGATTCGTATTATATAAATATTAAGGCGTGTTCATCCAAATCAAGACCCACAAAGTCAAACTTCCTAAAAACCCTTAATTGACGCACCATCAAACTATTTCTGGAAGTTATTTTGATTATAATGTGACCGCCACATGATTCTCGGCCATAACCATATCACAATTAACATCATGACGTGATTACAGATCGTAATTGATTTCAATTAACGCGTCTTGACACCTTGACGAGTCAACCTTCTAAGTTTTCATTTAAACCTGACCACAATATAAATTGATCTTCAAACCCTATTCAGACCATGATGAATCCAAATTCTGTACTCATTAATCGCACAAATCGATCATTTTCTGCGTCTAATTGAAGCTTCTTTGACTTCGGGGTTGACTCGCGATTAGAGGGCAATAAAACTGGTATGAGTCTGATTCTTTGTTGTTATATGTTAATCGGCCTTTGGTCATTGATACCCCTATGGTTAATTAAGATTTGATCATGTGTTTAATCGGATTAGAATTCTAGGGTTTGTTTGGGGAAGATAACACTCCTTGGTTTCTGTTTAAAAGATTTAGTAAAACAAAACAAACACCAAAAGGACCTACAACCCAGTTGGTGTTATGGGGGATTGTCAGGGAATGAACCGGCCCTGGGCCTGGGTAATTCGAATCCCACACACAACCTTTTGTTTTCTTTCTTTTCTTTTTCATTTCTTTTTATAAATAAAACTCTTAAATTATGTTTAAAATACCAAAAGAGGTTTATAAATTCTAAAAAAAATATTTTTAAGTCAGTCTTATGATAAAGTTTAATATC
Source organism: Ambrosia x helenae (assembly GCA_030844895.1). Lineage (NCBI taxonomy): Eukaryota > Viridiplantae > Streptophyta > Magnoliopsida > Asterales > Asteraceae > Ambrosia > Ambrosia x helenae. Next base: position 145,976,018 of record CM061231.1, read on the forward strand.
CAACTTTTAGTTTTTCCAAAATCATTTATTTATTATATATAATAAATATTACAAATTTATTCAATTATAATTATAAAATTCTATAAATATATCAAAACAACTTTATAAAATTCCACAAAAATTATTCTAAGTTTATAAAACATTAAACATTCCAGAAATGATTTTTATTTCTGAAAAATCATTTATTTAACATTTTTAATCGATTTTTGTTATTTTAATCATAAATAAATCATAATAAATTCATTTTTCATTATTTTTACATCAAAATTTCACATAAATTATTATTAATCATTTAGATCAGAAATATAAATTTTTGATTCAAAATTTATAATTTTTAATATTTTTAAATATTAAGTCTATATTTTGTCAAATAAGTATTTATATACAAATATTCATTAATTAAGAAAATAATTTTATAAAAATTATTTTCACATTTATTACATTATAACTCAACTACTTTTAGTTAATACTGGTCAGAAAACATTTTTTCTTTATTTAAATTATTCATATTTAATCATAAATCAATTATTAATCCCCAAATTAGGAACCCTAGCACATTTTAGACTAGAAAACTTAGACTTATTAAGTTTTCCCCCAACACTTATTTATTACCTTGAAATAGGGTGATATTTGGATACACACGAGCCACATTTACTTATATAACAAGGGTCTCCATTCTAACACTAAGGTGAGTTTACATAGCCCCTTTTTCTGTTTTACATTTTGGGGTGAAACATGTTTAAACATTTTATACACTATCATTTACTCATTCTTACATTGTTGAAACTTGTGATTCAATTACACTATCATTTGACTGTAACAAAAAGACACAGTACAATCATTAACATTGATCAAGCCGCCTGTTTAGATTATAGCGCTATAGGTCTGACAAACCCATCCCCCGCATAAATTCAGGGATGATCGATAACAGTTACACTTTTACTAACTTGCGAGTTAGGTCTCAGTCGACACAAGGTTTGATTGTACAAAAGACGCATTGTTACATGTCGGACTCATATTCTATCATTACTCATTATTATACTTCAACTATCATTGCTATACAACATATTGTTTTCAATTATATTCAAAACCTATGTATTCTCGCCAACTATTTATAGTTGACCCCTCCATATTTCCAACTTAACATGCTTCAGGTTTATTTGCTATTGGAAGTTGTACAAGTCTTGGATCACATAGGAGCTTTGGACCTAGTTTATGTAAATCAAGTTTATGTAATTGTATGAAAAATTGTAAATTGTTTAGTAATATACAACTTCCATTTAGTACCATGAGCTATTGAACAATCATCACTACGTAACACCTCGATGTTTCCGCCATCGGTTGGGGTGTTACAGGTGTTACTTTGCTTCTCCCTCATTCTTTGGTCTTTAGGATGTCTCGTTTCCTTCTGTATTCGAACCCATTCTTTTATGGATAGGAGTCATGATTGGAGAGTAAGTTTTGTTATTATGTTAGGGATCAGCATTAAACCGGGATACATAAGGATGGACCGGCAAGGGGGGCAGTTATTTTGGAGTAGCCCAACCTTGATCCTTGACCCCATGCCGGAAACCCAATTAGGAACTAGTAACCTTGTGTCTGTCGTCTTGTAATATGGGGGTATGGCTTTGGGTTGGGTTGTTAATTTGCTGCTCGTGGTCAATCAGGTTTGGATTCAAAGCGTCAAAGTGTGTCGGATGCTTCGGGCTCTTGTGGTCAGGCCCAATACTCAGTTTGGGGCCCTTGAGAGCTGGACGCATCAGTCCGGAAAAGATGGTGATACGAAAATCCACTGGTGTGGTCAATGTGATAGCAACCATCAGTGGGATCATTATACAAATACTGATTTGGCGTATTGCTAGAACAAGAATCACACTCTAGATTGCAAACAACAAATTATACAAGTGACTACTGGTTCATGTTGTTCTTGGCGGTGTAGGCCCAAAAGGAGGGATGTTTATTGTGACACCCGGCAATTTCTGGTTAACAACGTTGTCTAGATGAAAGTCTACCTTAGCGAGTCACGCGTATATTGTACTTAACTGGGTTAGTTAAGTCGTGTTATGGTTCGGGAACTATCAGTTTAGTATAGAGGATCATCAGATGTTAGTCTAGAGGTTCATTAGATGTCAGTCCTTAACCAAGTGTACAAATGGTGACGATTCGTAGAATCGTCAGGTCATACGGAACATACAAGTCTCGAGTCCCGGGAATTGGTGAACGAGTGTGAATATGTTTGTTTGCAAGTGTTATGTGTTTACAATCATTATGTGACTTGTCGGTATGTGAAAATGTGTTAACATATGTTAAAACGGGGTTTAACGCGCAAAATACACAGAACCAGCCCCTATAGGCGATTAGGGGAGGCTAATCGCCTATAGGGTATGCATTTGGGGATCATTTCATGCGATTAGGGGGCTACTCGCATGAAATGATAGGCGATTAGCCCCCAATTGCATGGTATAGTGGATTTAATTATGTGATACGTGAACTACGTGCTATAACTTGTTGGACGTTAACGTATGTTAAGTGTGATTGCATGATTGTATGTTTGAGAGCGTAAACATAACACGGGGAGTCTCGGGTCACCAATGGGATGTCGAGTCTTGTACATTGGGTCAGTTAAACAGTCACGGTGTTTTCAAACGAACTTGGTTATGGTCTGGACATCTAGGGACTAACTAACCTGCGGGTTATTAGTCTAAGTACTTGTAACTGTCATATGTTAGGTCGCCGCTTTACGGGACTAGCATAGCTGCTGAGTTTATTCGTGTTACGGAGTAACGCAACTTAAGGTGAGTTTACGGCCCCTCTTTTAACTGGTTTCACTTTTCGGGGGAGAAAACATGTGTTAAAACTTATGTTTGGTAACTACTGTCATACTATGGGTTTCTATTGTTTACTATACGATCTTTGGAAGTCCCGGGGGGAACCATGAATGTGCGGGTTTGCACAACGGGGAAATGTGAATAGCGTTATTGGGAGTGACCAACCCCGCTCGTCGACTTGGAGGGTCGGCGGGTGCATATTGTCTCAAACAGGAACAACAGGTTACTACATCGGGCACGACATCTGGTTTGCGAGTTAGTAATGGTTTTCCAATCGTGATAGTAACAAAACATACGCCTAGCTAGCGTACTATGGTTTTCGATTTGTTATAGTATGGACAGGTTGAACTTGGTACTTGGATTACAAAACCTGTAAACTCACCAGCATTTTTGTGCTGACGTAAACTTTTACATGTTTTCTCAGGTCGCTAAGGTAGCACAATGGAACTAGGGCGCACGCGTCTGCACGGCGTCTAGTTAGGATTGCATGGTTTTCAAACGTTGAACACTTGGTTTATTTTGGATTATGTGTTGAATAAGCTTCCGCTGTGATTGGGGATTTTAAACATTGTTTTTGAAATTGCATTATGTTCATTTAGACTTGTTTATTGTGATCGTTGGTTTGGATCCTGGTTTGTCATACGCCTCGCGGTAAAACTCTGCAAGTGGATTTTGAGGGTGTGACAGATTGGTATCAGAGCCAATGGTTATAGTGAACTAGGACTGCATGTAGAGTCTTGTCTATAGCCGAGTCGCACACACTAGACGATCACATAGTACTAAACATTTTGATGGATTACGTATGGGTTGTCGGGGGTGTCTCTAAATCATCTGATCTTTCTATGTTACATCATCCGTTCTATCTTAGGTCGAGTTACTTGTTTTCTGGGCAGTGTGGTGTATTGGGGTAAATCGTGTACTCTTGAGATTTGTCCAAGGCTCGGACATCTCCCTTTCATACTCCAATAGAAACACTTGCCATAAACTACCGTAGTATTACGGTGTATAGCTAAGAGTCTATGTTCGGTGATTTGAACTTTGAACAAGGAGAACACTTGGAGGACCATGTAGAGCGGTTTATCATTTTGGGTGCACACAAAATCATAAACCGAAATGCATGGAAGCCCTAGTGAGCTCTGGGTTTGAAGGGATTGTCCTGGATTGGATCTAGCTTTGATCTTGTGAACGTTAGTGGTTATCATTATCTGCGAAACTAAATTTTCTCGTTCTTTCTGCCAGAATCATGTCTGGAGTACGAGGAGGACGTGGAGGTGGTCGCAATGGTGGACGTGGTGGTGGTCGCGGTGGTGCTGGTGGTCGTGGAGGTGTTAACCTATCACAGGAAGATCTGAACAACTTGCTACAAGCTGCCTTCCAGTTAGGGCACAATGGTGGTGGTAAGTTGATTTATCCATTTTCTTTGCCTCATTGGTGAACCTTGTTTACATTCGTCGTGTTTTCTCACGCATTTTATTTCAGGTGGTCCTGTTAACCCACCCCCACCCATGTGTACCTATAAGATGTTTCGGGACTGTAAGCCCCAGGAATTCTCTGGCACTGAGGGTGCGGTGAGTTTACTCAGGTGGTTGGAAAAGGTGGAGTCAGTGTTTCTGATGTGTAACTGTCTCCCAGAGGATCGGGTCAAGTATGCTGCTGCTTTATTCCAGGATGTTGCTTTGACCTAGTGGAACAATATCACCCAGAACATGGGCATTGGGGAGGCTTATGCTATGCCTTGGGAGAATTTTGTGCAACTGCTGAAGCGTGAGTACTGTCCAAGGGAAGAGGTGCAGAAGTTAGAGCACGGGGTGTGGAACCTCAAGATGTCTGGGTCCGAAATTGAGAAGTACACGGTAAGGCGTAATGAGTTGGCAGTGCTATGTCCTGATCTGCATGTGCCAGAATATAGAAGGATCGAACACTATATCTCGGGGTTAGTGCCAGAAATCGCAGGGTTGGTAGTTGCTGGAAATCATCCTACATACTCATAGGTGGTCCGATCGGCTCATAGGATGACCAACTTGAAGGTGAATGAGGGTATTTTGCCTGCTAAGGGTTCGACTGTCAAGGCCCCGGAGAATAACAAGCGTAAGTGGGAAAACGAGGGGAAAGGATCTGGGCCAGCACAGCAAGGTAAGAGGTTTGATAATGGGGGTTCTTCTTCTACTGGTAACAAACAGGGTGGTTATGCGGGGAAACTGCCTAAATGTAACAAGTGTGGACGTCATCATCAAGGGAACCGCGACAGTAACCGTTGCCATCGCTGCCAGCGATATGGGCATTTTGCTAAAGATTGTCGGGCTACACTTCCATCGACCCAGGCCCCAAGCAATACCCCGGCTCCTGCTGCTCAAGGAACTACGGGAAGACAGGGATGTTACAACTGTGGAGAGACTGGTCATTACCAGAAGGATTGCCCGAAACTGAAGCAGGGCGGGAACAACGGTAACGGGAACAACGGGGGCGGTGGCAGGAATGCACGTGCCTTCGTCATTGGAGCCACTGAGGCTAGACAGGATCCTGACACAGTTACCGGTACGTTCCTTCTCAATAATCGCTCTGTTAGTGTTTTATTTGATTCTGGTGCCGACAAGAGTTTTATATCTGTGGAAGTTAGTCGACTGCTAGATATAGTACCCGTACCATTAGAGGCTAAGTATATTATTGAGTTGGCTGACGGTAAAAAGATTGAAGCTACTTGTATCCTTCGGGAGTGTCAACTAGAGTTGTCGGGTTTGTCTTTTCCCATCGACCTTATGCCAGTACCTTTGGGTAGTTTTGACGTTGTTGTAGGCATGGATTGGTTGTCCTTGTATCGCGCGGAGATCGTTTGTTACGACAAGATTATTCGGATTCCTCTCCCTGATGGAGAATTCCTTTTTGTGTACGGTATCAAGGGTGGTGTTCCGCTAAATATCATCTCTAGCATGAAAGCCCTTAAGTGTCTTCGAAAGGGGTATTCGGCCGTTTTGGCACTTCTATCTGTTTCCTCTAGTGATGAGAAGAAGATCGACGATATTCCAGTTGTACGCGAGTTTCCTGATGTTTTTCCCGATGATTTATCTGGTCTTCCTCCCCATCGTCAGGTCGAGTTCGGTATTGATCTTGTACCAGGGGCTGCTCCTATTGCTCGGGCCCCTACCGTCTTGCACCTCCTGAGATGCAGGAATTGTCTAGTCAGTTACAGGAACTCTTGGACAAGGGTTTCATCAGACCAAGTTTTTCCCCTTGGGGAGCCCCGATTCTATTCGTCAAGAAAAAGGATGGAAGTTTCCGATTGTGTGTGGACTACAGAGAACTGAACAAATTGACCGTCAAGAACCGTTATCCTCTTCCACGTATTGATGATCTATTCGACCAACTCTAGGGTTCTAGCTATTACTCTAAGATTGATTTGAGGTCCGGTTATCACCAGTTGCGCGTAAGGGAAGCTGACGTTGCAAAGACTGCCTTTCGTACACGTTATGGTCATTTTGAATTCTTGGTCATGCCTTTCGGTCTCACGAATGCACCGGCGGTTTTCATGGACTTGATGAACCGCGTTTGCAAGCCATATCTTGACAAGTTCGTCATTGTGTTTATTGATGACATCCTAATTTACTCCAAGAACAAGACTGAACACGAGGAACACCTGCGTTTGGTTTTGGAACTCTTGCGACGGGAACGACTTTAAGCCAAGTTCTCAAAGTGTGACTTTTGGTTACGCGAAGTTCAGTTCCTAGGACATGTGGTTAATGAACTAGGAATTCATGTCGATCCAGCTAAGATCGAAGCGATCAAGGACTGGGGAGCACCAAAGACGCCAACTGAGGTGCGGCAATTCCTAGGCCTTGCGGGCTACTATCGTCGTTTCATTCAGGGGTTCTCGAAGATCGCTCAACCCCTCACCACTGTTACTCAGAAGGATAGAAAATTTGACTGGGGTGAACCACAAGAGTCGGCATTTCAAGAACTGAAGTCTAAACTTTGTTCTGCTCCTATTTTGTCCTTACCTGAAGGCCCTGATGATTTCGTTGTTTACTGTGATGCTTCTATTCATGGTCTCGGTTGCATGTTGATGCAACGCGAGAAAGTGATTGGTTTTCAGAGCATAGCAAGTATGTGTAGTCCTGGAATGGCCGCAAAAACCATATAGTGGACGGGGAAGAAACATCATTTCCTTCCGTGTATCCTAATTATATGGAAATGTACTTAGAAAGAACAGTGGGATACATAACCAACCCGATGTCCATCCCAGTAGCACAGCCGGGTTTTAGAGATGATGGTGAGATTGCCCAAGTGATGGTATGTATATGAATTTTTAAAAATATATATAAGTGTATATTTACATGATAACTTTTTTAATATTTAATTATCTGAATTCTGCAAATGGAAGGATACAGCCAAATTAACCGGCAAGTGTCCGAAATCATGCCGGCTGTCCCTGCCAACTTTAGCTCCAATCTTGGAGTGATTCGAAACACTACCTAAACAATGATGTCATAATTTGGTGCAGCTGATCGTTTGAACTACCCCCTCACGTCTCCAAGATCGACCTGTTCCTTTGGTTGCTAACAAAAGTCGTCCTCAAAGAGTGCGGGTGCGAAGGCAGAGTAGAAGACATATGGAGGTTCAGGATGAAGAAGACGTGTCAGTGAATGATGAAGATGTGACTGGAAATGAATTCTTTGAAGACGGAATGGGAATGGACCTGGATTCCTTTTGGGCCCAGTTTGCAACACCCCCTACATTAGATCTCCCACCGGGGCCTTCTAAGACGAACACCCAACAACAGAACATCATGGAGTCCATTCTATACAGTCCATTCAATCCATTCGACGATCAAAGTTTTGTGACACCGGCACAAAGTAACTTCCCGATGAACCCACCCATGAACACCGGCAGTCTTCAATAAACTATTGGGCCCCGAATCAAGGCGACCAAGGAACATATAATGAAAATTACTTTACCGAAGTAACATTCTACACGTGTTATACTATGTGCAGATGTAGCATTGATCCAAGTAATTTAATGCAGATGTAACATCGACCCAACAAAACTAAAAAAACATACCCTCAACCAATGTATAATATACACGCGAAGAATTTTCATAATTGTCACACGACACGATCTTTTTTCTTCTTCATATATCATGTACAATAAAACCTTGTACCTCGATATTTTGCAGTGTATGGAAAATAATATGTTGCATGAAAAAAGATATATGGAATTCGGATATATGTTATGCTTATCTTCTTTTCTTGTATGATCGGATATAAGTATGAAAATACTTTTTGTAATGTGTTGCATGGAAATGGAAAAGAACAATGTTGGTTGAATGAGTTTATGTTCGATTGAATGATTTGTTCTAAACTTCTCAACGATTCATAAAATGACCGGCATATATCATCCAAAGTCCTCAAAATAAATCCAAACCCACTCCCGCAATCTTAGATTGCGGGACACAGTCATCACATGCAACCGTTCAAAGTTCAATGCCACATCGTCTCCCTTCTCGTCCACCTTGTCCAGCCAGCCTAGTCACCGTGCCACATAGGCGACTCCCGCAATCTTAGATTGCGGGACTACCATTTTCACAAAAAGTTTTCCGACACAAACTACAAACGCAAAAAAAAAAACGCATAAAAAACACTACTTTTTCAAAAATAAAAAATAAAAAAAAAATCCACTATATCTCTGGGAAGTGTTTGTCACTTGAAGTCTACTTTAATAGTCTTTAAAGTTGCAAGTCGATTTTAATCCACGTTTCACAACGAGTAATGATTGAAACCATTAGTCTTTTGTTCGACTATGTAAGAAAAAAACAAACCTTAGTACTTTGTTACCAAGACATATCAACTATCAAATTATTAATGGGCCTCCATCAAAATGCTTTAGGATTGTGTGATCGATGGAAAAAAAAAACTTCTAATAATGATTCAATTCAATACTTTCCTTGTCTTGAAAAATACAACACTTTAAAAATAAAAAAAAAAAGTACATAAAAATGTGTTTCCATACTCAATTTGTAATTTACCGCAGCTTTATAAACTGATTTTTAAAATTCAGTTTCTCTTTATAAACATGCATGCATTCACATGTGGAGAAGTATGAAGTAAAAACCATATATAGTACCATTACATATCTTTAGCCTTTAGGTTCAAAGACCTATGTGGTGGTCTTTTTTTCAAGTTAATAAATAAGATAATAGTACTTTTTACTGTGAAAAAAATATATAGTTGTAACTTTAGTATATGATTCATCGTGACATTTCTAACTTGCGTATAAGTTATGTGATTTACTTATCTTATATTGTTCGCGTGATCGGTTGTTGGACCTTATATAAGGCCTAAGGGTGGGTTCTGGAGCGAGGGATTAATGGGGGCCAAGTGATTTTCATAGGTAAATTTTATATGAATTGAGTTCGGCCCCCACTGATTTGATTTTCCGGCCCCCACTAATAGGAAAAAATTTGGGTCTCATGATTTCGCCCCAACCACTATTTTTTTCAAGATTTGCCACTAGGTGGGTTACTCTTAATTAAGGCATGTATATTTTACACTAACAAATGTCAATGCGTATTATAAAATAAAACTTTTAGTTACAATTATTATATACAAGGTTAAAAGTTATATGATTCCATTTATTAAAGTTTTATGCTAACAATAGTCTAGTCTATATATATATTGTGTATACAAACAAATGAACAATAAAATGCATGTTTTTGTGGAGGGTCATAGAGTGGACCTAAGTAGATAAGTATCAACTATCTATAATACATTATAAAGGAAGAGTGATGTACAACATAGTAATTTTGTACATCATTCAACTATTATAGCAACATGTACAAGTAAATTAAGCTTATATCACAAGGGTATAATTGGAACTTTGTGGAACATTAAGACACTTAGAAGGGTAATATAGACATTTCACCCACCTCTTTCTTCACAATATAAAAATTTTGTTCCAATCTTGTCCTCCCTCACCTTTCATCTTCTCCTACTGGTAAGTGAGCCATCAATTGAGGTGTAGTGAAACATCAGCATATAAATTACGAATTCAATGCAAAAACTGCTGCCTCCTTGTATTTCCACATTTCTTGCTTCTATGCTCTGATTGCTCGGAATTTTTTAGAAGAAGCACAAAGCCCAACCGTCCGTTTGTTCTGGTTGCAACCGCCGCTCTTCTCTCAGCAAGGTAACCTTCACAATAATAATATTTGTATCTTTTCTGTTGTCAATCAACTGTATGACGATATATGCCCAAAATCTCATCCTTCCATCACTTCAAAACAATTAGGTTATACCATGACATTAACTTGTACAAATTGGTGGCTTCTCTATAATCTTAAAACACAAAGTTGGTGGTATTTATCCATTTTGAGACAATGATCAATTTAACCCTGTGCATATGAATAGGAAGAAAAAGATGCATCGTCGTTTGATGACCATCTACCGGTATCGTTCCAGGGTAGTATCCGATCCCTGCAGTTTTTTTCTTTGTTTTTCTAAGGCTTTAAATTTATGCTCATAGCTTCCTTTATTGCTTTCATTTTGAGGGCTCTGTTGCACTATTGTTCCACCGCCAATCTCTTTATCTTCTTTTGCTTTCAGGGAAGTGTCATCGGGATCTCGAAATCGATTTCACCCCTTGCTTTTAGGGTTTTATAACATGAACTGGTTTGCGCTTATCCGGCTGACGGCGATTGAGGTTTGATTGTTGTTTATTTATTTTAAATGTTGTTTACTTTACTTAAGATGTAAAAAAAAAAAAAAAAAACCTAACCTTAGGCTAGGCATTGTAGATAGCTTGATCATGATTCATGATCGAATTGGACCACGATGGATTCTTAAAATTTACGTGTAGATTCAGTATCAATCCAAACCAATGTACAAAAGTTAGTAATCTTATGCAGTGCAAACCCATTATAAGGTATCAATTTGTTAGTGCAGTAGTAATCTTATGCAATGCAAATTGTTATTAATTGAGATTGTATACTGTAATCTTGCTATATTCTTTCAGAACCTATTAAATATGCATCATCAAATCAGAGTTTCATATTTTCGGTCGTAATGAAGAGAACTATAACCAATTTGTGTCATGGAAGATAGTTTGTGTTCTTGATCCGGTATATCAAGTCTATATACATGAGCATGTTCATTTAATTAAATTCCTTAAAATAAATGGTGTTCTCTGATGTTTATAATAAATAATTACCTATTACAGATTTAGACTTTTGTGACTATAGGATAAGGTGTTTGTGTGAATTGCCTTTTGGCCTCATGATTGTGTTCGACAATTAACAAGGTTGGATTTTACGTACTTTGGCAGGGCACATAGGTGTTTGTGTGTATTGCCTTTTGACCTCATGATTGTGTTCGACAATTAACAAGGTTGGATTTTACGTACTTTGGCGAGGCGGCTACTTGAAGAGTTCATGTCTGTAGTCAAACAAAACTATGGTGAAAAAGTGCTTGTGCAGGTAAAATAATCCATGTGGCTCTTAAAAGTTAGATTTAACTATCAGAGCTCAGAAAGGTACCTTTTATGCACTCTACTCATTAGGGGTGCAAACGAGTCGAGCCGAGCCCGAGCTTGAACAGGCTCGAGCTCGGGCTCGTTTAAGTTATGAAAGCTCGAGCTCAGCTCGATTCAAGCATTGTTCATAAAGCTCGAGCTCGGCTCGATTGTAGGTTTCCAAGCTCGAGCTCGACTCTTTAATTTATATTAATTGTAATACTTATTTTAAATATAATTTGGTTATTTGTTCATAGTTTTATAAATAATAATTATTATACATAAATACATATTTAATATCTTAATTAAAATTTATATAAAGAGTGTGCTCGTTAAGGCTCGCGAGCCGGATCGAGCTCGATAAACAAAGCTCGAGCTTGGGCTTGTTTACTAAACGAGCTTGGTTTTTAGGCTCGGGTTCGAGCTCGAGCTTGTTTAGGCGTGGCTCATTTCGAGCTTTTTTCGAGCCGAGTTTGAATAGCTTGGCTCGTTTGCACCTCTGTCTTATGTCTGTATCGCCTAAAACTTGCAGTTTGAAGACTTTGCAAACCACAATGCATTTCAGCTGTTAGCCAAATATAAAACCATTCATTTAGTGTTCAATGATGATATTCAAGTATGTATTCCAGTTTGATGAGTTTCCACCATGTAAATCCTTGAATTTCTGTATAAAGTGTTGGAAATGTGCCACGCCTTAGCCAATAGATGATGTCTTAACTCTTATCTTGAACAAAATGATTGTATAAATTATGTTAGCATATTATGTTAAACTTAGGCACATGCTATTCTGAAAGCAAAGTTAATGGAAGTTCTATGAGTATTTTCTACTTAACATGTTCCTATGCCTATCATGACTACAAAATATGTTGATTATTTGTCGCATTCGATAATATGTTGTTTATTTATTAGTAAATCATCACATACTATTTTGCAGTTTAAGCTTGTGATGTTTTTTAGGAACTTACTGTTTGGATACTTCATGTTCTCATATAGTTTAAGCTTCATTTGTTAGAAACTTGGAACGGGTGGTAGTTCGTAATAGACATCAAAACATAATATGATATTAGTAGGGACACCCGCTGCAACGCGCGGGCATTCCCACTAGTTTCTTTAGAAAAAAGACAGTGTTTTCAATTACCTTTTGGTAACAATATTCTTCCACTTCACTTATTGTACTCGTCTACTCGATAAATAAAAATATATTATATGGCAAATAAATGACAACCTTAGATAAGAAGAAACTAGAGCAAAATGACTAACAAGTCAATAAATAGTTATACTAGCTCCATAACAATTCATTTACAACAACATATTTTAACCTATGATTAATCTATAAACTGTATTGTTTTCTCTTTTCACTACGACATAAGCGAGATATATATAATCCAATTTAAAAGAAACAGGTTTTTATGTTATATTAGATGTTGAACAAAGAATAGTACCCATTTTTAAGTAAACTAGGATTTGAGGGATACTAGACCTGGCAATTTCAACCCATCTAGTTGAGTTTGGGTTGTTTTGGGTTTAAAATTTGACCTTGTGGGTTAAAATGGGTTTAGTATAATTTTCAAGGGGGTTAGGATGGGTAATTTTAATTCTAGGAAATAAGTAAGTGGGTCAGGATGGGTATGTCAAAAAAAATAAATGGGTCAGGATGGGTATTTTTAGATAATCATATACAAATTTGAATTAAAACTCACCCAACACCAAAAGTGTTGGTGCCTCATAGAAATCAATGTCACTAAAAACAAAAAATTATATCTTTTGAATTTGTTGATAACCAAGTCGGTTTGAAATCGTTCGGGTCGTTAACGGACGACCATGTCGAAACAACACGAATCGTTAACGAGACCAACCTCATCGAAACGGTTCGAGTCGTTAGCAGGCTTAATCGAGTCCAAACGGTCTGGGTTGTTGACCGGCCCATTCGGTTCGAAATGGTCTGGTCGTTGACAGGCCCGGTCGGGTCGAAACGGTCCAGGTTGCAAACGGGATCGGTCGGATCAAAACGGTTTGGGTTGCTACCGGGCCCGGCCGGGTCGAAACTGTCCGGGTCGATACGGGACGGGTCAGGTTGAAACGGTCTGGGTTGTTACCGGCCCCGGTCGGGTCGAAACGGTCAGGGTCGTTACCGGGCCCGGTCGGGTTCAAATGGTCCGGGCCGCTACCGGTCCCGTCGGGTCAAAACGGCCCGGGTCGTTACAGGGCCCGACCAGGTCGAAACGGTCCAGGTCGCTGCCGGGCCCGGCCGGGTCGAAACAATCCGGGTCGCTACGGGATGGGTCAGGGTAGTTACCGGGCCCGGTCGGGTCGAAACGGTCCGGGTCGTTACCGGGCCCGGTCGGGTAGAAACGGTCCGGGTCGCTGCCGGTCCCGCCGGGTCGAAACGGTCCGGTTCGCTACCGGTCCCGTCGGGTCGAAACGGTCCGGGTCGCTACCGGGCCTGGCCAGGTCTAAACGGTCCGGGTCGCTACCGGGCCCGGGCCAGTCGAAACGGTCCGGGTTGTTACCTGGCCCGGCCCGGTCGAAACAATCTGGGTTGCTACGAGACGGGTCAGGTCGAAACGGTCTGGGTCGTTATTGGGCCTGGTCGGGTCGAAACGGTCCGGGTCGCTACCGGGCCTGGCCCGGTCAAAACAATCCGGGTCGCTACGGGATGGGTCAGGTCGAAACGGTCTGGGTCGTTACCGGGCCCGGTCGGGTCGAAACTGTTTGGGTCGCTACCGGTCTTGTCGGGTCGAAACGGTCTGGTTCTTTACCGAGCCCGACCGGGTTGAAACGGTTCGGGTCGCTACCGGGCCCGGCCGGGTCGAAACGGGACGGGTCAGGTTGAAACGGCCGGGTCGAAACGGTCCGGGTCGCTACGGGACGGGTCAGATCGAAACAGTTCGGGTCGCTACCCGGCCTGGCCGGGTCATAACGGTCCGGGTTATTTTCCAGGCCGATAGGGCGAACCGGTCCGGTTCGAAATGAAATACTTTAGATCCCCTAAAATTTTATATTTAAGTTTATTTTTGTTTTTTTTTTTAAATTTTTTTTATTTACTTTTAAATTTTTTATTGATATTTTATTTTTTTTTTAAATTTTAATTTATTTTAATGTGAACCTATCTTAATCCAAACCATCCATACCCAAACCCATCCGTACCCAAACCCATCCTGACCCAACCCATCCTAACCCATTTTTTTAATCTACCCATCTTGACCCATACCCATCCTAACCCAAACCCATCCTGACCCAACAACCAAACCCACCCAACCTACCCATTTTGCCACCCATAAGGGATACAACATAATACCCAATTTTTGTTTTAAATATACAAGCACTATTTAAAAAATATACGGTATAGTTTTATGTTGGCAACCATGCACGATTATACAACCTATAAAGCTTGATTTCTTGTAAGCAAGTAACAACTAGGTTTCAGGACCGAGTCCAGAACCTTAATTTATAAGGGGGAGGGGCGCAACCCATAATTGACCTGAAAACTGGGGGCCTGAAAGTGGGACTTTTAAAGCGAAGATGGAAGGTTGCGCCTGACCCTTTGCAAAACCCTATTAAGCACTACCATGCATTATGCAATTCGTATGATTTTAAACTTTAGATTTATTTTGTATTAAATGTTACCCTTGTAGATGTAATGCCTTTTCGCAATAAAGCATGCATTCCTTTGAATATTTGACTCTTGCAAACTTTTTATACATTCGCAAATCCATCCAACTCCAATATTATAACAACTTTGTTCTGAGTGAATCAAAAATAGAAAATGATTTATACACCGACTCTTTTATGATTTACTAGCTGATTACCCTGGGAGGGTCCCGGGGTTGAAAAATCTAATTTTACGTAATAACCTATTGCAAATGGCTCAAGTTAACTAATCACAAAATCTCTTAATCATTGCATGTTCATAGTATTCTAATAAGTAATAACTCATATTCCCTAATCTAAAACCTAATCAGTAATCATCTAAAGAATCACTTATGTAAGCTGCAACTATTAAAAATCCCATCACATCTCTCTAATTTCTCACATTCTAATGACTCTTATAATTCCTAACCTAATCAACTAAACAAACACTTAAGTTGGAAGTTGTAATCATTGCATCTCATTATGCCACGTGTCATAATCAAGAGATGGTTGAGGCCACCATTGAACGCCACGTCAGCAATTATCAATTCTTTCCGGGAGCGTCCCGGGGTTGAAAAATATAACCATTCTAATAATACTAATACTAATAGTAATAATTATTACTCTTGTAATTAAATAAATAAAAAATAACCTTGCTATAAGGTGACACCATGTGTTGCAGTGTTGCAGTGTTGCGCGATTCTTTCTCCTAACTTCTCTTGATGAAGTATACCTAGTAAAATTCCAATGATAACATGGCGATTGGGCTAATTTTCAACATCGTAGGTAAGAACCTGGTTTAAAAGGAAAAACATGATTAATGAATAACATGAACACTTTGTGTGTTTTTTTCCTGTATGAACGAAACCCCACAAAAAATAGTCGATTTTTCTCCGTTTTTTATATAGGACTATGGTACTCGTTGGAAAGATAATAAAACGCTCGTTAATTTGGTGTAATTTTTTTCTTTAAAAAATCCCGTATATAAAAGATTTAAACATTTAAAAATTTATGGGAGGAAACATGAGAAATAAAATTTTAAATTTAGTTTTAAATTCTTTTTTTCCTAAAATAACTCAATTTAATTTAGGGTTTTATGTTTATCTTTTTTTTAATTAAAACAGAAAATAGTTCAAAAACACTAAAATCTTTCAATTATGATGCCACGTGGCACTCTCAATGGGAGGTTGAGGCCTCCATTGCACGCCACGTCAGCATATACGTTTTCTTTTATATATATATATAGATAGATACCTGTTTTTTGAATTTTTAACAATAAAACCTCACATTTAATTAAGTTTATGGTTGAGTAGAAACTTATAAACAAAAAAAAATCTAATCAAAGTATGGTTTTGATTATTAACCAAACATTAACTAAACCGAACTAAAAACAGGCAATCTAACAAAATTAACCGACCATATTAACGCATACATTTGTTAATAAGATTAATTAAGCGATGACTATGGTTTCGGTCGAGGTTAATAACCAAACTGAACCAAACCATACATACCCTTAGAGCTAGCTACTCGCGATGACTATAGTATTTCAAACATTTTTACACTTTAATACATTCATCTTAATTACACTTTGATTGTCTCAGCTAGGGCGTATATGATGCGCAACTGCTCGAGAGCTACTCTGGATCAGATCAGTAAAAAGCTCGAACGAGCCGAGCTTGAGCTCGAGCTTGAAAAATGACTCGTTTAGTTATCGAGCTCGAGCTTTTCATACAAAGACCGTTTAGGCTCGCGAGCCAAAGCAAGCCCGAACAAAATGTATATTATTATTCTTTTATTTTATAGTATATCTACTATTTAACATTTGCGAACCAAGATTTAGCTTGTTTAAGCTATCGAAGCGAGCTCTAGCCGAGCTTTTAACTCCTTTAAAAATTTTCTAAAATTATTTCGAGCCAAACTCGAGCTCAAAGTATTAGGCTCGAACCGAGCTAAGCTTCTCAACTTTACTAATTTTTTGTTTATTTAAATAATAGTTACATTTTCTCCTTATTTTAAGGCAACTACGCCATGATTTTTAAATGATCATATTTTTTTCATAGGTTAATATTTTTCAAAAGAAAATTACATAAAAAAAACCGAACATTTTAATCTCTTTAATTTGAGTATAGTACGTAATTAACAATATCTACGAGTGATAATAACTAAAGATAGACAAAACCAAAAAAAGACAAAACCAAACCAACTGAAAAGTGAATTAAAAAAAACTCGAATTAACTTAAGATTGGTTATCGATTTTTTGTACCCTTAGGTAGCGTACGTTTCGTGGATTGCAAAGAAATTGGAATTGGAACTCCCACGAGAACCATAATATGATTAGAAATTTTGGTATGTTCGTTTCATAAAATAGAATGAAATCTCGATGGAATTGAAATGTGGATTCTCTTCCATATGTAGTTCAATTACAATTCCATCTGAATTCCATTCCATTCCCGTGAAACGAACGATACATTAGTCAACCTAAACGAAACCGAACAATTAATATACTCTTGGTTATACCTCACTTCATGTATTTATATCCCAATTTCATGTACAAATAAACAAAAAAATTAGCCAAAGTTTGGATTTGGTTATTAACAAAAAGTAACTAAACTGAACTAAAAAATGACAATCTTACAAAATGAACTGAACCAATTTACCTATTGGTTAATAAAATCAATTAATCAATGAACTTTTGTTTTGTCTAAGACTAATAATCGAACTGAATAAAATAATAAACACCCTTAGAAGTGTTTGTGTTCCCCTCTACATCCTGCAAGCACTCGGCAAGTGTTAAACACCACCTCTTTGACAAAAATAAGTTTTCAAGGGAAAAAAGGTAGAGAAAACTGTTTATCTTTAATGTTTGAGTTGGGTTCAGATTTTTGATTGATCTTAAGTTACCATAAATCCAAAGGAAACGGGGAAGTTTGTTGGAGGGAATCTTGCATGTGGATGTGCATGATTACCACATATATTTATGGAAATAAAGTAATGGGGCTACATGAGTTATAACTGTTGCATAGGATTCCTCACAACAATGGGTTTGATGATAATGATGGCCACTTTAAGCTTATTATAACCCTTTTTAAACACCAAACTACCCACTTTTTGTTTTGCTTTCAGGAAACTACCCCTAAAATCAATAGCACCCCTACCTATTTCTTCACTTGCACAGTACAACTACAACTCACATCCAATTAATGACTCTTTAACTAGAGCTATAACCGCTCTTAAAGAACAAACCACCCCATCTTTTAAAGAACAGGACCAAATAAATATGACCTGAGAAGGAACACATCAATTGAATATAAGAAAATTAAGATTTTTTAAATGTAATAATTACTTATTTTTAAAATAAGTACTTTCTATGTCGATCACACCAGACCCATTACTAAAAAGGAAAAATCATGTGACTTAATAAAGTTTCTTTTTTTTTTAATCTAAAAAACAATACTAACCAACTTTTTTAAAAACACAAATCATTTGACCAAATTTGAATTGTTAACCTCACATGTCTTACCAGCCATCAAAGTGCTATGGCGATCCATGACAACGCCAATGGAGATATGCATGAAAATAATGCAGCGATACCTTTCAACCAATGGACAGAAAACACATGGCAGTGCAAATTGAGATTTTCTAGGTTTTTATTAGGCTGGAATGGAGTAGTGCCTCCATGACCATTGCCACAGCGACATTCACCTCTTCACTAGCAGAACGAGCGCTAAGGGATGATTTTGTGGGGCCCACTTCACTTTAAACGGTTAATAACAATAATGAAAATGGGGGTTTGGGGGGGGGGGGGGGGGGGGGGGGTTTAACCCATTTTTTTTATGTTCAATGGGGGCTCCATTGAAACTCATTGCTTAGTGCTTACATATCGCTAATGTGCCGTAATAGAGCCCTAACGGCTCCATTCAATACCACCCAACCTTAAGTTATACTTTTATGTAATCACTTGTACGGTATTAAAAAAAATGAAGGGTATCCTATCCTAATGTTTTTGTTGGTCAGCAGTGTCGAATTAAAAATGAATTTAAAATTTGTCACTGCAAGCTTTATGTACTTGTACAGTACAATCACAGGATGCAGATCAGAAAGTGATGTAGCAGACTTGAAGTGTAAATGTACTTGTGGGAATTCAGTTCTGTAATAAGATACATAGGTAAGTTATATGTTTGTTTTGTTTGGGCGTCCAGTTCACTTGCTGGTCCCTTTGGTTTTTCTAATAGAAAGCTGCTGTTCATGTAAAAAGGTAACTTATAAACTAGCATTGGAAAGAAGGTATAATAATAATAAGAAGAAGAAGATAAGAGATGGACCAGAAAGTACAGATGCAGTTGAGATCAGCCAATCACAAACATGGGGACTGCTTGTGTTGACCCAATTAAGAAACGTGAAACAAGGCATAATATTGGAAAGCTACCTATGCCTCATGTTTGTTCATTATCACCTCCCCCACACTACCTACTAAAGGCTACCCATACTAAAGGATGTCATGTTCCTTCTGAATATTAATCTTCATTTTTTTTTCAATTTTAAATAAAATGAAAATCAAAATATAATTATGCAAATTCGACACGTTTATGTTTAATCTAGTTTAAAAATGTAATTCCTATGAGAAAATGATACCCGCGATTTGTATACGTTTAGAGGACTTTTTTGACTTGAAAGTAGTCGGAACGTTCCTTGTTTGCAGCCTCGACGTCATCGGGGGATGCAACAGCTACAACGACACCTTTATCTTTGATAGCATCAATTGCATTTGCAAATTCCTTGAAGTCATTTAAGCTGTCAAAAATAGAAAATAAAAAGTAAAAAAGATAAGTATGGCCTACAAATACAATATGCAACTAAGTTCAGAAAAAAAGTTTATATAAAGCGTACTTTGTTGATAGAATCTCCTCTCGTCTTACTAGTCTTTCTTCTTCTGTAATTTCCAGCAAGTATCGTAGCAAGCTGCAAAAACCATTTTATTGTAACTGAATTTAGATTTTGCAATCATATTTGACGCAATACTTATTAAAAAGAACAAATAAACGCCAGTTACTAACCTGCTATATCCTTTGGCATCGGGTAATTGGTATGAATCTACATCACCAATTGTCCCAATAATTGCTTTTGTAAGAGTATCATTATCCATTTCCATTTGACGTAGGAAATCACCAGTACCATCATAAATATCCAGTGTCTTCAGCAAGTTAGGATCCCGATAGGATAAGAATGAAAATACTCCTGTTTACAACAATTGGTTAAAAAAGCCGGATCCACATAACAGAATTTTACTTGAATTGTACCTGAATGTGTGTCGAAATCACAGAAGCCTCCATAAGCCCCACCACTAACTCGGACACGATCCCACAACCAAGTGTTACTTATGTGTTTAGATATAACATATGCACTCCCCTTAAGTTGATAGCCAATATCATACAGATTTGCAGCTTTTCCAACATAGTTGACCTGTAATCATGATAATAATAAATCAACTTTAAATAATGAGAAAATTAGTAGAGAGATTCATTTTTAGAAGTATAAATAACCTGAGTAGGTATCACTATTGCTTCATTTATTGACGAAATTCGTGCATTCCAAGAAGCTGGTGTGATGAGAGAAGTACTTGGGAGCAGATCAAGAAATTTCTCAACGGTTTTTTCTGAGTTTGTAAGGTTTTTCCCATCAGAGGTAAGATTCACAAGGCAGCCTTTCTTTGAGAGAAGGGTTTTGCGGATCTCTTCAAGAGATGAGGAAATTCCACTCCAGTCTTGTTCAACTTTCTCTTCAAGATTTTTCAAAAATTCCAGGTAACTGCAAGTATGCTAAATGTTAATCCCATAGCATGTTTACAGCTGCTGCAAAATATCAAGAGAAAAGCTAGAGGTGGCAAGATGGGCGGGTCAGGCAGATTGGGTAATGGGTCAACAGGTTTGTGTTGAAATGGGTCATCTTGTCCCGGGTCATGTTGGGTTGGTCAGCAAATATGTTTTGGTCCACCCTTTTGTTCTTTCATTAAAGAAGAAAACAATCTAGGAGGTTGCACAATTGAACATGACTTTGGGTGGCTTTCAAACCGTTAGATCCGGCCAACCCATTTGACCCATCCCCTTTATAGCCAAATCATAGTGGAACAGGTATGCCTTTCTTCGTACATGATTTTTTTTGTCACCTTATTTTTCTCATCAATAGGTGCCTTCTTGAGTATAGTTACTTATGTAAATAAGATAAACAAAGCAACGCATAAATAAACTCAAAAAAATTATAATCCAACCTGATACCACCCATTTGTTCACTGATCCACCCTGCACTGTTTAACTTTGCATCCATCCTTGCAGCTGCAACACCATGACCACTGCCCCTTAATCGGTTCTACAGACACAACATTTTCCAATGTTAGACCACATTTGTACAAATAGCCGTTGTGATAAACTGATAACTGAAATAACCAGACTCTAATTAATACCTCCATTCTAGCTTTGCTTTGGGAGACAAACTGCTTGAAGCGCTTTTGGTCTGCAAACTGGACATCTTGAAGAATGCAGTTGACCTAAAATAGTAGTTATAATCAAATAAAGAATGCACACTGCAAATCTATGAATTTTGGTATATCTAATATTTTGGTCCCAACCAATCAGTAGGATGCGCATACCAGGTTAAAAAGATCTTCAGTGCGTGATGACATGGCTTTGCCTCGAACAATAATATGACTAATAGGAGTATCTGATCCCCGTTTTGATGAAGTGAAAGGGAATACGGATATTCCACCTGTCTTCCTTCCAATTAACTGGTTTAGCTGCACAAAGTCTAAGTCTTTTGTACCCATCTCCAGCAATGATTGACTGTTGACCAATATGTTGTTAACATACTAATGATCAGAAAATTGGAAAAGAAAAACAAAAGCATGTGTTATGATATCTAAGATCACTTTTTTTCTTTATTCTTTGGCTCATTGGCTGCTGCCTATTGTAATATTTTTTTTTTTTATTTTGCATAGTCATCACATAACTTGACCCCAAAGTGACTTATTTTATTTTACATATCATTGTCTGAAATCAACCTCAATTGTGTCTTGGGTGAAGAAACTGAAGCATATAAAATTCCTAGGTAACAAAATGACAATTCACCACCATGGTGAATAATGAAATCATCCACAATTTGTCTGCACTAAATTAGAAATATGATGTCATTCTATATTTTCAGCACTATCCTGAGTAAGGGGAAAAATAACATAGAACTATCCCAACAATGTTGGGATATAGTATACGTACTTTATGTCCCTTACGGTATACAAACTTTTAATGAATTTACAACACTAATTAAATTCTTACGTATGGGGGCTCCTTGTTAGAGAGGGAAAGGGTTAGCTACAAATAAACAGGTCCTATATTTGTTTGGTTTTCCAGAAGATAAGCTTGATTTGGATTCATTGCCCTTATATCGGTTCATAGTGGTTTCCTTTGGGTATGTTTAGATAATTGAATTCCATTAGGGACAGCCAGTGGTTGTAATGGTGAGGGTTTATGGAGGTGGTGTGGAAGACGAAGTAGCGGATAGGTCATAGGTGGAAGACGAAGATGATGAACAAGAAGATAAAAAGCTTGTGGTGAAATCTTAAGTTATGGCAAAAAAATTCACAAGGATGATCTTTTAAGTAACAGCTATTAGTATTAATATGGTGACAGAAACTTGAGTGATAAACCCTTTAAATGTAGCAACATAAACTAAACTTGAGTTATAAACCCTTCAAATGTAGTAACATCTTACCAGAAGAGTGGAACCAGAGGAAGGAGTTCCTGCTTTAGTGAACTCATATCAAATACTATTTCAGTGTAAAGGACATCATTTGTGAACAGATCATGCTTCAAGACTTTTACTCCATTGATATCTCCAACCTAAAATTGCCAAAGATTTATAATCATAAAGTCATAAAATCGAAACATACTGCTTGGACGGGCAAATTGCATAAAAAGGTTGCCAACTTTGGTCAAATTTCTATTTTATGTACCCAGCTCTTTTTAGAACAGAAAAACCATCGAAGTTTCAGAAACTTTGATTTACATGATCATTTAAGTTGATCAATACCCAAGTGCCACTTCAAAGAAAAAAAAAACAGCTTCGGGTCAAAATTTCTGCTATATCATCATTTATTATCACGCCCCGCTTACGGTGTGCGCATATAATGTATATATGTGTGGCCCTTGGGGGGCAAAAGTAAAGTTGCACTAGTTTTAACGTTATTTTACTAATTTCGTGAAAATAACCTTAAAAACGACGGACGGTTAATCATGCATCATGTGGTGGCGTTGATAGCCAAAAGACAAAGGGGTACATGCACTGATCGGGCTTGTCCCGATTGCTAAGTGTTTTGTGCCTTATGTCCAATGCTTGATACCAAACCACATCGAGCCGGGGGTCTCACTGGAAGCAGCCTCTCTATTCTTAGGGGTAGAGGTAAGGCTGTCTACATCTTACCCTCCTCAGACCCTACCTTAGCTTTGCTATAGGTTGGATTAACTGAGTACGATGATGATGATGATCATCATCATCATTTATTATCAAGGTTACCTATACGAGTAGATGGATAACCTTAAATCATTTTCAAGTTTCATTTTTCCAGGGTTCTTATTAATTAGTGAAAGCTTTAATTTTGGTCTCAAATTTCAACGATAGAGCAACCTCTCTGTCCCCAAGGATAGAGGAAAGGTTTTCCTCCATCCCATTCTGCCATACCCTACAAAGTACCAACATTTTTTTTAACGTCCAACGAAAGCCCGGTCACCCGCGTAAACCCAATGGCAAAAGGCCACCCACGCCCGCGAACGCAGACGGCGCTGGTGACCCGGCCCGCCACCCTTCCAGAGGAAACCCACCACTCGAAGGCCCATTGTGGTAAAACCTCTTGCTCGACCTAGAATAAATTTGCTCTAGATGAGACTCCAACCCACAACATCCACATTGGAAGGTCATGGGGCTGCCACTCCACCAAAGGGTTATTGGCATATACCCTACCAACATACTGGGTATGTTTGTTTGTTTGATTAGTTGAAAGCTCAAAATTTCTGGCAAAAAAAAGCTGGTTACCAAAAAGAGAAATCAAACCGAAACATGATCCCCTTGTATGGATATAGGACCCTTTTGGGAAAATAAATTACAACATAAAGTTACCTCAATGGGTATTTGAATAGGTTTTGTGGGAATGTCTTGCAGGGAGAGGCTTGGAACAGCTTTCAGAGCTTCTGGCGGGTCAGGAGTTTCTTGCTTCAGTTTTAGCTCATGTGTCATACGTGCCAACTCAGCAAGATCTTCCTCAGTCATGCTTTTTTTAAGTTTCTCTAAATTTTCCCTCTCTACTGCTTCATCTTGAGAAGCTTTCTCTGGATCAGGCTGATGAACAGTACATATAAATCAATACCTTCAAACATAATAATTAATCAAAAATTAAACAGTACCTGCATTTCAATCGTTACACGGTGTGGATTATTTAATATATATTTCTCTATCAATGGAGCAAATACTGCTTTAGATCCTTCCTTTTCAATCTTAGCTTTCAATGCTGCTAGAGGTTCTTGGTATTTCAATGGTTCAAATGGATCCATATCATAAATCCACTTCCCCTGCAAACAAAAGAAATAAAAAAAAATACACATGAGACTTGAGTTCCATAAACAACTGAATTAGTCCTGGTAGTAGAGCTCAACTTACAACAGCACGAAGCATCAAGGCAAGTCCACGAGGAAAAGATCCAGTATTGTTTTCTCTAAGAGAAAACTCAATTGTGTTCATGGAAGCTTCCACTGCCTCCATGTTGAAACCCTCATTTGCTAACTTTTCAAGTGTGTCCATGATCAAAGTTTCAACTTGTTGAATGTTTTCTTCAGAAACATTCTTTAATCCAATGCTAAACTGAGGCTGAAGAAGTTCATCTTCCATTCCACCACCGACAATGGCATCTCCCAAACCACTTTCAAGCAAAATTTTCCTTAGTGGAGATGCAGGAGTTCCCAACAATAAATGATCAAGAAATCCAAGTGCAAGTTCAGTTTCTGTATCCAAAGGCTCATCAGAGAGCAACCAGTTAAGGCATACCATGTGATTTTTCTTCAAATCACCACCTTCTGCAGCGGGATATTTCTCAACAACTCTAACTGGTTTTGAAAACAGTTTTTGTGTTTCAATTTTTGATTCATTGCGAGCTGGACTTGCATCAAACATATCCAGGTATTCTGTTTGGAAACAGGGTTATTAGTAAACCAAAATAAGGATCCATTTCACATAAATTAAATGAAAACGTAATTAATCATCCATGAGAAAGTTGTACCGCTTAAAATGCGTAGGCGCTCGTTTGCATCATCATCTCCATAAAACCAAATCCTGGCATTGCTTGGATGATAATACTTGCGATGAAAATCCTGTGTATTTATATTTTAGTGTACAGGAAGTACTTAACATGATGGTAATTAACAGAAATACTATCAATAACAGAAGGTTAAAAAAAGAACCCTTCAGAAAGGAATAAAATAGTTCAGAGAAAGGACCAAAAACGAAAATACACCTTGAACTCTTCAAATGTGAGTTTGGGTATAACTTGGGGATCACCTCCACTGTCAACACCATATGCATTGTCTGGAAAAACAGCCTGCAAAAATGATAATGTGGCATCAGCCATGATGTTTGAGGTGTAAATGCTTTAGAAGATAATGAAAGTAATGAAACAGTCAAACAGCTGCTTAGAGAGAAAACATAAATAATAAGGGTAAAGGTTTGACAACAACATATCACGTAGCTCATAGTTTTACAGACAAGACCATGGCGTGTTATTAAAAATCAATCAATCGTACCCAGTATAATCCCACTTATAGAGAGACTGCTTCTTGTGAGACCCCCAACTCGAACGACATTTCCACATATACGAGTCATAGAATATACATATGCACATTCCTAGGTAAAAGATTGTAAAAGATTGCAGAGAAACATGTTGTACTAGAAAATATACTTAGTAAGCGAACAAACACACATTAGAACACCTTAAGTGATAACATGCACAATACTTTAAACAGCAAACAATACATAGTACATAAAACGCAACACCACCTAAAAGTCATTAACCTTAATCCTACGTCTCCACGAACTCCTATCCTCGACCATGTCCTCAAAAAGGTGTACGTCTAACAAATCCTTTCTAATTTGCTCCTCTCAAGTTAATTTCAGTCAGCCTCTACCTCTCCTCCCCTCCACAACGAGACTTTCAACTCTCCTAACCATGGATGTCGCTTCTCTCCTCCTTACATGCCCAAACCATCTCAACCTCCCCTCCCTTATCTTATCTGAAATACTAGCTACTCCCAACCTCCCTAAAAAACTAATTTCTTATCCTATCCATCCTAGTGTTCCCACACATCCACCTCCTGAAATACTAGCTACTCCCAAACTCTCCTACCATGAATGTCGCTTGTCTCCTCCTTACATGCGTGTTATTTAAAAGTACAAGATGTGTTTATAGATAATATTATAACTTGCTAACATTTAAACACTAAAATACAAGGTATTCTCCTCATCACTAGTCAGATTTCTTCAATCGATGGTCTAATTCAAACACTCAAACCCACTGCAATCACCGTCAAATTTGTTCAAATACTGGTCAATTAAATAAGGCGCCGCAACAAACCACATCATGCGATACGCACATCATGGAATCGCATTGCGCAATGTGATCTCATCACAGCATCATGTGATGACGCCCATTATGTGATCCTGATTCCTGATGTGTGCATTTTAAAACCAAGGACCGTAGATTAATCAAAAATTATAAGTAGCATAGCCATAAAGTTTTATTGAAATAAAAAACATGGATTTATCAAAGCTCCTCAGCTTTGCACAGGTGGATAGAGAAACCTCTACCTAGTTAATACATCAGTTATTTTTATTTGCACAGAGAATGTTCCCACTTCCCATGACTCATAGATGTAACCTTCTAAATACTTGGGTAGCCTTTTTTACATCATCCCTATAACTATCAATCTAGCTACTAACATGAAGAAGTGTTAACAAGTACGCATTTCTTTGCAAGTATAATCAGTTGACTACTACAAACCACATATTAGAAATCATAAGATTTACACAAAATAGTGTGTGAATTATTGGACATACAACATTTCTGAACATATACTTCAATACTTATCTTGAGCAAAAACTTGTCTTCCATGAAAAAAAAGTAGTCTGTTATTTCAATTCTATGACCCTTACAAAACACAGAAATGCAATACAAATGACAGAACATAATTGGAGATACAGAAGCGAATTACAAGAAAAGCAAAGCATAAACGTCTTTATATCTTCTACTTTAGTGAAGACAAACATACAAATGCCTAGATTCTATCCAACAACAACAACAACGAAACCTGGTGCGGTTTTAATACAAAAGGGATAAAAAAGTAGATTATGCTTTTATGAGTTATAACTTATAACTCAGGCATATAACCGAGAAATATTAGATATCAGATTTACCTGCTGAGATGTTCGGCCTAATATGTTATCAGGCTGGGAGTAAACACCTTTCATCTCGTTGAATACAACACCTGAAAGTAGCATTATAAAAGATGAAGACCACAGATATGCATGCCACTTTCAATTTCTCAAGGTATCAGATTAGCATGCTCATGATAGTAACATATAAAATAATCCTAAGAATATAGCACAACAAATATCTCTATAGTAGTAAACATCATGAATCAATACATTACAAAATTTGTTAACATAGAAAAAAAAAGTTCATATTCATATTGACCTTTATAAGTTATCTCTTCTGAGGGGTCGTTCAGCTCATAATGCCAACCCTCTTGTTGAAATGTCTGAATGTCCTCCACGCATTTGGGAAAGAACACAGCATCCAGATATACATCAACCAAGTTATAGAAATCCTACACAACAAATAAAAAAACATTATGAAACCAGATCCAGTAGAACCCTAAACTATGCCTATTTCCAATAACTTCCGACATTATTTTAACCTTAGTGTTTGTAGATGCAACAGGATAGCATGTCCTATCAGGATATGTAAATGCATTAAGAAAAGTATGCAAACTCCCCTTCAGTAGTTCAACAAATGGTTCTTTTAAAGGGTACTTTCTTGAACCACACAGGACACTGTGTTCCAATATGTGAGGAATTCCAGTTGAATCTTTCCTGCAGTTGAATGAAGCGAGTCAAGTGACAATTAGTATAACATACTAATACCATAAATAATCTGGTACTCATATGTATATTATAAGACTATGTGTTGGGGCTAGAGGTGAGCCGTGACTTTATCGAATAATATTGTGCCATGTAAGCGTCGATGTAGCACTGGCTCGCGGCCGCGGGTTGATCGCTTGATCCCGTTGTGGGTCAAGGTGAGCGGGTGTTTTTTTACCAACAACAACAACAAAACAACAACCTTACCCAGTAAATCCCACAAAATAGCACAGCTAAGAGTAGGGTCTGGGGAGGGTGGGATGTAGGCAAACCTTACCCCTATCCTTGCGGATAGAGAGGCTGCTTCCAGAGAGACCCCCGGCTCGGCAAAAAAAAAAAAAAAAAAAAAAAAAAAAAGACCGGTAAACTACACTAAAAAAAACTAATTAAGGGATACTACAATTATATTTACTACACATTTATTTATAAACATTAAGATTAAATAAAAAGAAAAATACATTGCATTACTAAAAAAACATTACACTAAAAAAAACAATTACAATAAAAAAAAAGAAGATTACACTAAAATTAAAAAAAAAAAAAAACCATTACATCTAAAAAACTAACGTAAGGTAAAGGTTGAGCGTAACATTTGCCACGCCGAAACACGGTGAAAGTTGTGCCCAACCTCCGAGAGGTACTCCAAGTGGGTAAAGGCGAGGAGCACGTCTTCTTTTTCCCCGGGGAGATCTCTCTTCACCTTTCTGTACGCGATTTCAAAGTTTTTAGACTTCGACTTCAAATCCGCGTACTTGTGAGAGATGGAGTCACAAGTACGGTTGGTACCCCCAACAAGGGTACCAAACTCGGCTAGGACCTTGTGCCACTGCGGTCCGCGTACAAGACCCAGGCTTGTTGAAGCACCGTCACCATGCACTGGGTTGTACGCGATGATCAGTGCTAGTTCTTCCTCCTCGGTCCGTTGCACCATGATGATTGAAGTTGGTTTTGAAGATTGAGGGTAATAAATGAAATTAGGTAAAAAAATTAAAAAATTTTAAATTTCAAACCTTTGAATGCCCGCTAACGGGCGCGAGCTGGCTCGCCTACACTCGCTCGCGGCAGTGTTCACGTGGGGGTGTTATCATGGTCGCAAACCACCAGGTTGTGGCTCGCGGCAGCTGGCTCGCGGGCCACAACACACAGTTTAATAAACATTCTAAAGTTGCATGATTAGAGCATTCACAGTAGCTTCTTCATAAATATGTGAGTGAGACCTCCATAATTTGTAAGTGGTTTTTAGTGATTGTGAGTAGAGGAGAGAGAAAATGTTACTGTTTATCAGTAAATTTGGAGGAACCACTATTCATCCTCCATAATTTTTTAATACTTTTGAAAGTTGTTGTGAGTAGAGGACTGAGAAAAGGTAATGATAAAAGTATAAAAAAATATTATTAAATAGAAAAGGAGAGAGAAATATAGTGATATTTACTGTAATTATAGAGATGAAGATGGAGCGGCTACTGTGAATGCTCTTAGAGCATAGATTGCCAAATTATATGTTCCACAAAGAATCCCATTTATTGGTGGCAAAATGTTCTCAAATTTATGAATCACGCATTGCAACATAATATGTACTTATTATTCACTAAAATAATGCATAATGTACTGTTAAGTTTAAAACAAATCGAATATATTGCACAATTGCTTTACGTTGCAACTTGCAACTCTTAAATCCGATAAAACTCCATATATGTTGCAACATACCATCCAATCCTAATGTATGAGTGAGAACTGAGATACATTTTATGAAGTAACAAGAAAGCTACCATTCCCGCCAAACCAAATCCTCGTTTTTCCTCTTCGTTTGGTATAAGAATCAGCAATAGGAAAGGGTGAAAATGTTTTGGCTACCACATATATACTTAATCAAATATTGTACAATCTAAGATAGAACAAATAAAGCACTAATGGTCTAATATCGTATAGACCATTCAGCTGCTTCTATTAACAATGCACAACTCATGAACAGATGCACAACAGTCTCCAGATTCTGAAAAAGAAACTTACGGAGGAGTTCTGAAAACCACGCCAAAGACCTTGTTCTCGTCGTCATTTAACACAGACATCACTTCACAACCGGTCTTCTTATGCTTAAACAATATAGCCGTCGACTTACACTCAGCGATAAACTGCTCAGATACCTTCTCAAACCCAAGCTTCTCAGCAACATCTTCATGAGAACCAGTAGCATCTGCAAACAAGCAACAAACCCTAATAATCACCTCAGCAGTTCAAACAAGCACCTAGAACAACCTAATCCAACAAATTAACCGATAAAAAAGATCATACTCCCTCCGTGATCATAAATAAAAACCTAAAACTTCATCTCCAAATTCTAAGTTCAAACATTACAAACATCAACTAACAAAACATTTCCAAACCAATTAACAATCAGAAACAACTAATACTGATGTAATATTTGCAACAAACTCTACATAAATTTTCAATCACAAAACAATTAGGGTTGTAAACGAACCAAACGTTCAACAAATAGTTCATTAACCGTTCGGCATGAAGTTCGTTTGACGTTCGTTTAATAAATGAACAAACACGAACAAGAAATTTCGTTCGACAAGTTAAACAAACGAACATGAACTGAGGTTGTTTATGTTCGTGAACGTTCAATAATGTGTTCCTTTATGTTTGCTCGTTTTTGTTCTTTGTTCCTCTGTGTTCGCTCGTTCATTTAATGGTTTTTTTTTATGTTAAAGCTTGACAAACTTCTTATGTGTTGCAGATTTTATTTTAAAAATGAATATATATCTTACGCTTGTGTTAATATAGGTTCATGAACATTTATTTGTGTTTGCTTACGTTTGGTAAGTTTTCATTAATAGTTCATATAACATGTTCATTTCCTTAATGAAGGAACACAAACAATAAATCTCGTTCGTGAACCGTTCATGAACATAGGGGTGAGCAAAAACCGAAACCAAACCAAACCAAACCGAAAACCTAAATAGTTAACTCGGCCAATATATCGGTGATATATCACCGATATCTCGGTTATCGGTCATCAACCGATATATTGGTACCGATATTTTGACCGATATTTTGTACCGATATTATCGGCGATATTGGCCGATATTTGACCGATATATCATCGATATTCCCGATATTGGTGTTTTTCTTCTTAGTTCTTACATTTTTCTTACTTCTTATAGTTGTTATTACTTTTTTATTACGGCTCCAAGTCTTAATTGTTAATAGTTAATGTTAAGTATTAGTGTTTGAGTCTTAACAAGTTCCCACTTGCTACAATTGTTAGTGTTTTGCAAGTTGTAAAAAGGTTAATTTGTTAATGGTAGGAGAGTATATTGAATTGTTAGTGTTAAATTGCTACATGTATGAATTTGCATGATATAAAAATTGCCGATATCCCACGGATATCTCACTACGATAACCTATATCTCAAATATCGGTCCTTCACCGATATCCGATATTTTACCGCATTAACTGCTTAGCCGAAAACCAACGAACCGAACCGAAAAGCGGTTGTTGGTTTTTTTGTACCCTCAGTTAATCTAACAAACCTTTCATATTTTCATATATTTCTATCTTTCAAACCTTCGTTTCATGTTTTATATCTCCATTTCATTATTTATGCCTCCATTTATTAACGTATTTATATACCTCTATTTCATGTATTTATTCACCTATTCATGTATTTATGCATCTATTACATGTATTTTGAATCTTTAGTCCAAGTTCGGTTTCGATTATTAACCGAAATTAACCTAACCTAACCTAACCTAACCTAACCTAACCTAACCTAACCGAACCGAACAAACCGAATAACCCAAAACCAAATCGTTAGTAAAATAGAATAACTGATAACTTGAGTTACGGTTTCCATTAAGGCACATAACCGAAACATAACATAACAAAACATTTGAAGGAAATTAATATTCGAAAATCCAGAATTATCCTAAAACCAACTAACAGTACTAACTAATAATCCTAGTGTAAGATTTGCAACAAACTCTACATCGACTTTCAAAACGAAAGGATAATAATAATAATAATAATAATAATAATAATAATAATAATCAAACCTGGAGAGAACTGAGGAGATGACGTGGCAATAGCTCGGGTAGTGGTTAAAGGTGAGAAACGAGTACCAAACTGGAGTCGAGAAGGTAAGGCGGTGGATATGTAACGGAAGTGGTGACGGAGAGGGGAACGACGGTGGATATTATTGGGGATAAGACGGTGGCGATTGGAGGAAAGACGACGGGAGAAGGTTCGAAGACAGGCGTGTGAAGTAGAAGATAAAGAGCGAAGAAGAATGGTTCGCTCCATTGGTAATGGAGGTGAAGAGAAGGATAAGTGTGAGGTGGTGGTTACACAGGGGAGGTTGGTGTAGCTCATATGTATGGTGGTGTGTGGTGTCTTGGAGGAAACGTTACAAGGGTTTTTGTGGTGTTTTTTATTTTGTTTTGGGTTTTTTTTTTTATGGTTTGTGTGGAGTTTTATTTGGTTAAGGAACTAAAATATCAATGTATTGTTACATTTTTTATTTTTTATTTTTTTGGTGTTTGTTTTTTTGTTTTGAATCACAATAGTAACGTTCCTTAACCTGGTGGTAGTTTGACTAGACGTTGATAACATTTTAGTATTGAAAGCTTTTGTGTCTTTTGATGATCTCAGTATCTTACATTTGTTATGCAACACTAACCGTGTGTGCATTTGCCTTAACTTGTTGCAGAAGTGTTTGTATTTTATCGTGTTTGTAAATTTAAAGCTTGAAATTGTGTTAAAAGTCGGCCTAAGATAGTTAATATTTCTATGCACGTCTCGAAACGTCATTGCTAAATAGGATGAATGTATTCAACAAAAGCAATTGATTTTATAAACCAGATCAGACAGTTTCAAAACTAAATTAACTTTTAACGCATCTAATTTGTCATACCATCAAATTCCACCTGCGAGGTTTTACCGCGAGGCACATGACATACCAGGATCCAAGTCAACGGTCACAATAAACGACAACTATATGATATGAAAACGACGTAATAAATCATCACACAGTTTAAAGTCTGTGATACCCCGCAATTTCAGGTTCTCACTTTAACTAAACTCAAGTTACATTCCTTGCATTCTACTTAACTAGGGTTAGCTAGATAGGTCACACGTTGCACAGTTATAGGTTAATAAATGCATGAAGTGGTAATTCGAGGAATTACCAGACTGTATACATGAGTAGTGAACCTCGGACGTTGGTGAACGATGAAATTAAATAATTGTGAATTAATTGATTGAGATTGATTGCAATTATGTGCTTCTATGAAACTCTGTGAAACTATATGCAAACTGTATGTGATTACGTGAACTTAAACCGAATACGTTAATAAAAATCATAATAGGTGGACCATTAGGATGGTTGGGGTCTTAACACATGGGGTTACACTTATTATGGTCCAAAATAGCGAAAGCATCGACGAAAACACGTTGTACAACGAAGCAGGCCACCTGATGCGGGCCGAAGAGGAGTGAGCGGCCGCAAACTCCCTCCGAGCGGCCGCACGCGGATGACAGACTCAACCAAACCGACTCAAAACACTATTTAAGCAACCTTAAGCCTCTTGTATCTCCTAAAATCAACCCTGATCGCCCCCTACTGCCTAGTTACGAAAATATTAACCCCAAACACCTGCTAAGGCTCAAGAACATTGATCGGGAAGCTTGGAGAGCATTCGGTTGATAGTTTTGAAGTGCTTGCGGTATAACATTCAATCTCTTGTGTTTTAATCTTCTTTAATATGTTATTAAAACCTTATAACTAAGTTTGTCCATGTCTGAAACGTTTTCATAAAGATTAAAACTTGAGGTTTATAAAGATTGAATGGGTTAAACATAATCTTATGCGATTAGTAATTGATAGGTTGCATGTTGTGCATGTTTACAATGTTTAGATCTTTAGGGTTTATGGTTTTGCATGTATTATGATAGGTTCTGATCATGTTAGGTCCTATGAATGTTTTATGATGGTTTTTGATTATCGTTGATCGATTATATGCATACATGAGTAGTTTAAATAAGAGTTTATGCATGATTAAAATCTGGACAGAATGTTTGGGTCGACTTGTAGGGTCTGTTACATGACTTAAACATGTGGGTTTTGATGATTTCTTTGCATGGTTGTATTATAAATGGTCTTAGATTTTCATAATGGGCAAAATCGTCTGATTTGGACGTCGTTTGATAAGTTTTTGGAATTTTCTTTGATTAAAGGTCATATCAGATTTTCGGATTAATAAACTGGGTCCAACTTTAAAAAAATCATAGCTCGAATTTACAAAGAATTAAGTTATGAAATTTGGACGGTAGGTCAACATTGGAATAACTTGGCTTTTCCAAGTAGATTCATCCCGTTTGGATGAATACACGATTTTTGGGAATTTTTCTACTAATCTGATCAGTTGTGTGTATTTTCTGAACATGGCTGTGTTGCGTGATTTTTCATAATTTTTGTGCAAGGTTTTATCACAAACTAAAAATATGGGTTTGTCCAGTAGACCCTCTGGAATATTTAGTAAAATTTTGGGAGTCTAACTCAGTGGATAAGTATTTTTAATAAATTAGTTTTCATGGCGCATAATCTATCCTAAAAACGCAGATTGTGTATTGTGTGTTTATGTGACTATTTGGAGTCTTATGTGGTATGTATTTGACATGAACTTGAATGGACATATATGAGAGACATATGAAGTGTAAAACTGATGATAACCAACATATTCACTGACGGGTCCGTAGGGTTTACTTATGCATGTAGAATCATCAGGTGTCACTTACACGGTTTTGAACTTTTAAGCGTCTTGGACAAACGGGTTATATGGTGTAATGATATTACACATATACTCACTTAGTGACACATGTAATAGGGAGTCGGTAGCACACCCTACTTTGGAAGTTTGGATTTACTTGCTTGCATACTAAGGTGAGTTTCACTACTTTTTCTCAAAGCATGCGTCTCGGGTTGAGACAACTTTGGTAAATGTTTTCTAGTCCGGATCGGGACTACTCAGACAATGACTCTTTGGGAGGGTCCAACAATGACTCCTTGTGTGAGTCCGACAATGACTCTTTGGGAGAGTCCGACATGATTCCTTGTGTGGATCACACTTTTATCGGTTTAAAACTTTAACGGTCCTTTGTGAACTAAACACTCTATCACTGAAAGTCCTTACATATTATTGGGTTAATCGTTGGAGGCGAACGGGGTATTAGTTGATAGCGCTATTAGGTTGTGCAGCAACCTCATGCTTGCGGTGCCGGAGCACGGGCATGAACTTCTGACCACATTTGTTTTGCTAGTGTTGATAGACACTAGTCACTAAGGCAGTTTAACGTATGTTAACACATTTCTGAAGGTTCCCAATAAGCACATGTTTAGTTACAATGAGTGGGCTAGCTACCCCTGACACGCTTAAACTGATGACACTTGAACTTTGGGTTTTCGATTACTTTATACTTGTTATCCAAATTGTGAACTCACCGACTTTATGTTGACACACGTTAGCATGCTTTTGCAGGTAATTAGGTATGGAGCACGAGTAGGGCATGCATCATGTAGTGTCATGGGAATATGAACACTTAAACTACTTTTGAATATTTAACTATTTACTTATGGTTTTGGGCGCGGTGTTTTGCGCATACTTTTACTTAACTGTTCTACTATTTCGCTTCCGCTATTACTTAATTGGTTTGGTTAAACTTTTAAACTTGGTTTTACAACAACGAACTAAATGGTTTGGCATTTAGAGTCGTTCATGTGACTTATGACTGAGGGTGTGACAAAGTCTAACCAAAACGATACAACGGAAGCAATTTAAAAGTTTACAAAACCATGAAACCTAATGTAAGTAATTCAAATAGTTTGAAACCAAAGTTTGACAATATGCAAGACAAATGAGACTTCGTGCGACTCCGGTGCGCCTAGTCTCGCTGCTACCTTAGCGACCTGAGAAAACATGCTATGTTAGTCAACACATAAAGTGCTGGTGAGTTCACAGAGTTTAAAGTTTTTCAAAGTAAGTAAACGTTAGAAAACCAGACCCAACAATCCTTACATCTATTCCTGATGCTAGCTAGACAACGTTAGTAAGTTGCCTTTAATACCCGCCACCGGTCATTACTCGGTATCGTAAGTTATATAGGACAAATATGCACTCGTCCGACCTCCATTCGACCCTAGTGGGGCTTGTCGGGTCTAATAAACCTATTCATACTTTCCCCGCTATGTATTTACATATTCATGGTTCACAAGCTAGAAATGACTTAAGATGAAAAGTCGCCTAGTACCCATGTGATATAATGTAATACCGTGGTCTAAAAAGTTAGGGTTTATCCAGCATGTTTCTCTCCCGAAAATGAAAATAATAAAAGTGGAGCTGTGAAACTCACCTTAGGTTGTGTCTTCAAGCAAGTAATAAACCAGGCGTGTTATGGTAGTCCCGGCTACTGGAAACCTACCATAGATAATCTATAAGTTGTTTAACCGATGATACGTTTGTAAAAGCGTTTAAAATTTGACACGGCCATACAAGACCCGACATCCCGTTGATGACCCGTTATTTTAGTTTAACAAGCATATATAGTTCCCATACAAGTAATGCACATAAAACACTTGATTTATACAAAAGATTCACAAAATTTCACGTTTATGCGAATGAGAAATATTTTCCTCTCATTCGCGCCAACGGCCATGCGAATAAAGAGTCTTTCCTCTTATTCGCACCCTCGACTGTGTGAATGAGAGCTCATTTTCACTCTTCAGCTGATGAGCTATTTGGACGAACAAAACCCTTAAAATCCGATTGAAAACCCAACGAATCATAACTAAACCCTGCAGTAACATCTATCTAACCTAATAGCATGTTATCACACCTAATTCAGTCATCAATTCATTCATTTTGCATACCAAATCACATATTTCCCAAAATAGCAAATTATGGAGATGTCAAATCAATTGCATGAAAAGTTTACCCAAAATGGTAAGTATTAAAATCAATCTAAAAACTTCATTTTCCATATTATCTAACATAGATTAAATTATAATAATGTGATCCTAACATGTTATTATCATCATACTCATGTTACAAACCCTAGATCTATAACATAAACCCTCCAAAATGGGTCAAAGTTCACAAAACTTCAATCAATCATTCCAACATCACCTAATCATGTTTCTAAGCAATCTCAAATTATTTAAATGTCATTCTATTATCATTCTATCAATACAAAATACAAAACCCAAAATTATATGGTCACCAACATCATCTAAACTTGTGTCCTTATAAGAAAACTCATTATTTAGGTCTAAATCTTGTTTAGAAAGGTTTTTATTTAGGAAAACACCTAGAAATCAGATAGGGACATTTAAGGTGTATCAAAACACATAAAAATGTAATGAAAATGGTTTAGATGATTAACACACCTTGAATCTTCACTTAATATTGTTTATAAACTTGATTTGGCTTAAGAATCTAAGAAATAAGGGCAAAAACTCATTTCTACGGGTTGGGGTTTGTAAGAGAGAGCTTGGAGGCGAGTTAGGATTGTGAAATAATGAGAATGAACCAAAGAGATGCTTATATAGTCTGTTCTCATTCACACCTTCATAGGTGAGAATGAGAAATTTTGTCTCTCATGCGCACCTTCATAGGTGAGAACGAAAAATTATGTATCTCATTCGTCCCAACAATCCAAAATGACACTTGAAACATATATTATCATACAATTCACATATACACGTATTCATAAGTTGTTAATTGATTGTAGAACATATTATACTTGATAAGTTATCCCTAATTATGTAAATTCACCAACCACAAGACTCAAGGCTTGTGTGTATGTGTATGTTTCCCCAATGATTTCTTGAATCATCAAACCATGGACATTGTGTGCGTACATACCCAGTGATCCTCCAAATCACCAACCCTTGGACATATATATGTGTGTAAACCGACTCCCCGATGATTCCCTGAATCATCGACTCAACTAATATTGTTAAGTATGTTTTAAGAATGTTTTGCTAATGTAGACTTACATGTTTGATAAAAGTATTAACCGAGGTTTGTCGGGTGTCACATAAATTAAAGTAAGATAACTACATTAATCAAGACGAGGCTCATGCTTATGATAATCATAGCGTCATAGAACCTTGATGAGGTATATTTATAAACATTTTAAATATTTCCTAATACAATGTTACATTTCTATTTTAATGATATAAATGGGTTAGGTTAGTAAAAATCATCATGGACTAAGGATACATTAAGACTTATTTTTGAGCTTGTACTTGAGTAAATTATACCATTTGGGTGACTTTATTAATTAATATTGGACGAGGGACCAAATATGGCTAAAGGCTTAAGTCAAACAAAGACATCACTAAGCACTAGTGTTAGCCACATATCTCTTTACATGACAATCCAAAACATCAAAGCTACGTTGTGTGTAAGAAGATAACTTGATCACTCATGAAATTGAAGCTTAATACCAATTCTTTAACATCTAAATTATCAATTATCACTCTTGATGATTTTAGTCAACAACAAAACTTGGTAAGCATACTATGTCTCCCCAATTTTGAATGTAAGGTTATAGTGATAACACATAAAGTAGGCATATATGATTACTAGCTTATAAACATCGAGCACCATTCTTAGTTATGAATCATTATAGATTGTTATATTTGAATACCTAGTTGAAATGAGGATGAGGAACTTTTTATGCTCTCAAGTTAATTTGGTATTTTAACATAGCATATGCTTTTAGGCAAACAGATATTTAAACCAACATAAGTTGATGTAAATACAGTCGAAAGTAATATTATACCGGGTAAGATCAATAATGTGATTAAAATAGGGTTTAAGAGAATCTTCTTAAGGTAAAAATGGAAATTTCATGATACCCTAACCTCCAAATCACCAAATGAAGAATTATAGTTGATTAAGTCAACAAAAAACAAGTTTTGGATACGACTAACACGTTGGATGTACATTTGGGTACCAATAATTAAAACTATGCAAGTTATAAATTTGAATTAACAAACCGAGTTAAGAACCAATGGGATTCATATTCTATAACGAGCGTTCATTTTGGGCATAAATGACCCACCCCAATATATGCGCAAACATAACTAGAATGGGGTGGATCGGGGGTGTTTAGGTCGACTGATTGGGCTTAAGGGGTTGCTGGGCTCATTGGGATTGGGCTAAGGGGGTTGGGTTTTGTGGTTTGGTTTTTGTTATTGGATTTAATTATGTCTAATCAATAGGTTTTATAAAATGGAATTTATAAACTTTATAAAACATCAAAACTGAAAATTATTATAAACATTATTATTATTATTGTAACATAATAAGAAGTTTAAAACATATAGTTTTGTTGGATAATTTTGTATTTATTTAAGTTTTATAAATCTTGATATATATATATATATGTGTGTGTGTGTGTGTTTGGGTACAAATGAGTGTTTCTATGATAAAGGTGAGAAATAAATGTGTCCATTAGATCATATAGATGTATTGATGAGATTAAATGAGTGGCGAACTTGTAAATTATGTTATAATCTAATTATATACACTATAATTAGTAAGATCGGTGCCACTCACGGAGTGGCACTATTGCAAAGTTGGCACACTTTTCAAAAAACTTTTGAGAGTGGCATTTTGTAATTTACCTACATGGAGTGTTGTTCTTTTCTTCTCTTTACCCTTTTCATTATGTCGCCACTTCCTCTCTCTTTCATTCTATCACCACTTCCTATCTCTTCTTTTTCATATGCTTCTATCTTATACTCAAATGTAGTGTTGACTGTTCAGCCTTCAAACATATATATATATATATATATATATATATAGGGTAGGGTTCAATTGAGAACCAACCCTTAGTTAGGAACTTTAGGAACCAATCTCATCCATCCATCTTCAATGGCATGATGGTAAATATGTTAAACATTAATTAACTTTTTAATTAAATCAAGGGGTAATATTGTCTTTTGGTATGTGAGTATTAATAGGCTATTTAGTATACATTGTAACTGACAAAAACCACAACTAATATCATTTGTGCGTACAAAAAAATTATACTGTACGATAAACATTAAACAACTATACGTCAGTGTATATTCATATTCCAATAATTATACATCAGTGTATATTCCAATCATTGCTACAAAAACATTATACTGTACGATAACATTAAAACAACTATACGTCGGTGTATATTCATATTCCAACAATTATACATCAGTGTATATTCCAATCATTGCTACAAAAAACATTATACTGTACGATAAACATTAAACAACTATACGTCAGTGTATATTCATATTCCAACAATTATACATCAGTGTATATTCCAATCATTGCTACAAAAACATTATACTGTACGATAACATTAAAACAACTATACGTCAGTGTATATTCATATTCCATGCACTCACACGAACTGATAGGTTGGTCTTATCAAGAGTAACCTGAAACAAAGAAAAAGGTTGTTTAGCATATACATCATTGTATACATACAATATACATCAGACCCCAATAAAATTGATGCTATAGAACAGTGTTTAGTATCGTCATATTCAAACAATTATACATCGGTGTATAGTCCAATCATTGCTACAAAAAACATTTTACTGTACGATAACATTAAACAACTATACGTCAGTGTATATTCATATTCCAACAATTATACATCAGTGTATAGTCCAATTAGTACTACAAAAACATTGTACTGTACCATAATATTCAACAAATATACGTCAGTGTATATTCATATTCCAACAATTATACATCAGTGTATAGATGAATGTTAGTGTATCTGTACGCTTCAACATGATCTGAATTATACATCGGTGTATACTTCCAAAAACTAAACTAATATACGACAGTGAATAATTGTATAACTCTTTGTACGTATGAAAACTGCTATAACGCAACATGATCTGAATTATACATCGGTGTATAATTCCAAAACTTTGTACGTACGAAAAATTTTTGCACGTAAAAAAAAAACTGCTCTGCAAACTGAAACCCTAATTGCGAACAAAAAAAAAATTAAAAAACTAAAAAAACATTACACAAATACCTTGATTCTCAACACTATTTTGCAAAAAAGGTTGTGATTGTGTATCATGATCCTTAATATCGTGAGAAACTGATTGAATGATTTCATGTATATGATTATTATCCATCACTTGTTTATCTTAATCGATTGAAGCCGGGTCTAATGAATCGTACGTGATGTTGATATTTTGGAGGAAGGCAATTGAGTGATATTAGGAGGAAGTTATGAATGATATTAGGAAGGCATTGATGGTGATAAACATTCCATCTTTAAAACTTTTTTTTAATTAAAATATAAAACATAATTGTTCAATTACCATCCTACCCTTAGATCAAGATTAAAAGATGAATGGCTCAGATTGGTTCCTAAGTTCCTAACTAGTACCTTGGTTCCTAAATGATCTTTTTCCTATATATATATATATATAGTGCACGGGCAACAGGAGGTGGTAGAGTCAGTGGTTATAGTCGCCCCTAGTACACAGTCTTCGGGCTGGCCATAACAGACTTTCAATTAACCCACTGATACTTTCTCTCTCTAGAGGTATGTGACAATTGTGTTTTTTTTGGGGGGGGGGGGGGGTTGGTTGCTTGAACCATCATCGGGACTTTTTGCGGTGATTGTTTGCTCTTCTGCTTCAGCCAGACCCTACGGTTGTCGTTCGACATTTGTGTCGCCGTCGAAGACGACTGCTGTTTGTCTTTTGAAATCTTGCAGCTCCTATAAATATGAAGTGGTTTGTTGGTTTATTTAACTAAACTGATTACGCTGTTCTATGGTTGTCTCCAGCTGATGTCACCGTCGAAGACGACTGTTGTTTCTCTTTTGAGATCCTGCAAGGCCTATAAAGATGAAGTGGTTTTTTGGTTTGTTTATGTGAACGGATTACTTTGTTCTTCTATGGATAGTGGTTGATGCCTTTTTAGGTTGTCTTGGGATGTTTGTGATTCGACATTGTTGTTGACCATTGTGATGCATTCTAGTAGGGATGGCAACGGGTCGGGTATGGGTCGGGTTTGACTAATACCATACTCATACCCGGTTATAAAATCTCATACCATACCCGTCTCATTACCCGTCGGGTTTTTGTCAGGTATTACCCGTCGGGTATAGAGCATACCCGCGGGTATCGGGTATACCCGTTGGTATTTGCATGTGTATATATATATATATATATATATTTTCTTTTATAGTCTTATGTTTTAAGAAATCTAGAGTATATGAAATTGTAATAAGTAACATATATATTATCATCACCATAATAATCTTTGAAATATTTAATATGTAAATATATATTATAGTATGAATTTTGAAAACTATTTATATATTTCATAGCATATAAATATAAATAATAATGCTATTAGAATATAT
This sequence comes from Ambrosia x helenae, assembly GCA_030844895.1. NCBI lineage: Eukaryota > Viridiplantae > Streptophyta > Magnoliopsida > Asterales > Asteraceae > Ambrosia > Ambrosia x helenae. The sequence continues at coordinate 146,018,650 of CM061231.1, forward strand.
ATTGTAGACGAACAGTTTATTCTTCAAATAATGAACCTATTAGAATGCAACATTACTAAAAAAAATAGTTAAGAAAAGATATATATAAAACTTAAAAGTATTCAGGTATATATTTTGGGTAGACGGGTATTTAGTTTCGGGTAATCGGGTCGGGTATCACCTAATACCATACCCGTCTCATACCCGCGAATTTTTTTTTCCAATACCAAACCCGTCCCATACCCGTCGGGCATCGGTATACCCGTCAGGCTTGGGTTTTTTTGCCATCCCTACATTCTAGAGCTTTGTTGCACTTGCATGAGGCATTGGTGATTATTCTTCGCTTGGCGATTGTACCTGTTGGCCATGGTCTCGCATAACTGTTATTTGGATTTTTTTTGCCTATAGGCTGTGGTGCGTTTGCTGGAATTCATTGGATGTATATGACCAAGGCGATGATGATTAACTCTTGGCTTGGTGACTGTGCTGCTAGAAACAAACAACCATGTTGCCACTAAGAGTCTGAACCTATGTTTGCGAATTAATTGGGAATTTTTTTGCCTATAGGCTATGATGTGTTTGCTGGAATTCGTTGGATGTAAATGACCAAGGCGATGATGATTAGCTCTTGGCTTGGTGACTGTGCTACTGGAAACAAGCAGCCATGTTGCCGCTAAGAGTCTGAGCCTATGCTTGCGAATATAAAGCATTATGTTATGTGTGTTTATTTGTGGTCATTATATATGCTTAGAAAACAATCTTTTTGTGCTTAGTTTCCGTCCTAAGGTATGCGAGTTTATTTGGTTTATTGCTTATGAAGTTTCAATTGTCGTGTAATTAGGGATGATTGCATCTATTTATTGTTGGCCATGGTCTCGCAAAACTTTTATTTGGGATATTTTATTTGCCTTTTGGCTATGATGCATTTGTTGGAACTCTTCGGATGTAAATGACCAACGCGGTGATGATTAACTCTTGGCTTGGTGACGGTGTTGCTTGAAACAAGAAGCCATGTTGCCTCTAAGAGTTTGAGCCTATGCTTGCGAATATAAACCATTATGTTACGTGTGTTTATTAGTGGTCATTGTATATGCTCAACGAACAATCTTTTTGTGTTTAGTTTCCATCCAAAAAAATTCGATGAAGGTGTCATTAATGTCATCACAGATGTTATGTTTGTTGCTTTGGGTATTCGTATGCGAATGAACCAACCTTTAAGTCGAACTATTTTATTGGTTATGAGGTTTCAATTGTCGTGTGATTAGGGCCGTTAATAATTACAGTGGCGCTATTCGCTAACAATACTAAACGTTGTATTGTACAGTTAATCAAATGAATTATAGTTTTTAATATAACTATCAATATAACGACCCGAAACCTTCGATTTTGGCAATCTATCAAACAAAATTTTGGTACTATGACCATATGCCAACGAGACGTTGATCCACATGATTATCAGTTATTGATTTTGGTTTATATCACCATGCTGAACTTTAAACTTTGACTTCAAGCCTACCAATATATAATTGTAGTGGCTACTCAATGTTTATTCATTCATTTTGTTTTCTGAGTAGTCTGACAGTCCACTGATGTACTATCATCTCCTCTTTTTCTCTAGGAAAAATCATTTTTGATTTTCTAATTTTTAATTTTGATTTTTCTGAAATTTTGTCCCCCTCAAAATCTAAAAATAAGCATATTTTTGGATTTTTAAACTTTATGAAGAAAAACAAAATAAAATGATATCCGATTTGGTTTACTCATTGTTCTTCAAAAAAACATTTTCCACTCATATTACTTTACCCACTAAGATCTTTCAATTAGTAAAACCATTGACAAAGATAAGAGAGTTTATTGTCGCATTTGTTACTAAACTTCAAAACCTGAGAGCAATTGCATGAGATTGCAATGTTTTTTTGGCTTCACATGTAGGAAACAAACGAGAAACACTCTCATCTTTGTTGAATTCATTCTTTCCTTTTTCAATCTAACTTTCTCAACCTTTACCTCTCCAATAAATAGCAAAAACTTAATCTCCTCCACATATAGCAAAACAAAGTATATGCGAAAAATCAAGTCTGTCGGTGTATGCAAATGCTCCACTACCAACTATCAAAGAATAGTTAATAGGTCTGTCTGGAACAACCTGCACACTTGTTAAACAATTAGTAGGAGAGGGGAACCCATCCCTTCACAGTGATGGGTCGTCCAAGGTCATCAATCCTCGGAATATCAATCCATTCACCTTTTGAAAAATCAATTGGTTTCTCAATAGATTGACTTGAAGTAGAAGCTGCTACGGATTGAGAAAGTGATTTGGGTTTCCAAACAAGTTCAGGTTTTATTTTAGATTTCTTTTTCTTTGATTTTGTTTTAATTTTTGACTTTTCAGGTTTTCTGTTTGAAAACTGCTTCTAAACTTTGTTTGGAACCTTCTCAGACTTAACTGATAAAGGCCCAGGTTTAGAGTTATTCTTAGGCTTAGCCTTAGAACTCCCCCTTACCTTAGCAACCCATTCACTATTTCCATTTTTGTTCAAGGCAATCTTGTTTCGACTGTCATACACAATAGACGGTTTCCCCTTTTGTTTCTTGACATGTTTTGGGGATACATGCTTTTTGATATTGCCTGAATGATTAGCAGCTTTCACTTCTGTCCTTTTCCGTTTAACATACGGACAGACAACAACTAAATGCCCACGCTCTCCGCAGTTAAAACGGGACCTTTGTTCTTCACACTCAAAGACCTTGCCTTTATCCCAATTCCAATATGGACACTGGGCTGACAAATGTCCGACTTCCCCACATTCAAAACAAATTCTCCATTCAACAAACTCAGGAAAATATTGTGATGAAGTGTTTTCACACTAACCATCAAATCGAGAGGTACTTGAATAATCATAAAAGTCATATGATTTTGATGAAAAATTTCTTGATTCTTATGATGACTTGAATAATCATAAAAGTCATATGATTTTGATGAAAAATTTCTTGAATTCTTATGATGAGAATTTTTCATCTGATCATTACCTTTCGATTTGTTTGGTTTTTGTCCTTTTATCTTGGACCTTTCTTGTTGATCTCAGACTGACTCTTTTGAATCTCATGTTGGTTAGGATTAAGTGGGTGTTTGGGATTGATTATTCAAAACAGATTATGCGTTTTGGAAAAGCAGGGGTGGAGCTGCTTATAGATTATTGCGTTTTGGTAGCCTAAAAATTTGATTATCTGCGTTTTCAAAACGCAATCCAAACACTAAAAACTGATGATCTGCGTTTTCAAAACGCAATAATCTAAATCATATTCAAAACGCAATCCCAAACACCCTCTAAGTTTCAAAACGCAATCCAAACACTAAAAACTGATTATCTGCGTTTTCAAAACGCAATAATCTAAAAATCATATTCAAAACGCAATCCCAAACACCCTCTAAGTTTGAATTGCAGGTGACCAAATTGATTTCTAAATTGAACTAACAAATCATTATTTTCAACAAAAACACATTTAAGTAAAGACTGCTTGATGAAATCAATTGGAAAATCTTTATTGGAAATCAATTTGTCACTTCCCACCAACATGTAGCATCCTTCTATTCCTTCAGGAAATGGCACCTTATATCTCTGCAAAACGAACTTCATCTGGGTTTGAATCCTACTGTCATAGTGATAAGGAAAGGCAAGAAATGAAAGAGGGTTACTCCTTTTAGGAACATGGCTCGTTCATGGGTTTCTCTTTAGATTCAGGTTCTGAAGTAGCTACCACATTTTCAGTTTTCACTTCAATCACTGGTTTCACTTCAGAGTCAGGATCAACAACACAAGATGTTGTGACTTCCAACTCTGACATGGAATTATTCTTTGAAATAGTTTTACAAAATTCTAAAATCTCTTTCTTATAAGATTCAAGTTGACTTTCAAAACCTTTTTCAATTTTTAAATGTTTCATTTTCAGTTTGACATCTTTCTAATTCACTTGCTAAATTATGTTTGTCCTCAAGAAGTTTTAGCACCTCTGTTTTCAATTTGACACATTCAGAACATATAGCACATTCAGGTTTTGAATTTACCTCAACTGCATTTGTACTATTAGCATTCTTAGAATTTGCATCATCATTTGTTAAATCACTTTCTCCGGATTCACTATGTTTCGAACTCTCATCAGAACTTAAATCACTCCTTAACAATTCACTTGAATCATCATTCCCCATTTGTTTAGCGAGACACATAACATCACTTTTAAGATTTCCTTTGTTTACACACTCGTCATCATGTACCATTTTGCTAATTGGTTACACAACTGGAGCTATCAAGTTACCCGACATATCAATTGTAGGTCGTGTAACAGATTGTTGAATTGTAGGTACGACTCGTCCCCATTGGTCAGCTTGAGATTTTTACCTTTGAGATTGTTGTCGCGCAGTTTCTAGTGAATCTCTCACCATATAATATTCACATGGATTTGTCATTTTTCAACAATTTTTATTTCAAAAATTTCCAAAAATAAGCTTTTTACACCTTAAAATTTGAAAAATCTAGTCCAAATCTGAAAATTTGATCGAGGGTTCGAAGCAAATTTAGAAATCTTGTTCGACCTGGTTATAAGCACGAATGACACAACTAGACTCTGGTTCGACCTTTCGTTAGCACGAACGGAACACATAAATTTTGGTTCGACCTTTCGATAGCACGAATGAAACAACAAGAATAGGTTCGACCTAAACTTTATCCCGAATGAAAAGATATCAACTTGGTTCGACCTAAATCTAGCACGAATGGAAAATAAAAATGTTCATTCGACCTCACGAATTTTTGGTTCGACCTTTTCATGTCGGTTCATCATCTTCAACCTCAAGAACACACGAATCTGATATGGTTTTGAAAATTTTTCACCAAATGTAATGAAACTAGATAGGTTTTGTTCTGAATCAATTTTAGACAAGTTTTTGTGAAAGAATATTTGAAAACAACATCAAAATCAACTCCAAGTCAATCAAAAAACATGTTTTTTATGAAAAGTTTCAAAATTTCTAGGGTTTTGAACTTTAAACCAGAATTTTGATCTATTTTCATCAATTCAGATCAGTTTGCAATCGTGAAATCGAGCCTATGCTTTGATACCACTTTGTAGGATCGTTTATACAAACCGAGATCTCACGAATACCAACCGTAGGGTGCGGAATCCCCTCCGGTTGTGCAAACCGAGTAAGATATAATTAGTAAAGATCGTGATGAATACAGATTACGAAACACCAAGCAATTTCCATAACTTTAGTCGTGTATTAGATCAAATATAGAATGTTACAGATCAAAACCTAGACCTAATGCAGAGTGGCTCTCAAAACTAGGGATAAGCTCAACTGATCAACAACCCTAAAAAACTCTAACTTATCCCTTATATATAAAGGACTAGGTTATGTACCCGTGTGATACACGGGTTGAACAATTTAAATTATATATATTATATATAAATTTAAAATATAATTAAGAAAAATTAGATTACATATTTTATTTAAAATAAAAAGTTGCCTTTACAACCGAAAAAATATTAAATATTCATCAGCCCATAAATGATTTATTGTAAAATACATTTTTATTCACATAAAACTTTTTTCAAACATTCCAAAATATATCTTCCATATCGTGGCTATTACCTTATAAGACTGCAGGTACAACAAAACAAAAAAAATCAAAAGTAATAAAGGTAAATCTGTTTAGGCTAGGATATAAAAAAAATGAAATTAATTTAAAAGCATCCCCTCATCCGTTAAACCATCCCAATCGAGTATTGTTCATTTTGGAATTTGACATCAAGTTTATTCCAAAGCCAAAGTATTTCTAACCTTGAGTGTATAATCATTTTTTTTTCTAACATCAAGGTACTTAAAGATAATGAGATTTATTGGTTCAATTTTACTGTATTATAAAAAAAGAATGTGTGAATTAATAGCATGAAAATAAAGATTGAAACGAATTAGTAATGAAAAGACTGTTTAGATATTGCATTTCTCTATTGAAGTAACTTGAAAAACAAAGTCAATGAAGATTTCAATTAATGATTTTTCATATATAAAATGTATTTTATATATGAAGGCATTATAATACGAAAATAGCCAAACATATTTAGTTTTGTATTAAATCAAATATTTATTTAATGTGAATTGATTTGTTTTATTTTGTTTGTTCAGAATATTGTAAGAAATATAGTTTTAAACTTAGAGTGAAAGACCACATATTAAAAACACGTTTTTAAGGTACACGATTTAAATTTAATAACACATAAATACGCTATCTTAAAAAAATAAATAATTTTTAATAAAGATTACTTTTATTAGTTTATAAACATTTTCAAATTATGTCTAATAATTTATTTCTAATTTTGAAATATAATATAATTATATTAATTGATTTACAAAAAACATAGAGTATATATATTAAACTGAATTCCAATAATCTTTCTATAATAATAAATGAAAACACATGAGGGACTCATGGCACTCCCTCATGAGTTCTCTAATTTTACTATTTAATATAATAAATTCAAATATAATTATATTAATTGATTTGCAAAATCATAATATAAATACATTAATAATCATAGTTGTAACAGAAATCATTAAAAATAGATTTAATGATTTATGTTATTAATATAAATGCTAAAATTCTATTTAACACATTTATATTATCTTTTCGCATTTAATATAATTATGTTTTAATACAAAATTTGAAATAAATAATTACACATACTTTAAAAATATCTATTAACTAACCGAATTAAAAATTATTTAAACATTAGTGATTCTTTTTTATATAACATATTTATATGTTATTAACTTTAAATTTAAATCATGTACCTTAAATAAACCCATTTATAAAATTTTGATCTTTTATTCTACGTTTAAAACTATGTTTGTTATGATGTTTGACAAATGATTATTAAGTTTTTTTTATTATTTTGGTCATTGTTTTATATGTTAAAAAAAATATTCATTTTTTAAGATTGCATATTTATACGTTATTAAATTTAAATCGTGAACGTTATTTAACCTATTTTTTAATATGTGGTGTTTCACTCTAAGTTTAAAACTACATTTCTTATTATGTTCTAAACAAACAAAACAAAATAGAACATATCAATCCACATTAATCAGATATTTGAATAATTAAAACTAAACATACTTAGCTATTTTCGTATTATAATAGCTTGATATATAAAATACATTTTATATATGAAAAATCATTTTTTGAAATTTTCATTGACTGTGTTGTTTCAAGTTACTTCAACAGAGAAATACAATATCTAAGTGGCAACAGTCTTTTCATTAGTAATTCGTTTTAGCTTCATTTTCACGCTATTAAATCATGAAATCTTTTATTTTTTTTATAATTACAGTCATATTGAACCAATAAATGGCATTATGTTTAAGGACCTTGATGTTAGAAAAAAATGATTATACACTCAAGGTTAGAAATATTTGGCTATGCAAGAAACTTGATGTCAAATCCAAATTAACGATACTCAATTGGGATGGTTTAATGGATGAAGAGATATTTTTAAATTAATTTCATTTTTTACATCTTAGCCTAAACAAATTTATCTTATAACTTTTGTTTTTTTTGTTGTACCTGCAATCTACAAGGTAACAGCCACGGTATGGAAGACATATGTTGAAAAGTTTGGAAACAGTTTTATGTGAATATGGATGTCTTTACAAGAAATTATTTAGGGGCTGATGAATATTTAATATTTTTCGGTTGTAAAGGCAATTTTATTTATTTTAAATATAAATGTAATCTAATTTTTCTTAATTATATTTTTGAACTTATATATAATATATATAATTTAAATTTTTAAACCCGTGTATCACACGGGTACATAACCTAGTTATACTAATAATTATAGTTGTAACAAATAAAAACTGAATAAGTAATAATTATTAAATAAAGAAAAAAATTAAAATAAATGTATTGTTTAAAATAATAAAATGGGAGGCTTTGTGATGGGGTTCTATGTACTCCATGTGTTGTCTTTTATTACTATAGATAGAAATCGATTAATGTTGATTGATTTATTTTATTTATTTGTTTTGAACAACATGAAAGTCTCACAAAAAAGCTTGACTAATTGCATTGTGTTATTCTTAATTTATTTATTTGACTTTTGAATTTTAAGTATTAAAATTAATATGTATTTGTTGAGCATAGTTTAACATCTAAAACAATGACCAAAATAAAAAAAAACTTAATAATCATTTGTCAAATATTGTAACAAACTTAATTTTAAACTTAGAATAACAAATCAAATACTGTAAAAAGAATCATGTGTTTTCTTTTATTAATGATTTCAGTTACAACTATGATTATTAATCTAATTAATAAAATTCATTTTAATAAATTTATAATATGCTTTTGCAAATCAATTATTATATTTAAATTTGAATTTATTGTATCTATACATCTAATAAAACAAAGTCCATGAGGACACTTGGCAATCCCACATTCATCATCCAATTACATAGCCAATCAATTAATGCCATTGTGAGAATTTATAAAATTTTTCTTTTTTCTAAAAATCAAAATTCATTAATTATATTAAATTAGGTAATTATATTAAATTTTTAGGTAATTCATTATGATTTGGTCAAAGCTTCTCATTCAATTAATTAACTTCCCTAAAACAATTTAAACTCAAAATTCATAGAGAACATAATACAAAATAAATGCTATAAATACATTCAATTAATAAAGCTTCTCATTCAATTAACATTTAAACATAAAATTATTAATCATATATAAATACATTTATAAATTTATTTTTAAACATTCAAAATCAAAATTTAAAAAAAAAATCCAGTTTTTAAAATTAATGACATTTAAACACAAAATAAATGCTGAATTATTTGATTTGTCACATTACTATTTTTAGCGTATAAATAGCATCTATAAGGTAATAGTCGGTTAAAATTATTGAGTAATGCTCCTTTTACTTATACATGGGTCACTTTAGATAATGTTCCTTCCTATTAAACACTTTGACCGAAACATTAATGAATGATTTTCGATTTTAAAAAATATTTATTTTTATAAAAACATTAATGACTCTTTTTTTACTTTTAAAAATAGAATAGTCATTAAATGTTTTTTATTTTAAAAAAAGTAAAAATTTGGATTATAGTGTTTAGGAAAGTTATTAAACACGTTGACCGAAACATTAATGAATGATTTTCGATTTTTAAAAAATAAATTCTTTTATAAAAACATGACTCTTTTTTGAATTTTAAAAATAGAATAGTCATTAAATGTTTTTTATTTTAAAAAAAATTAAAAATCTGGATTATAGTGTTTAGGAAAGTTATTAAACACTTTGACCGAAACATTAATGTATAATTTTCGATTATTAAAAAATAAAAAATTTTATAAAAACATTAATGACTCTTTTTTGAATTTTAAAAATAGAATAGTCATTAAATGTTTTTTATTTTAAGAAAATTAAAAATATGGATTACAGTGTTTAGGAAAGTTATTAAACACGTTGACCCAAACATTAATGAATGATTTTGATTTTTAAAAAATAAATTTTTTTATAAAAACATTAATAACTCTTTTTTGAATTTTAAAAATAGAATAATTATTAAATGTTTTTTATTTTAAAAAAACAAAAAATGTGGATTATATTGTTTAGGAAAGTTATTAAACACGTTGACCGAAACATTAATGAATGATTTTCGATTTTTAAAAATAAATTCTTTTATAAAAACATAGAATAAAATATGCTCGAAGTTTTTTTAGCGGGTCGATATGGGTAATGCTCATCTTCTCAGACGTGTCAAATTAAATTGTGAAATTTAGGTGGTAGTTAGTTTCTTATTTTCATTTTTATTACTTTCTTATTGTTGAATATGCCATAAGTCTATTTTTAACACATACCATTTAAGTCGCCTTATTCAGGTTGGATTGTATTTAAGAAACCCTGTATTCTCACATGGCCAGCTTTATGTCGCATTGTCAAGAGTTAAAAGCAGGGCAGGCGTGAAGTTACTTATACTTGATGCTGGTGGGAAAGTGATGACTAAAACAAAAAATGTGGTTTATAAGGAAATTTTCAGCGATATTTGAATAAATGTGTATTCGTTGCTTTTAAATTTTAATAAAATGTTTCTACTTTATTTTTTTTATACGTTATACTACTCCAAATAATCGTACGTTGTTGAACTGCGTGTCAACGCGGGCAAATATCTAGTTAAATAATAAAATGAGAGATTTCATGATGGAGTGCCATGTGTCCCTCATGCGTTTTCTTTTATTATATAATGTAGATGTAGATGTAGAAGTGTAGATATAGATGTAGACGTAGATGCAGATGTAGATGTAGATGTAGGTGTAGATATAGATGTAGATTTCAGTTACAACTATGATTATTAATATAATTAATAAAATTCATTTTAATAAATTTATAATATGCTTTTGCAAATCAATTATTATAATTAAATTTGAATTTATTGTATTAAATTAAATAATAAAATGAGAGAATTCATGAGGGAGTGCCATGTGTGCCTCATGTGTTTTCTTTTATTAGATAGTGTAGATGTAGATTTGGTTCAACCTCTCGAAGGTCCGAACCAATCCATTCGACCTAGACTTGTCACGAACCAAATTCTGATAATTTGGTTCGACCTCACGTCCACTCGAATCAAACTTTATAAAAACATCTCGTCGCCTTACAGTACCAGATCACTAGCTGGGGACATACACAAATAGTGCACTTACAGGTAGTTTGATTGCCTAGAACTTGATTAAATGATTGATTTGATAACTTATGAGATCAATGAAGCAACTATTAATTTGCATTGATGATCATCGGTTACTGAGTCATTGAAGGAGGTGATTGTTTGGTTTCTTAAAGTTCAAACCATGATGTTATGAAAAAGAAGAAAATAACTAGGCATTCAATTTATTACTCCCTTTAGGTATTAGTTAGATTATAAATTATGCTCAAAGGTTTGGTTTGAATAAAAACAATTAAATATTAATGTAGAAAGACTATTTTGCCCCTTTTTTAACTTTGTTAAGTTGTTGTATCATAAGCGTAAAATATAGTAATTACTTAAATTTTGTTGACATCTTTCTCAAATGCTTTATAATATTGTATAGATTAACTAACTTGCTTTTAATAACGTAATGTTTATTAATAATACTATTTATTTTTGTATTACTTTTTGTAAAAATAAAAATTATTGAATTGAATGTTCCATATCATTGCTATGTTTAAATTTATTAGTACCATTTATTATTATTCAGTGGATTGCCAAATGTTAAATTCCAAATTATCAATATATATATATAGGGTAGGGATTCTAAGAGAACCAACCCCTATTTGGGAACTGAGAGAACCATTCTGGGCCACACATTTCATATAAAGGCAAATTTTTTTTTTTTTTTTTGCTTTAATCACACATTTTTATGCAAGGAATTTTTTTTTATTTTTTTTAATTTTTTTTTTCATTTATACATATGTGTATATGGCAATTATACACATGTGTATAATGCAATTATACACATGTGTATATTGAAAAAAAATACAAAAAAAAAATTTCCTTGCATATAAAGCAGCGATTTTTTGCAAAAAAAAAAAAAATTACCTTAAAGAAATTTATGGTCCAGAATGGTTCTCACAGTTCTCAATTTGGAAAAAGGTTCTCATTTGAACCAAATCCTATATATATATACACACACACACAAATTGAAACTTCTCGTGTGAGGGTCGATTACTGTTACGCTGAATACAACTTGCTAAAGCGTTGTTTTAATGATGTGAAACCAAGTGAAGAAGTGAGTGAATAAGCTATATTTGTCCCGTTCTCTCTCCTCCTTCTCTAGACCTTTTCTTCTCCATCTATAACTTCCTCTTTTTGTGCTCCTCGTAGACAAGACCTTTCCTTCTTCATATCTTGCTTCCCCGTCATCCCATCCAAAAGGTATCGTGACAGATTATAACTTATGAAGGCGACCGGAGAGACGTAGTCGATTTTGTTGCATGTGGTGACCTCCTGATCAGGTCACCGGTTTTTTCTCATGTAGTTCAGCCACAACCTAGCATGGATACGAAGCCAAAACAGAGAGCCATATCGCTATTTATTTGGATATTGGTTTGGTATGAACTTAAAAAAACACAAAATTGTTAGAGCAGCTCACTCACTAGAATTGAATATTTTCTTTCAAAAACACAAAATGCGGACTTCATTGATTGTGGCTTTGTTGTATGTTTTATAAATATTTTTCTAAATTAATGCACACTATTATAATAATATCACGTATACACACCTTCTGAAACCATCTAATGCATAGTGTTAGTACCTATAATATGGAGCATTGTCATTACGTAACAGGCGGCAAGGTATTTTAACCGGTAATTTTCCCAACTTTTATGATACTCCTACTATTATTATTTAATGATTTATTTCTTTTTATTCTTCGAACATTAAGAGCTAAATTTGATTTCTCTCCCTGAGATTCCACAAAATACATTCGTTATACATCCAAAAGTTTTTTAGTTATTTCGATTGTATTCACATCTCTAACACCATCCAATTTGTCGTTAAGTTTTACCTATGTGTTTGTCATATGATGAGTATATGGTAATTTTCCCAACTTTTTTTTTGAAAGTCAATTTCATTCAACACCACGGACCCGCCGTCAAACCGAGGGCTGCCGGAAAAATTACATCATATATAAAGGCAAATCACGCCAACAATTCCAATTAAGGTCTTTAAAGAGCAATCTATGACTAAGCCAAAAAAACGATAACCTTTTAGCATTAGCAACAATGAATATCCCCACCACCGGCTTATTCTGAAATGTCTTCTAATTTCTCGCAATCTAGAGGCACTAACACGTCACAATGACAATCGCATGAATGATCCTTTTCTTCCCTTCGTCTCCACTGACAAAATTATGTAGCTCCATCAGATCTCAGATGCTAAATGAAAAGATGGGGCCAATATAACACCAAATACCAATCGAGGACCACACAACATGGGCAACTGAACAACCCAAGAAATGGTGAATTACCGGGAGTCGACCCATCTCCACTCTCCATGCAATCAAATTACATTTAATCAAGACCCAAGACGTCCATTTGAACCTATAAAAAAATCCCGGAGTCGTTGCCAGTTTGCATAAGCTATGTTGGTGGTGAAATCTTCAGGATAGCACTAACCTATATTTTCTGTAGCATCCTCAGGATACTGAAGGACTAGTCAGGCTTCAGGATGTAACAACATTCTGACCTATGTGCATCCTGAGGATAGACTAACGAACTATATTATTGTTATATGAATGCAGGATGATTTTACCTCATATTCTCTAAGTAACATCCTCAGGATGCTAAAGGACTAAGCAGGGTCCAGGATTTAACAGTGTTCTCACCCCTGTGCATCCTGAGGACGGACTAACGAATTATCTTATTAAGTTATTATGATATGCATCAGGTATATGTACAATTACAATTCAAAGTTGTACATGAGGGGCATAAAGGGAAGAAATTGAACAAATATTAGAGATTTTCAAAGAGGCCTTTGAACTCCCATCTTAAAATGGAGATGATTTTACCCTTTTGCCCATCTCTCCTCCTTAATAAGGTAACATAGATTATTTCAGGTGCACTTAATCAATATTAAGGCTTGTAACTCCTCCCTGACGGCTATATTGAATCATTTAAGTCAGAGGAGTTCATCATTGAAGAGCTATGCTTGTGGAACAAGTCCAAGCTCAAAGAAGAAGTCAAACTTGTAACCGACAAGCATTAAATATAGGAGAGAAAGGAGGAAACAACCATATAACAACTATATTCAGTTGAAACAGCTGCTACAACGGTCATATTCATTTGAAACAACACAACGGTCACCTGAAATAGCCCACAAAGATCATTAAACATGGCGGATATCATGGGATTCATTATTTACTTTCGTGTAATTATAAATAGGGGGTGATCAAAACGAGTCTAGGACACTTCTTCTCACTTGCTTAACACTTCATAGAACACCTGATACTCTCTACACACACACAACACTCATATTGTAATCTTAGATACTCGCCTAGACTCCTCCCGAGGTTTTATGCCGGCGATCTACAACTGATCAAGGGCTTTCCTCGTAGATCGTGTGTTGTTCTTCGTATTTATTACTTTATTTGTTCATTACAAATAGTTCCATCCCGAGGATATAACTGTCCATCCCGAGGATATAACTGTCCATCCCGAAACTAACCTAAGCCATCCCGAGTATAGTTGTCACTTGTTTACTTTTTTAGCATCCTGATACACCATTTTCAGAATACAATTGAGTCTTTAATATATTTCACACATTTAGCACTCTACCTCACAATTTCTAATTTGGAATACAAAATTATTTCTACTAGGTAATTTTTGACCAAAACAAGCTGTTTAATTATTTTAACCGAAAATCCGCCTGGCCCATATTCCCATTTCCATTTGTCTAACCCATGTCTGATGTTAAATTGGGCCACTAAAGCCTGCATCTCCATAAATTCAACATCACAATATTTGGTCAGAGGGCGTGATAGCCAACTTTCTTTTACAACCCAAAGATTATCTTTAATGACTAACCTCTCAGAAACCATACTAAATTTTTTAATTTCACAGCCATAAAGATTAAGCCATTTGGTATAAAGAGGCAAATGTAACAACCAAGAATCATGCCAAAATCTTATACTAGACCCATCTCCTACATCAACCAAGAACTTGAAAGCTAAAGGATTCCATCTACCTTTAGGTTATCAAAATTCTTAGCTATGTTTTTCCAACCGCCTCCCATATGAATATTCACCAGAAGAGAATAATAACGGGATCTAGTCTTGTGATAATAAGGCACAATTTTCTTCAAGAGACTATTCGGTTCCAATTTAAATCTTCCGCCCCATTTAAAAAGTAAGGCTTCATTAACGTCTTTCAATTTCAGAATACCCAAACCACCCCTTTTTTTTTACATAAAGTGACACGCTCCCACGAAACGCAATGAATTTTTTGAGTGTCCGAACATCCCGATCACAAAAAACGCCTCATAATCTTTTCTAGAATATTAATCACCGTGGAAGGAGCCTTATATAAAGATAAGTAATAAATGGGGATACTTACTAAAACCGATTTAATAAGAGTCACACGATCACTGATAGATAACGTCTTCGCTTTCCATCCCGATAGGCGACTATCAAAAGTGTCAATAACCTTCTTCCAATTAGCACACTTATACATATTAGCTCCCACATTGATGCCTAAATAGTCGAAAGGCATAACTCCTCTTCTACACCCCCAACAAACGCGTAATGTGATGAATATCGTCTTCGCTTTGACCAATTCCAAAAAATTGGATTTAGACAAATTAATTCTCAACCCCGAACAAACATGAAAAAACAAAAAGAATTCTAGCCAATTTCCTCACATTATGAACGTCTCCTTTTCCCAAGATCATAGCGTCATCCGCGTAAAACAAGTGAGAAAAAAATTGATCCTTCATCTTTCAAATTAATACCTTCAAAATCACCCATAGCACAAGCTTTATCCATCAAACAAGACAAAGCTTCCATGACAATAAGAAAAAGGGCCAATTCCCATGACAATTGGTGGTGGGTGGGAATGGCGACAAATGGTCTCCTTGACGAATCCACTTTTTAGCATTAAACTCAAAAGTAGGAGACCCGTTCACTAGAATAGCCGATCTAGCCCAAATCAAAATGCCCTTGACCCAACCAATCCAAACTCTCGGAAATCCCATTTGTTCCATAATAGATAGAAGGAAAGCCCAATTCACATTATCAAAGGCTTTTTCAAAATCTATTTTTAACAAAAATGCCTTGTACCTTTTTTCTTTAACCAAGCTAGGATCTCGTTTACCATAAGAGGTCCATCCAAAATGAATCTCTCCTTGAGGAAAGCCGATTGGTTCTCCAATATCACCGAGTCCATCACCTTGTTTAACCTCTTAGCTAACACTTTAGAAATCACCTTGCTGATGATTCCTATCAATATAATGTAATAGGGCGATAATCTTTAAGAAGAACCGAGTTTTCAATCTTGGGAATCAACGTGATGAAGCGGAACTACCCCCGTTACTGATCACCCCCGTATGAAAGAAATTATCGAAAATTTTCTGCAAGTCAACCTCCAAAAGATCCCAATATTTCTTAACAAATAAAAGATTAAAACCATCCAGGCCGGAGCTTTGTCCGACCCTAAACTCAATAAACCTTACACAGTATAAGCCAGGTTTCCATCTTTTAAAACCGCTTGTTACTTGGGATGTAATTCTTCTTTGTCTCGATTTGCATAAAAATATTGGTTTGAAATGTCAATCATCATTGTTTTGCCTTAGAACTTTTGAAGTTCTTAATCCCATTGGCCATTATAAATTCAGGCAAAACCAGATGAAATAGGTGAATTAGTTTTGCGCATAGTTATTGTATCTACAACAAATTTAATATTCTTGAAAAAAGCTTTTAAAATTTCATTAATGAACTTTAGAATTTAGATGGTGAAAAGAAACTCCTGATGATTCTCATGAAAAGAATCACCTTTTATGTTGTTTTTGTTTGTTCTCACGAGAGCCCAAGAAATCACACAAATTATGGTTTCGTTTGCTTGCTGATGCCATGCCTCACTAATCCAGTCGCGTCTTGTTCCTTTTTTTTTCCCCGATTATTAGAATTTCTGTTAGCATGAAAGAGTTTCTAACAAAAAGTTAGGGACGGACAATTAAAACGATTGAAACTAGGGATGAACCATCTGCCAAAATTAGGCTATAGAGACGGATGTTTGGGTCCTTGTTCTTTTTCGTTGGGTTTCTTGATTTTAGTAGGACATGACAAGCACGTAAGTTACACTTAACAACAAAAAAATGGATGGTGTTGTGGATAAAATTGAAACAAGTGAAGAAACTTTTGAAGGTAAAACGATATGTTTAGTCTTTTAAAGAAATGTTTTTGACAAACCTTAAAAAATAAAATCGAATTTAACTCTTATAACAATATTCTCCTTATAAATGAAAAATCTAAAAAAATCGTCCTTCAAATTGTTAACTTAATGGAATCTCTGTAAGAAAAAAAAATATCGTTGTTAGAATATGATTTTAGACGTATATTATAACTTGAATAATTACATAAATCAAATCAACATGCATACAATTCTCTAATATCAAAGAGACATGCTAATAAGTAATAACGGAAGCTTTGATGTCCAAAACTTCATATGGGAAGTTCGAATATTTTCTATAATTAAATTTATCACCATAAAGAAATATTATTATCATTCAATTGAATTCCATTCTATAATACTTTCTATATGTAATATGATATTGTCATTAATTTATATGTACGTGTAATTCTATAAATTCGAGATATTAGACGAAATTTCAATAAGTCTAAACGATCAAACGTCACTATGAACATCGCTTTAGTGTTTTCGATTCAACTTAGTCTCTTGATCTTGGTTCAGTGTAATAGCTGGAATCAATTTGTCTCCTTTTCGAAATTCCTAAAGGTTCAACGTCATAACCAGACGTATGACAGTCCAAATTTAACAGCCAGTGATTTTGTTGTTCACAAAGACTCACAAGATGGGTTGAAGGCGGCTGACAAGATTTTAAGGTTGCCAGGACAACCAGAAGGATTTGATTTTAATCAGTATTCAGGTTATGTAACAGTTGATCCAAATCATGGTAGAGCATTGTTCTATTATTTTGCAGAGGCACCAAACGAGTCATCTACAAAACCCCTTGTGTTATGGCTTAACGGAGGTACCGAATTCTCTCACTTTAACTTATTTTAGATCTTTAGCTTTATATTTTTTTTATTCCTTGTTAAGTAGTAAGTTTATAATAATAGGACCCGGATGTTCTTCGCTTGGAGGCGGAGCAATGATGGAACTTGGCCCGTTTCGAGTTAATAAAGATGGCAAAACTCTATCCGTAAACAAATATTCTTGGAATCAAGGTAAATAATTGTTCTTTAATGTTTTTTTTATTTATGGAGAAAGCATTAACACGTTGCTTTATAGATTTTACATATTTTATTGTTTTGTATGAATGAAAATAGCAAACTAAAAGCATATATATATATATATATATATATATATATATATATATATATATATATAGGTTAATTTGAAAACATGAATTATTTAGAAAGAAAATTCATTTTTAATGTTGTATTTTAATTTTAATGTGATTTGTATTAAAAATTGATTTTAATTGATTTTTTTTGTTTGTTCTTACGGTTCTCACCATATTTAGTTAAAAATAACTCTCCTCTCTCTCTCTCTCTCTATATATATATATATATATATTTATATATATAAAATAAAAATTAATGTTTCTGTATTAATGCAAAAATCTTTTATTACCGGAAAGCCTCAATGTTACTAAAATTGATGCAGTGGCTAATATGCTATTCTTGGAGTCTCCTGCCGGTGTCGGATTTTCATACTCCAACGAATCATCCGACTACAAAACCCCTGGGGATACACAAACTGCAATAGATTCATATACGTTTCTAATCAACTGGTTGGACAGGTTCCCAGAATACAAAACTAGAGATTTTTACATCACCGGAGAAAGCTATGCCGGACATTACATACCTCAACTCGCCCAGTTGATCCTTAACAGCAACAAGGACAATAATCACACCGCAATCAACCTAAAAGGAATTGCAGTAAGTTTGATCAAAAGATCAAGATTAGGGGTTTAAACGAGCCGAGTCAAACCCGAGTCCGACACCTCATTTAATTTATGAGAGTTAGAGCTCAAGCGTTGCTTGTTTCACGCTCTATTTCTAGTGCTCGAGCTTGACTTGTGAGTAGTTTTTCAAACTTGAGTTCGGGATCTACTCGACGTATTTATTATTTATCAATTAACCTATATTTAAAAAAGAAATATGTTTTAATTTTAACTTTTAAATATAGCACAATATATATTATTTAGTCATTTTAATCATAGTTTTATATAATTTTATTATTATCTAAATATATTCTCAATATATTAAATAAAAATTGTATAAATAACATGTTCGTTTAGGCTCATGAGCCAGTTTAAGCTCCGGTTATAGCTCGTTAAAGCTTTGCTCAATTCAAGTTTTTATTTAGCCAATTTTGAGTAGTCCACGAGCAATTTGGCTCTTCTACACCATCAAGATTTTCGAGAACCGGACTTTTTTAAACATTTTTGTACATATATTTGGTCATATGATGTTTTTTAGATTGGAAATGCATTTATTGATGGTGAAACTCAAGAAACGGGAACCCATGATTTCTGGTGGCATCGTTCGATGATTTCCGATGAAATACACGACGGAATCGTTAACAATTGCAACTTCACATGGAAATCGGTTAAATCAGAAAAGTGTAAAGCTTACATTGATGAGGAATTTCAAATGGTCGGAGGCCTCTTTTCGTACGATATCTATGCTCCCATATGTATAAATGGAACATCTTCTGAGGTAACCTTAGTTTATGTTATGTTTTTTTTCATTACTAATTAATTTATACAAATTTCATTAAATACGTTTGCTTGTGTCTATGACCTTAAGCAGGCAACAGGATTTGATCCGTGCAGCGAAGGCTATATCCAAAGTTACTTGAACATCCCTGAAGTCCAAAAAGCGCTTCACGCTAATCTCACTGGTCTTCCGGGACCATGGAGTGATTGCAAGTAAGAACGTTTTGTCAAATATTGAGTTCGAGTGATGTTTTTGAAATGTCTCTAGATTGAAAACGGTTTTTATGATTTTTTTTTTGTTCGTAGTTCCCAGATATTTGAAAACTGGACTGATCAACCGTTTAGTATGTTACCAACCATCCAACAAGTCATGGGGAGCGGCATTCGCTTCTGGATTTACAGGTAATTATCATATACAAAAGATTTTTAGAATTTTGTATTGATATACACACATTTTTTACTTATATGAAATTACACATGGACATGATATGAATATAATTACCTAAAACATGTGTTTTTATAGAACTTAATTGTGACATATTTTGTTGCTTTAAAATCCACTAAGGCAGCATCAGGACTTGAGCAACAATATTCGTCTCAATATCTTGTTATCACAAACAAGCCGTTATAAAGTTTAGGGACCCAATCCCTAAATAAGAGTATATCGTCTACACATTTCAAAGTAAAAAAAAAAAAGACATTATTATTTGATAGAAAACTAAAAACATATTATTATGTCTCACATTTTGTCTTTAATCGTAAAATGTAGTGGCGATACTGATGGTAATGTACCGGTGACCACAACCAAATACGCAATTAAGAAACTTAATCCAACGATCAAGACACCATGGTACGCATGGTACTTGAATGACGAGGTCAGAAACTAATAGTTACAACTTTAAATAGTATTTTTATCTTATATGAATCGTTAAGTTCTCATTCTTTATTGGTTTTGTATATGGTTAGGTTGGTGGATTTGCGGTTGTATATGAAAGCTTAACATTTGTAACCGTTAGAGGAGCTGGACACTTCATACCAAGCTTTAAACCTGATCGTGCTCTCGCCCTTTTCACAACTTTTTTGGAAGGAAAGCCTCCGGCTTCGTAGTTATGCTTCTAGCTTGGTGTTCACAGATAGAAATCCCTAGCGTGCTTTTGATGGGTAGTATCTTGAGGTGTTATTAAACTTGGTTCATCTTAAAATTGCAATCTATATTAGTGTGTTTTGTAGAAACATATTATTCCTTGTTAAAAAAAATATATTTGACGTACATCTCTCGATAAACTATTTATTAGAATACAAGGGTTCACAGACTAGAGTCACCACCATCCGACGCTCAAGTCACTATTCAATTCAACCATTAACATTTATGTGTATGTATAAAAGTGGTAATGTGTAGAGAGATCGAGTTTGGGGGATAAAAACAAGCTCCATTATCACGGAGCACTTACATTGATCTCTGGGAGGTCGGGATATGCTTCTTCACTTAGGTTCCTACTAGTGGGAATGTCCGCGCGTTACAGCGGGTGTGTTCGTTTTGTCACAACGTAGTTGTTTTTGGTGGTGTGTGCAAGGAGTTTGTGGGTGAATTCTAAACATAATCTATAAAAAAACTAAACGGTTGTTTACACTTTATACAACCTGATTCAAGTTTCAAACCATTGACCGAACAATTAAATTGCCAAATCCCTAGCGTATGAATCTCAAACTATATAGACTGCCAACTTGCTTTGATTTGATTAGTGTAGTTTACTAACATACACCCAAAATATTAAGACACATATATAGGCTTGTGTGTACTATACGATCATGAATGCATCAAAATAGGTGAAACGATGTGCCACGGAAATATGCCAATACATTAGATCATTGAAATGCAAGTATCTAGCAAGCCAATTGGTGTGAAACCATAAAATCTATGTCGAGAAACAATAAAAGAAAATATTTTTTTCGGTTTACAAGTTCATCAGGTAGGGTACACTAATTATTTCTTCTTTTCAGATAAAAACTACTCTCTGTCATTAGTAAACCCTTCCATATGAACCTTCACCAATCAATACCCTTGATCCAAAATCCTCGTTTATTTTTTCTTTCAGTTCACCAAGCAAGAGTGCAGGCATTTCAATTGTTAGCACTTTTGTGCATCAAAATTTTCTCTCAATTGTGCTCTGTCCTTTTGCTATATCTGCATATATAGCATCATTTGTGAAGTGGTCATTTTACATCTACATGTACAGTTTTTACAAGTGGTCATTTTTTGGAATGGTAAAACGACCAAGTCAGAAAAACAAACGAACCAAAATAGGTTCTGACCCAAATGGACTCGTGGCGAGTGGCAACAACGGGTTTTTTTTAGAAGAAAAGGTTTTAAATAGGTTTTACCCACTACATTCCTTTTTATGGGGGCTAGTGGCGACAACGACATGTAGATGGTGACAGTAGTCATGGTGGTGGTGGCCTAGTTGGACTGGTTCTAAGTTTTCATACAACTGATCCATTTTAAACCGTTGTACAATTCAAGTGACTAAGGATAGTGACCACAATCAACCCATTCAGCTAAACAAATTTACCCAATCAACCCATTTATCAAACAAAAAAGATCCAATTGACCCATTTATTAAAAATGGGTCATGAATCATGATTGCGAAGTCTACTTATATTTGTTAATGAACGGTTAAAGGAATAATGTTAAAAAACAATAGAAAGAATCAAGTCAAATGATTGAGTAGCTTCAAAGTCGCTCAAAGCAAGAGGTGGAAGGATGGTTAGGCCAAATTCAGTTTAAAATACTATAAACAATTATTATGTTCCATATGGTTATAAAAAAATACGCGTATGCATTAAAAATACACTTTAAGTGACTCAACTCGTACTACTTTCACCCATTTGAGAAAAAAAATTAACCTAAATCAGCGCATTGATTATTGGGTCAAAATCGCCAGTTCATCAACTCTCCCTGGAATATAACCAAAGCATTTACAACTCCATAAATTGCTTTGCTCGAAAAGTTGAAACATCATGTTTATAAATATTTTTTGTAGTCATGTAAGTATGTGACTATGCGGGTAAACCAACCCGACCCATTTTGACTCGTTGCACAACTCATCTGACACACCTATAATACTAAC
Source organism: Ambrosia x helenae (assembly GCA_030844895.1). Lineage (NCBI taxonomy): Eukaryota > Viridiplantae > Streptophyta > Magnoliopsida > Asterales > Asteraceae > Ambrosia > Ambrosia x helenae. The sequence goes on from CM061231.1 coordinate 146,041,252, forward strand.
CACATGGTGTCATTTTTAGTAGACGTAAAGGAAGTTAGAATGTTAGATACCTTTCTCTCATGAAAACACAAGCACAATTCCAAAAGCCATATGTTGCCTCAGCTGCATTGTCATCATAGTGCCTGTTTACAAACCAAATCACAAATATCTGATCTATATAGAGCAAGGGTTGGCAACATATCTGCATGGACAAAGTGGGGCCCCAAATGAATCTTTGTGTTCTGCTAATCTCTGTATCAAAAATTAAGACCCAAAACTTCAATGTAATCATCAAACACAG